>OY757012.1:62843868-63308868 GCA_963580285.1 Lucinisca nassula
CAGCTATCTCAAAACATCCGAGAAAAGCCAACAAAAAATACTGATACCTCAAGTCCCCAGGGAAGGGTCATGAACAAAGAACACTGCTATCTCAAGCCACCCGGAAAAGGCCACATAGAACACGTAATAGATATATCCATTGTTTTTGTGAAATATTGGTAAATATTTGTACTGATTGATATCTGTACAGGATAATTTGACGAGCCCGCCAGGGCGAGTCTAATTATCCTGTACAGATGTCAATCAGTACAAATATTTACCAATATTTCTCAAAAACAATTGGATATATCTGTTTTAATCCACAGCTTATTGTAACTTCCACTAAAGGTAATAGATAAAAGCTATTAAAGCATATTTGTTTTATTCACTGTTAATTTCAATTTCTTTTATTTGACCTGATTTACCCCGTCTGGAAAATGGATTGTCCTGTCTGAAAGGACACTGTCAGCTTCTCTGCTTCATTAATATTCAATTGGATTTGATTGGTCATACTCCAACTGACCACAGGTTATTTGATCATGCTTTTTTAACCAGGGGCCTCTTTCAAAAAAGGTCGTACGACTGATTTTCATCGTATCGTGGTCGTACGAGAATCGTACGACCAAAAATGACTTTCAAGAAAAAAATCCGGTTTCAAAAAAGTTATCGTATCGTGTCATTTACGACGAAATCCACGATCACTTTAGACCACTCGTAGAATTTACGATTTTGTCGCTGTAGAATCCAAATATTCACAAATTTAATTTTCAATATTCGCGCAATTATTAACATTTATTCAACAATATTCGTACCGATTTTCTTTGTAAAATATTAAGTTTTACTCTAGATATATTAAAAAACAATAGACCTACCACCATTTTCAAGCATGTATCTGCTCAACGAGAATCGTACGATTTTCGTAGAGCGGAAACATTAATCGTAAGAGAGGGAATCAGTTGTTTTTTCCTCTTAACACAAAGGCATTGTGTGTTCCTAACATTCTGAAATAATGGCCGCTGTTCTTGTTGCAAGGCGAATGAATTATATTGCTCAAGAAAGAGTCTTTAAGGATACACTCAACCCAATCGATCGTTTAAGTGCCGCTGAATTGATCTTGAGGTACAGATTAAGCAGAGTGTCTTTTAGATCTGATAGAGATAATAACAGATGGGCTGCAACACCCCACCAGCAGAGGACATGCAGTTTCACCAATTATACAACTAACAACTGCTCTACGCTTCTCTGACACTGGCTGCTTCCAACGAGACGTTACAGATTTGCATGGTATTTCAGTATCCTCTGAATTTCAAGTGTTTCACGGGCTACAGCCATGAAAGTGAAAGATATTATAACTTTCCCAACTGATCCGGAGAAAATTCGAAGAGTAAAAGCAATACAGGCCGAGAGTACATTGCAGATCGGCTAGCAGTAGAGCTACAACAAAATCAGGTGAGCTACAACACTCCACCAAAAAAGGGCATGCAATCTCGCCAATTATACATCTAACAACTGCTCTACGCTTCTATGCCACTGGCTGCTTCGAACGAGAAGCTGCAGATTTGCATTGCATTTTATTAGCCTCTGTTTCAATGTGTTTTTCAAGTGAGTCGCAAGCTATAGCCATAAAAGTGAGAGATATTTGAAATGGATGACATAAAGCCATGGTTATTAATCCCAGTAACCGCTGCAGGAACAAGACCTCAACAGCGGTATAGTTAATCAACGACCTCTGTGAGTTCAACGTTCAGGCGTGGCAAGACTATTCCATGTTTTAGGGGAAGACAGGTTTCGGATATCTTTTTTTTTTCACAGGATTTTAAAATTATAAATAAGTTTTTTGATAATTTCATTATGTAGAAGTCGTTGGCAAGTGACCATAATGATGCAGTACGAATCTCAGTAAAACTATATCTGCCAATGAAAAATCCCATCTGAAGGCGACTTACCTAAAACACGGACTGGTCCAAAATTAAAAGTGCAGTCACGTCTCATTGCGTTTTGAAAGACTATACAATTCTTGTCGTCGGCGTACACGCTGTGTTGTGAAAATATTAGATGACATATGGATGTCACGCTTCAGATGTGACGACAAAATTTCGGGATGTTTTCAGTATTCACCGCGGAAATGCATTTTGATCACAGTTGCCACTGCGTGTCTCCATTAGATGTGGATTCGAATTTAATTTTTGGATGTGAACATGGATGATAATGATGGCGAAGGCGATAATGATAACAGTAATTGGTACTTAAACTGGCAGAGCTGTGAGACAACAAGTGATAGACAATAAGTTTAAATAAAAACGTACTTAAACGATCTATTGGGTTGAGTCTATCCTTAAAGACTCTTTCTCGAGTCTACGTTGTGCTGACGCGTCGAAAAACACGAATCAATCAATAATAAATACTATTTAGATGCTTAAATTTCAGGAATAAAGCGATAATTGCTCAAACTAAATTGAAATTACCAGCCTGTGGGGTTTCTCAAATTCTTGAAAATGAAAACAGTAAGAAGTAATAAGTTGTGCAAAACTAATGACATCGTAAGCTAAAATGGCAAGGGTCTTCGGCCATCGGGAATTGGAGAAATAGAATGGGCTACACGGTGATTCCACGCAGAGCTGAAACCGGTCGCACACGAGTACTGGTAAACCGCTAAGAAGACCTAAGCCTGCCCAGGCAAAGCGGTGCGAGTCGGACTGTCCATGCTTATAAACACTATTGGTTTAATTGGGTGACAGGGCTTGAGATGTCATTTCATATCAATATCGGGTAAAAGTCCCACAAAATTGGAAGTAACGTCTCCAAAATGACCTCTAGTGTTGACGTGGACGTTAAACCTCAAAATCAAACAAACGACATTGTTTACGATCGATCGTAGGACTAAAATCTACGATTTATCCTAAGAGAATCGTACGATTTTTTTGTGAAAGCCTCGTACGAGAATCGTACGAAAATCGTAAGATCGTCGTACGATAATCGTACGACGGATCGTACGATTTGTTTCTTTGAAAGAGGCCCCTGATTCCCTCTCTTACGATTAATGTTTCCGCTCTACGAAAATCGTACGATTCTCGTTGAGCAGATACATGCTTGAAAATGGTGGTAGGTCTATTGTTTTTAATATATCTAGTGTAAAACTTAATATTTTACAAAGAAAATCGGTACGAATATTGTTGAATAAATGTTAATAATTGCGCGAATATTGAAAATTAAATTTGTGAATATTTGGATTCTACAGCGACAAAATCGTAAATTCTACGAGTGGTCTAAAGTGATCGTGGATTTCGTCGTAAATGACACGATACGATAACTTTTTTGAAACCGGATTTTTTTCTTGAAAGTCATTTTTGGTCGTACGATTCTCGTACGACCACGATACGATGAAAATCAGTCGTACGACCTTTTTTGAAAGAGGCCCCAGTTGTTTTTTCCTCTTAACACAAAGGCATTGTGTGTTCCTAACATTCTGAAATAATGGCCGCTGTTCTTGTTGCAAGGCGAATGAATTATATTGCTCAAGAAAGAGTCTTTAAGGATACACTCAACCCAATCGATCGTTTAAGTGCCGCTGAATTGATCTTGAGGTACAGATTAAGCAGAGTGTCTTTTAGATCTGATAGAGATAATAACAGATGGGCCGCAACACCCCACCAGCAGAGGACATGCAGTTTCACCAATTATACAACTAACAACTGCTCTACGCTTCTCTGACACTGGCTGCTTTCAACGAGACGTTACAGATTTGCATGGTATTTCAGTATCCTCTGAATTTCAAGTGTTTCACGGGCTACAGCCATGAAAGTGAAAGATATTATAACTTTCCCAACTGATCCGGAGAAAATTCGAAGAGTAAAAGCAATACAGGCCGAGAGTACATTGCAGATCGGCTAGCAGTAGAGCTACAACAAAATCAGGTGAGCTACAACACTCCACCAAAAAAGGGCATGCAATCTCGCCAATTATACATCTAACAACTGCTCTACGCTTCTATGCCACTGGCTGCTTCGAACGAGAAGCTGCAGATTTGCATTGCATTTTATTAGCCTCTGTTTCAATGTGTTTTTCAAGTGAGTCGCAAGCTATAGCCATAAAAGTGAGAGATATTTGAAATGGATGACATAAAGCCATGGTTATTAATCCCAGTAACCGCTGCAGGAACAAGACCTCAACAGCGGTATAGTTAATCAACGACCTCTGTGAGTTCAACGTTCAAGCGTGGCAAGACTATTCCATGTTTTAGGGGAAGACAGGTTTCGGATATCTTTTTTTTTCACAGGATTTTAAAATTATAAATAAGTTTTTTGATAATTTCATTATGTAGAAGTCGTTGGCAAGTGACCATAATGATGCAGTACGAATCTCAGTAAAACTATATCTGCCAATGAAAAATCCCATCTGAAGGCGACTACCTAAAACACGGACTGGTCCAAAATTAAAAGTGCAGTCACGTCTCATTGCGTTTTGAAAGACTATACAATTCTTGTCGTCGGCGTACACGCTGTGTTGTGAAAATATTAGATGACATATGGATGTCACGCTTCAGATGTGACGACAAAATTTCGGGATGTTTTCAGTATTCACCGCGGAAATGCATTTTGATCACAGTTGCCACTGCGTGTCTCCATTAGATGTGGATTCGAATTTAATTTTTGGATGTGAACATGGATGATAATGATGGCGAAGGCGATAATGATAACAGTAATTGGTACTTAAACTGGCAGAGCTGTGAGACAACAAGTGATAGACAATAAGTTTAAATAAAAACGTACTTAAACGATCTATTGGGTTGAGTCTATCCTTAAAGACTCTTTCTCGAGTCTACGTTGTGCTGACGCGTCGAAAAACACGAATCAATCAATAATAAATACTATTTAGATGCTTAAATTTCAGGAATAAAGCGATAATTGCTCAAACTAAATTGAAATTACCAGCCTGTGGGGTTTCTCAAATTCTTGAAAATGAAAAAAGTAAGAAGTAATAAGTTGTGCAAAACTAATGACATCGTAAGCTAAAATGGCAAGGGTCTTCGGCCATCGGGAATTGGAGAAATAGAATGGGCTACATGGTGATTCCACGCAGAGCTGAAACCGGTCGCACACGAGTACTGGTAAACCGCTAAGAAGACCTAAGCCTGCCCAGGCAAAGCGGTGCGAGTCGGACTGTCCATGCTTATAAACACTATTGGTTTAATTGGGTGACAGGGCTTGAGATGTCATTTCATATCAATATCGGGTAAAAGTCCCACAAAATTGGAAGTAACGTCTCCAAAATGACCTCTAGTGTTGACGTGGACGTTAAACCTCAAAATCAAACAAACGACATTGTTAACGATCGATCGTAGGACTAAAATCTACGATTTATCCTAAGAGAATCGTACGATTTTTTTGTGAAAGCCTCGTACGAGAATCGTACGAAAATCGTAAGATCGTCGTGCGATAATCGTACGACGGATCGTACGATTTGTTTCTTTGAAAGAGGCCCCTGCTGATGTTTATCACAGGGGCATTTTAATGCTGAACCTTCAAGTGAAAGGACTTACTTTGAACTCAGATGTGTGCTTTTGCTGCATGCATTTCATAAAATGTTTGGCACCAGTAAATGGGAGTGTATTTTGTGATAATTCAGGGATATTTTTTCTCCATAAAAAGGTATGCTGTGGGTACTCATTTTAACTGCCTCATCCCACAAAAACATGTTGTGGGTACTCGTTGGACTTGTCTAGATGAGGCGGTTCTAGCGAGTACCTACAATTTGATTTTATGGAGAATTGGAGAATCTTAATCAGAAGGAGCAGTCTGATCAGGGTCTACACTGATTCGGCAAAAGCTATTTTAAATGTGGGTACTCATTCAAACAACCTCGGCGAGGCGATTTTAATGAAAACCCACAATGTTAATTTTGTCATGCAGAGCTAGAAGTCCCTTCTCATTTTAAGATCAGAAGGAGCAGTCTGATCAGGGTCGGCACTGTTTGCCATTAAGTAAAAGCTATTTTAAATGTGGGTACTCATTCAAATAACCTCGGCGAGGCTATTTGAATGAATACCCACAATGTTAATTTTGTCATGCAGAGCTAGAAGCCCCTTCCCATTTTAAGATCAGAAGGAGCAGTCTGATCAGGGTCTGCACTGTTTGCCATTAAGTAAAAGCTATTTTAAATGTGGGTACTTATTCAAATAACCTTGGCGAGCCTATTTAATGAATACCCACAATGTTAATTTTGTCATGCAGAGCTAGAAGCCCCTTCCCTTTTTAAGATCAGAAGGAGCAGTCTGATCAGGGTCTGCACTCTTTGCCATTAAGTAGAAGCTATTTTAAATGTGGTTACTCAATCAAATAACCTCGGCGAGGCTATTTTAAGGAATACCCACTATGTTAATTTTGTCATGCAGAGCTAGAAGCCCCTTCCCATTTTAATTGTAGCTCAGCTGATTGGTCCATTCAAAACTGTACATGATATCAGTACATGATATCAGTACATGATAACAATACATTTATCAAAATTTATTAGTACTGCCAACATCAAAGGAAAGTACCGGGAGTTGTGGATTAAGGCTAGCCTAATGCACCCGTGAAGGGGACGGACAAAGAGCACAGTTCTCTCAAGTCACTGAAAGTTTAGAAAGACTTACGTGTGGTTACTCTTTGTCACTTTTTGAGCTGGTTCTGAGTTTTTGGAGTTTTTGCACAAATATGAAAGTTGAATGAAATATGAACTCATCCTATTTGTTTAAGAAAGTTATGTATAAAATGTTGTTTTCTTGCTCTTGAGTTGAACGGCAGATAACTCTTGGTTGAACGAGTATAATTCTGAATTCTTACGAAACCCGCAAAACAGCGGGCCAAATCTGACCGACATCGATGCCATGTGGTACTGGGACCAGTTGTTCAAAGCATCGATAGCTTAACGAGCTCGTTAGTGCTCATATTGTTAAGTATCCTAGCAAGTTCAATATCTAAAATTTTGGAATTTTTGCTGAAAAAAATGCGAGCAGCTTTTGCGGTCCCTTAGATGCATTAAACACAGGCATCCCCTAGAAGAAGAAGAAGAAGAAGAAGATCTAATACAAGTACAATATCTAACTACAGCGCACATTCGAAGCCGTGCACAATGGTCCCACGCTTTCTCTAGTTATGGCTTAATTTACCCTTAAGATGCAAATCACAACAATTGTCGTCTGCTTTGTTGTTTGCTGATTACTTTATAAATAATTGGTGCAAAAGTGTGGACCCAGGTCAGACTAGCTGTTCCTCTAGGAGCAGTCTGATCAGGGTTCACACTCTTTGCCTGTATGCAAAAATACCTTTAAAAAGTTTACAAGGTGCAGCAGACAATACAAATGATATTTTCAGATGCAGTTTTGTCTCGGCATTATAATGGTACTCATAAAAAAAGCGTAATATAGTTTCATTAAAAGATCAAAGCGCCAAAGGCACTGAAATGACAGATTCTATGAGAAAATCATAACACTGTGAAAACTTAAAGAAAATCTTCTAAAAAGATCTTAACATCACGAAAACACGCCTATATAAATTTGACCCCATTGTACCCCACTTTTATATAGTAAAAGTGGGGTTTACATGGCGATAAAGGTGGCGATGTATTTGTAAAGGTGTGTTTTCTTAATGAATTTAGAAAAGTAGTTTATTGTGCAAATGACGTCTTATCCCGAGTTTCAAACTTCAAACAGTGGTTTGAAGATTTATTATACATTTGGTGTTCAACCAGCAGGGGTTTGATTTTTTTTTAAATTAAGGACTGAAATGAAGGTATTACAAAGTAAATTCAAACCCCAGTTTGAAAGTTGAAACTGCGCTTAAAAGAATTATTGTGCTGGTTTTCTTTGAAACTGTAGTTTAAAGTTTTCAAACCCTTGTTTGAAAAGGTCAGTCTGGAGTTTCAAGTTCATACCGTGGTTTAAAGATTTATTGTGCACTTGGCTTGCCATAATTTAACGACTTCATACTTTAGTCTGAATAATTGAAATATGGTTTAAAGTTTTCAAACCCTAGTTTAAAAATTTCAAACTGGGATTTCAAGTTCAAACCGTTGCTTTAAGATATATTGTGCATTTGGTTCCATAGAAAAGCGATTATGAAATGACAGATGAACAGCACAAATATAGAAATAATATGATAATTGTGCAAATGGCGCCTTAACTCACGTTTCAAACTTCAAACCGTGGTTTGAAGGTTCATTGTGCATTAAGCGTTGTAACTAGGATTTGAAGCTTTTAAGCTGTGGTTTGATGTACATGTAACTGGTTTCTTAAATATATTGGAACCCGTAAGAATTATTGTGCAGTTTTGCTCTGAAACCATAGTTGAAAACTGGGGTTTCAAGTTCGAACCATAGTTTGAAGATTTATTGTGCAATTGGCTTGCCATACTTAGTGGACCATTTTCCGAGATCAGGCGATTAAGTCCTTTATGTGTTGTTTCTTTTACATCCTGAGGGCACTGATATATATTTCGTCTCAAGAATCCAGCCTTTGTACACATGTTAATTACTAATATGAGTATTCCATCTCAAGTAACATGCCATCATCAAGCCAAGATATTGTTGAGGTTTTTAGATTGCTTTTTGCAGATTTAAAGATGTGCAGTAGATAAGCCCTAAATGATACCAGAAGTATTTTCTGGTCTGTATTTGTTTAGTACATGTAATTTTTGATCCTTCAAACTCTCTCACGCTCTGTGTATATTTAGACTCTGATGACCTAATACAAGGTCGGTGGCAGTTACAAGATATATATCTATTCTTAGAATGTAGAAAGTTTGTATGTCTATTTTTATATGGATGCACTTCATGCTTTGGGCATCTATTTTAAGCCTCAGCTCCAGTTCACTGGGATTCAAATACTTTCTGATTCTTGGAAGGTTATTTTTAGTATATAAATGCATGGTTGTCTGACTGTCCTGGCTGAGTGGGGTTTACCATCTTTGGGTCTCATGGGATCTTTATTTTTAGTATCCAAATGCATGGCTCTTTGATTTTTATGGTTTAGAGCATCTTACCATATTTGGGACAGAGTCTGAGTATTTAAGATGCGCCCACAGCATCTCTGGGCTTTTTGCCGTTATATTCTGAAGGGGCTTTTTTTGGCCATTAGATTTTCATGGGGCTTTTTCGCAGGGTTCTTCTGTGGGGACAAGTTCTGCTTTGTGCGATGAATGAGTGTGGCTTTGCTTCTTTGCAGGGGAAATAGATAATTTGTAGAAGCTTTCAGGATTGTTCTGTTTCTATAATTTTGAGTGTCTCATGCGGAGCAGTGCCTCAGCGAAGCAAGAGACAGCTCAGTACGGTGGCATCGGGAAATTATGTATCCGAAGAGGACCTCATATGGCGGAGCGTAGATGTGAGAAACTTTACAATATTTAATGATATCCACATTTTCGAGGACCCGAGGCAATAACAAAAATAATGGAACCCAAATAATTTGTTTTAAGTATTTATGAGGGTGTGTGTCAAAATGGGGGGCATATAGTATCACCGCTGTCCGTACATACGTCCGTACGACCCGTACGTCCCTTACAATGATTTCCGTGCGATATCTTTAGAAAAAAATGGTGGATTGGATTCAAATTTCATACACAGGTATATAATCATAAAATACAGGTCAAGTTCGATTTCAGGTGAAATCCGCTCATTATTATAAGAGTTATGGCCCTTTTTCAATTTAATTTTTACATGAAAAATGGTTTTCGCGCGATGTCATTTGAAAATCTTGATGGGTTGAACTCATATTTTATACACAGGTATATAATCATAAAATACAGGTCAAGTTCGATTTCGGGTAAAATCCACCAATTATTATGAGAGTTATGGCCAGTTTTCAACTTTAATTTTTTTCTTGAAAAAAAAAAATGGTTTGCGTGCGATATCTTTTGAAAACCTTGGTGGCCATTTTTAGAAAAACTTCAGCATCGCTCTAGTGCCTACATTTATGGACGGATATTAATGTAACTTCACACAAATGTTCCTTATGATAATATCTCGAGCCAGTTTTGACTTTCAAGGTCATGGCCTCAAGGTCAAGGTCACTGTGGTCATTTTTAGAAAAAAACTTTGTCATCATTCTAGCGCCTATTTTTATTAATGAATTTCAATATAACTTCACACAAATGTTGCTTATGATAATATCTCGAGCGAGCTTGACCTTCAAGGTTATGGCCTCAAGATCAATGTCACAGTGGCTATTTTTAGAAATACTTTGTCATCACTCTAGCACCTACATTTATTGATGGATTGTAATATAACTTCACACAAATGTAAAGTATGATGATACCTCGAGCGAGTTTTGACTTTCAGGGTCTGGGGCTCAAGGTCAAGGTCGCTGTGGCTATTTTTAGAAAAAACTTTCTCATCTCTCTAGCACCTTTATTTATCGATGGATTTTAATAGAACTTCACACAAATGTTGGGTATGATGATAACTCGAGCAAGTCTGACTTTCAGAGTCCTGGGCTCAAGTTCAAGGTCGCTGTGGCTGGTTTTAAAAAACGTTTGTCATCGCTCTAGCGGCTTCATGTATTGATTTATTTCAACATAACTTCACATAAATGTAGGGTATGATGATATCTCGAGAAAGTTCGACTTTGATGGTTTGGAACTGAAGGTCAATGTCACTGTGGCTATTTTTAGAAAAACATTTTCATTGATCCAGTGCCTTCATTTATTGATGTATTATAAGATGACTTCAGACAAATGTTTGGTATGATGATATCTCGAGTAAGTTTGACTTCCAGAGTCCTGGGCTTAAGGTCAAGGTCACTGCGGCTATTTTAGAAAAACTTTGTCATCGCCCTGGTGACTACATTTATTGGTGGATTTTAAGTCTTTACGTCACCTTAAACTATGTATTCAAGAATTTCATAAGAAGTTTGTTTTTGGCTCCAGCAGATAAGGCCGCTGACAATGTGGTCGTTGTTTGACCACTTCACTGTGTTAACACTCTTCAGCAAGAACTTGGTGATACTAAGGCCTATGAACTGCAGCCTTAATCTGTAGAGAGGGCTTTAGTTGATGACCGTATTTGTCATTCAGCCACCAAGTTTGCTGTCTGTGTTACAGTAGGCCAAGACAAGCATCCTACGTTATATTGGTTACCTTAACTTCATAAAAGGCCATACAAAGCACGATTTATTACGAATTCAAGCTCTTGTACCACCATTAAACTCTCCAAATTATTAACTTCATGCTTTATTGCCACCAAAAAACATGTGACAAATATTGCAATATTGCGACAAAGTCTTCGAAAGATCGGGTAGAAATCTGTTTTGGTCTATAAAAAATCAAATGAAGTTTTAAATCAATTGAAATCCAGACGTTTTCGTGCTTCAAACTAGAAGTGGGGGCAATGATCAGGAATCGATGCAATCAACCCACAGCTCCCATCAGAGACACCAAAGGGAAAGAAACACAAACATGAAACAACAGACCTAATGGAAACATCAATAGCGGAAAGCCAAAAGAACAGTTACTTTCCCACAAAATGGCCAATAGGCTATCCAAATAAAATAATATAAGCGACACAAACACCCAAAGACAAACCATAATAAAAATAAGCCGCGACAGAAGAAACGCCTTGGAACGGTCAGCGGAAACGAATTCCATTGGGGGGGGGGGGGGGGTAAATTTGACTGATCAAACCATCGATATAGGTATTGTCAATATTTAATAAATCATCCAAATGTCTAGAAGACGAGCGAAAGGCTTCATCTGGCCCATCGGAGTCTAACTGTTGGTTTTCTTTTGCTCCAGCATTTCAGTGGTTTCTTGCTGTCGAGTCCTCTCCGTTGTCTCACCTCTGTGGTTCTTTGATTTTTGTGTTCACGGAGATGTTGCACTGATGAGTTAGGAGGCCTTCATGCGGACTGAACAAATTATTTGTCTAAATCGCGACGGAAGTAAGGGCGAGGATTGTGGCCACGTAAAATCGATTTAAGCCCCCCCCCCCCCCACCCACCCCAGTGGAATTCGTTTCCGCTGACCGTTCCAAGGCGGTTCTTCTGTCACGGTTTATTTTTGTGTACAATAAATATTGGAGATATGACAATCACAATGTCGTCATACTATGATAATGGAAGGAGATATAACTCAAATACCATTGCACCCAGAGTTGTGGTTCTTGCGCATCACACACCTTCTCAAACGTGTGCACAATTCTGCCAAATATGATCATACCTCAAAGGATATTAGAGTAAAGGCCACCACAAGGTTTTGTCAACGGACGGACGGACAAACGGATGGACATACGGACGGATGGGTTCCAGGCTGATTGCTATATCCCCGGAGCCTAATTGGTTGGGGGATAAAAATGATGTATACGTCGGTAAATCACATGCCATAAAATCACATCCGGGACATAAATACCCGAAACGGCTTTGATTTTGTGCTTAACTACTTGACAGGAATCACATATTTCAGTTTGAGAATTTTTTCCGCACTAGAAAGGGGTTTGGGCACTAGAGGGTTAAACCTGTTTGTAAAACATGATCAGGAATGAAAATTCTGTAGAGTATGAAACAATACAAAGACAATTAGCGATTAAGGAACCCCATCACAAAAGTCTACTTACACATATTGGAGGTATTTTTGACCGCTATGGTCTCCCTTCATTTTTCACATCATTAAGGATATCTCCTTAAAGGTTTGCTAGACCACGCAATAGATGAGGCGGTGGAAACACAGTGGATATTCAGTCGAAATCTTCGACTAAGTTTCTGAATCCCAGTGTGTTGAAAGTGGGTAGCTGCCATCATATATGTCATACGGTTAGAAATAGTGTTCATGATAGCATAATGGCACAAATAAAGTGTAGGCTACTGGCAGAAACCTATATACTACAAGCAAACAGGGCTGTTTTTAACCAACACGCGGTGAATCCTACCTGCAAGCTGTGTTCGGAAGCCCCAGAAACCCGCCAGCGTTTCCTGACAGAATGTAACTTCTTCATTACTGAGAGACGACCGTATATACACAAATTAACAACACTGTGTGTATTCACTGATGCCCAGTTTCAGCAGCTTAATGACCCAGAGTTTCTAACACAGTTGGCAGTTGATGCCTCAAAAGTTATAGACATTGAGAAGCTGAGTGGAGATCAGTTGGGGTCACTGGAGCTGTGCACCAGAGAATATATATAAATGGAATTCACAGAAAGAGGATAGCTGCACTGAGACAATTATCTGATACGCGATAAAATACGGGAAAACAGCAAACATGTAAATAAGTCACAGCACAGGAACCTTAAAAAGAAGACACAGACAGACAGACAGATGGCGGCGAAAAGTAAGAAAAAATGTTGGCCCAAGGAAAATACACATTTTAAGTGTTGTTAATGCATGTTTATTTGTAAAAAGATGTAAAATATGCAAAAATATGAACGGTAGAATAGGCACTGCTATTTCTGCAGTTTTCTAAATGGTGATCTTCCTTGTCGACCAAAAATTCCAATCCTGACATGGGGGCTGCCATGTTTGTTTACCGAAGGTCTACTAGAGGTCGTTCGATCACACCGGTGAAAGAACATGCGCAGTTTGACTTCCGCTACCATAGTATGGTCGATGATCGAACTGCCTCAGTTCCATCATCTACCATACCATGGTAGCGGAAGTCAAAGTGTGCACGTTCTTCCCATGATTTCCGTGTTCTTTCACCGGTGTGATCGAACGCCATCTACCAGAGAAACCCACGCTTTAGTCTGGTTCGACTAGAGTGACGTAACGACTTTCCCGCCATGCTACCAGACCGCTACCAGACTGAGTTCGATCACACTTTGGTTAACCACTGGTTAACCATGGTTAACCCCACTGGTTAACCATGGATAACCACGGTACCTGATCGAACTACTTCTATTTCAAGGGAGGGTGCGTAAATTTACCGGAACGGACCTACTTACCGGAACGGACATATTTCACCCCATTTCTATGACATTTGTATAAAATACACACTATTCTCGTTATCTCATGCACTGATATCTCAAACTACTGCTTAAGTGAAACCACTTTTGTTTCGGTTTTTCTATTTGTTCATTACGATTCAAATCCTTTTTTCTCAAACTACTGCAATTTCAAACCAAAATTTTCGGTCCCTTGGGGTTTGATAATTTGATAATAATCTAATGGGCAGTTGTTAAAAACATGGTCTAAAATAATAATAATAATAATAATAATAATAATAATAATAATAATAATAACAAGGCACCCAATGATTTGTCAGTCTGAATCAGAATTTTTCAGAATTGTAACTGGTGGCACGTCAAATGACATTCATACACCAGTCGATTTAAATGCGATTTAAGTATATTACAGTGATAATCTTTGTAAAAAAAAAACCCCCGATAAACCTGAAAGTGAGCTTTAGTAATCTACTTACCTTGGGTGTGGATAATCTAATAATTATCTTAGGTGTGGATAAGATGGTGTGTTGGTCTTTTAACTAGGTGTGAAGGTGGTGTAAATGGTCAAATAAATAAACAAAAAAATAAATAAATAAATAAATGAATGGAGAACAGAAAGAAAAGACAGAAAAAATGGCCGCGACATGGCTATTAGCTTTTCAGATGTGATTTGGGGATTTTTTATTTTATTATTTCTTCTTTAAACATATTGTTGGTGCTCTAGTTCTAGAGGAGGTTCTAGTGAGTACCCACAATCCATGATCAACAGCAGAAATGAGAAAAAAAAAATAGATCCCACAAAGGGGTTCTAAGGGGTGACAAACGAACCAACAGGAGAAATAAACAAAAATAATCACGTTATCGCATGTAATGAACACCCTGGAAAACCATATTTTATGTAGAGAAAAGTAGGGTTTACAAGGATATAAGTTTGATTAATCTCGTCTAAAATAATCTAAAGCAATTCTGTATCACTATGGTCACACCTTTCGTTAAGTAAAAAAAATGTTCAAGGAGCACAGATATGGCCTCTTAATGATGCTGAGTGATTATATCACGAGCAAAAAGAGGTTTGTACGAAAGTAAACTAATTTCCCCAACCTCACTCCCCAGCCCTTTCCCAACTGTGCATAGTCCAAAGCCCCATTTATTTCTTCTATTGTGGTCTTTCATTTCATAACACGTACAATGTACTATCGATGTCTCAAGCTTTGATATCTCAGGCAGTGGCTTGGGTCGGACTGGGTTTTGTGCGTTGTTGTGTTGGTTTTGCTTCGTGTCATTGGATTTCGGCTCATTTTATCTTCTGCTGCTTTCATTGGTGTTCCTGTCCCTTGGAGTTTGAGATAGCGGGAGTTGACTGTATATATATATTTGCATATTGTATGTATTGTTCGGGAGCAGTCAGTGTGTCTGCATCATGAAGGCACGCCTGTATAATTTTACCCCATCAGACCTCTTTTTTTCATATAGTGAGACGGGGGTTTGCGGGGATATGCACTAGGTATTTTCGTGTTTTTTACTCGGGAACTTGGACACCGGGTACTGTTTGGAACAGGCTTGAAGCGGTTCTAACAGTTATCCGCGGTCTGCCTTTGGGGTGGGGATGTGGAAGTATCATATTTTTAAGCAATTTTTTTTCAGGCGGCATGGTTCTCGATATATTTGAATAGGTGTGTTTTCGTGATATGTAAACTAGGTTTTAGTACATGTATGCCACAGCCCCAAACTTATTTATAATACAAGTACATGTATGTCACAGCCCCAACAGCACACAGTTCAATTTCGTCTTTTTTTTTGGTGGGGGGGGGGGGGGGAAGCGGGGTACATGGTATGTTTTGGACTTGACAAGCCGTGCAGTTTATATATTTCATTTTTTATTCGTTTTTCTTTTTTTTTCAATTTCTATATAAATTATGAATTATTCAATTAATTATTATTTCAGAATTCATCAGGCAGTGTACTTTTGCAATGTCCACATTTTTTGGGGGAAACATGTATATAAATATCTAACATGAAATTTCATTTGAAACTGTTGTTTATTTTGTAGATGTAGCTTGCTGGAAATAATGATTCATGTTGCGTGTGTAAGGAAATATTTATGACATGAATGTATTATGGTATGAGGAATGAGTGATTTAGTAGCATCGAGTAAATGAGTGCATGCTGTTTGTGTCAGTTTGACAATAGGTTTAAGATTAAATATTTCGACAAAGTCTTTAAAAGATCAGGGAGAAATCTATTATAGTCTATAAAAATTCTAATGAAGTTTTAAATAAATTGAAATCCAGACGTTTTCGTGCTTCAAGACTGTCTACTTATGATTTTTCCACCCTTTACACTACACTTCCTCATAACCTTATAAAAGAAAAACTTATGTCTGATGCTCTATCTCTGGTCGGGCCCATCGGAGTCTTACTGTTTGATTTCTTTTACTCCAGCATTTCAGTGGTTTCTTGCTTTCGAGTCCTCAACGTTGTTTCATCTCTGTGGTTGTTTGATTATTTGTGTTCACGGAGATGTTGCACTGATGAGTTAGGAGGCCTTCATGCAGACTGAATAAATTATTTGTCTAAATCGCGACGGAAGTAAGGGCGAGGATTGTGGCCACGTAAAATCGATTTAAGCCCCCACCCCCAGTTGAATTCGTTTCCGCTGACCGATCCAAGGCGGTTCTTCTGTCGCGGTTTAATTTTGTTAGGGTGTGCCTTTGGGTGTTTGTGTCGCTTACATTATTTTATTTTGGATAGCCTTTTGGCCATTTTGTGGGAAAGTAACTGTCCTTTTGGCTTTCCGCTATTGATGTTTCCATTAGGTCTGTTGTTTCATGTTTGTGTTTCTTTCCCTTTAGTGTCTCTGATGGGAGCTGTGGGTTGATTGTATCGATTCCTGATCATTGCCACCACTTATTTTTATATATTAATGATTTAACTGAATGGACATTTCATAGGGATGACTCCCTCTGTCTTGCATGTAATGTAAGAAATGCTTTTATCACCCCTGGAGAGAATACAAATTTTACTTTATGGTCATGTCAGAAAGTGTGTGAAGCTCTCATTTTTCTACTTGATAATATTTGCATAAGATTTGGTGCTAATTTATTTAGACAACTTGTGGGTATTCCGATTGGTACGAATTGCGCACACCTTGTGGCCGATCTGTTCTTGTTTCTTGTTTTGATATGAAAGAGACTTCATGTGTCCTTTCCGTTGAAAACCAATTTGAAATCATTAAAGCCTTTAGCTCGTCTTCTAGATATTTGGATGATTCATTAAATATTGACAATACCTATATTGATGGTTTGATCAGTCAAATTTACCCCCCCCCCCCTGAACTTCAGTTAAATAAAGCAAAATACTTAGTGAAGGCAATGGTCAGGAATTGATACAATCAACCCACAGCTCCCATCAGAGACATCAAAGGGAAAGAAGCAAAAACATGAAACAAATAGACCCTAATTGAAACATCAATAGCGGAAAGCCACAAGGACAGTTACTTTACCACAAAATGGCCAATTGGCTATCCAAAACAAAATAATATAAGCGATACACACACTCCAAGATAAACCATAACAAAAATAAACCGCGACAGAAGAACCACCTTGGAACGGTCAGTGAAACGAATTCCACTTTGGAGGTGGGGGGTTAAGTCGATTTTACGTGGCCACAATCCTCGCCCTTATTTCCGTCGCGATTTAAATAAATAGTTTGTTCAGTCTGCATGAAGGCCTCCTAACTCATCAGTGGAACATCTTTGTGAACACAAAAATCAAACAACCACAGAGATGAAACAACGGTGAGGACTCGACAGCAAGAAACCACTGAAATGCTGGAGCAAAAGAAGACCAACATTTAGACTCCGATGGGCCCGACCAGAGACAGAGCATCAGCCACCAACCAACATTAAATGAAATTAGATACTCTCTAATTCTCAGTAAGCCTTTACGCTGGAACCGTCATAGAATGTGAGGCCTGACCCACCGGCGTGCAATTAAAGAGGGAGGCAAAGTTGGTTTAAACAATATTTATTTCAAATTTGATTCATTTACAATACATATATATAATACGATATGGCTAAAGGATCTGACAGTAAGCCTTGTGGCTTATAGACGTCATCTCCTTGGAACAACATAGTGTGTGCAATATTTGAGTAGCAAATAAAAATCAAAAATGAGTTCCTTTAAGAGCAATGAAAACATTCATAAGAAAGAAGATGGGCCATAAGACTGTAAATATTGAAATAAAGTAGCTGTGTGTGACATACATACATATATACGTTCAAACATACATGCATACAGACGGACAGTCAGACGGACAGACAGACATACACAGACAGACAAATTCAGATGAGTAACTGTGACATACAGAGAGAGAGAGAGAGAGAGAGAGAGAGAGAGAGAGATTTGACTGAACACCTACATAAAACTTACATGGGAAACTATAAAAATAGACTTCTACCAGAGCTGAGAAATTTACGTTATAATGTATTGTTGACTAGGCTAGGCTGTCTTAACCCTTATTTTGCTGAATGTTCAATTAAGTCACACCCATTCCCATTTCTGACTTAAACAAATGAGATTGCTTGATTTAATTTGTTCTTACAAATTCAGAAACTGACTCGCAAACATGGTAGATCCTGGTCAGATGGCTTCTGATCTGGATCTACACTGTTTGCAGAAGAATACGGATTAAACAAATCTTCCGGATTTGACAATGAAGTCTTGCACTTTTAGGAATAGCGATTGGTTCTCATGTGGTGCAAGGTTGGTTTTTCCAAACAATAGATCGCTGAGAGTAAAATTGTTTAGGTCACGTGGTAAGTATCTTTCCCTGGCAACTGAATAGTTAGCACATGAGAACAGAAAATGTTTTGCACTTTCAAACTCTCCGCAATGACAAGATGGGCTTGAAACAATATTTTTACGATACAAATCGGAATTAAGTGAACTACAACCCATTCTTAGTCTAGCATGAAGAATTTGACCAATACGCGCACCAGTATTAAAATATTTAGGAGGCACTGTGGCGTTTCTGTTTAAGGCGCGTTTGAAAGAAGCTACAGATGTCGCTTCTTTTACATCGTTGGGAAGGTTGTTCCAGGCACGTATTGTCGACGGAAAAAAAGAATCCAGGAATAGGCTTGTTTTAGCTCTATAGTTTAGGATATGATCAGAATTTCGAAGATTATATCTAGTTCTTTCTTGAAGAGTAGCAGGTACCAAGTCAAAGAGATATTCTGGTGCGATACCGTGTAGAGCTTTGTAAAAAACTACCAATTTATGCTTGTTCCGACGACTTTGGAGAGACTCCCATCCGAGTTCTGAGAATAGTTTTTCAACACTGCATAATTTGGTTGCTCCTGTTATTATTCGAGCAGCTTCGACATGAATTGCATCTAACTGTTTTTTAGATTCAAGTGAGCAGTTATCCCAAACGACATCGCTGTACTCTAGAAGGGGTCGAATAAAGGCCATATACATTTTTTCTAAAGCTTTTCTGCTGACTCTAAACTTGAGGGCTCTTAGAAGATTGAGACGTGTGCAAGCTTTTTCGGAGATATTTTTCACATGTATTTTCCAGTTGCATGAGTCGGAAAATGTAAGGCCCAAATGCTTGTGGTTGGATGTTTCCTGTATCATAGTGTTATTTAAAAACAAGGGTGGGTGATGAGGGGGTTTCTTTTTCTTGATATGGTCATTGAAAATGTAAGGCCCAAATGCTTGTGGTTGGATGTTTCCTGTATCATAGTGTTATTTAAAAACAAGGGTGTGTGATGAGGGGGGTTTCTTTTTCTTGATATGGTCATTGCCATTGTTTTCTGTGCATGAAATTCTACCAGCCATTCATCAGCCCAGTTAGAAATGGTTTGTAGATCGGTGTTTAGCAGTCGTGCCGCTAGGTCTGGATGTTCAACAACGATGTATAGACTGGTGTCGTCAGCAAAGAGGCGAATGGAACAACTAATATTTTTATTATTATGTCGTTTATATAAACGAGAAAGAGAAGTGGGCCTAAAATGGAACCTTGGGGCACATCGGCTTCAACTGCCGCCCAACTAGAGCACTTGCCATTAATAACGACACGTTGTCTCCGCCCGGATAGATAGCTTGTGAACCATTTTAAAACAGGATCGGAGCATCCTATGTTCTTGAGTTTGTGGAGCAAACCCTTGTGCCAGACTCTGTCGAAGGCTTTTGTTATGTCGCAGAAAACTGTCCGTACCTCTTTACCACTGTCTACAGCCTCACAAAAGGTATGGTATGTATGAAGAAGTTGGTATGTAGTGGAATCGCCTTGTACAAAGCCCGATTGAAAGGGAGTTATCATTTGATGTGCTGTAATGTAATTATAGAGATGTTTGTGCACACAGCGTTCCATAGTTTTACCTGCTAGGCTCAAGAGGGAAATGGGTCTGTAATTGCCCGGGAGGGACTTTTCATCTTTCTTATGAATTGGAGAAAGGTTAGCGTCCTTCCAAGAGGGTGGAAAGTACCCTGTGGCGAACGACTTGTTAAAGACGATTGAGTAGGGACGTGCTAGGTAATCAGCACCTTCTCTTAAAAGCCTTGGGCTGATCAAGTCAGGACCACAGGCTTTGCTCACATCCAAATGCTTGAATACATCAAGAACATCTTGAGACGATATTGTGATTGAGTCTAAGGTGTACTGAGCAGGCTCGAGAGTTGGTAAAGTTTTGTTTGTGTCATTGACCTTTGTTTGAGCGGAAAAATATAAGTTTAACATTTCTGCTTTCTGTTCGTCTGTTTCGGCCACTTCATGGTTCATGGTAAGTACCGGAATGTTGCTAGAAGAGCGTCCAAGATTCAGAAGCTGCTTAGAGGTTTTCCAGAATAGTTTTTGGTCACAATTATCCAAAGACAGGAGATTGTCGAGTTTATCAAAATAATGTTTTTTGGAAAGTCTTATTGTAGTGTTGATTTTGTTTCTAAGGAGTTTGTATTTAGTCCAGAAATAATTGTTATTTGTCTTTTTGAATTGTCTATAGGTGCGCTTCCGTTTCCTTATCATATTTTTGATTTTGCAAGTTATCCAAGGATGATCATTAGGCCGTATTGTTACTATTTTGTTTGGTATTGATTGTTTTGCAGCTGTAAATATGATGTCGGTGATGTCCTTGATATTAATGTCGATGTTTCCTTCGCGTAAAACTATTTCTGTAATGTTGGATTCAGACAGCAAGTTCCTGAATTTGTCATAATCAGCTAATTTATAATTCCATATTTGTCTTTTAAAGGATGGTGTGTGAGGTCGAGTGAACTTGAGTAAGACAACTATTGGACAGTGATACCTGGTGTAATCTGCCATGAAGGGGTCAATTGTGCCGCTTGTTAGGACGTTGCTGTAATTGCGTACTAGAATCAAATCTATGAGTGACGATGAGTTTTCCGTAAAATGCGTGGGTTCAGTAATAAGTTGTTTCAGATTGTATTCAAGCAAAAGATCTTTCATTTTAGGATGTTGTTAAGTGTCATGTCGATGTTAAAGTCGCCTGTAATAATTATGTCTGATAGGTTCGTGTTGCATGCTCTGTCAATACTTTCCTTGATAAGATTGAAATATTCTGGACTACTATTAGGGGGTCTGTAGAATCCGCCTACCAGAATCCTTTTCGACTTGACTTGGATCTCTACCCAGGTAGATTCCAAGCCCTGTAATTCCAAGTCTGGTCTTCGCTTACAAAATAGTGTGTCGCGGACATAGATGATCACACCCCCACCAGGGCGACCTAGCCTATCAGTCCTGAATGGTGACGTGAAGTTATCTATCTGTATTGTGCTACTGTTAATATTGGGGTTTAGCCAGCTTTCAGGAAAAACAAGGACATCGTAAGCATCGGCTTCACTGCGTATTATGTCTATTTTAGGCATCAAGCTTTGAATATTGGCATGAATTATACTTAAGTGGTTATGAAGCAGTTCAAAAGATGTTGCTGAAAGATCGCCGCTGGATGAGGTACTAGTATCGACAGAGTCTGGTCCAGGGTTGGTCTCTATATCGCCACAAATAAGAAGCAACGAGAGTAGCCAAAAGGTCAGGTCAGTTACAAATAGGAAAAAAAGGAACTTGCGACAGAAAGAAATGTTTCGATGCGGTTGGCAAAAGTACAGACGCACATGAGGAACCCTGATGTCTTTGTACAACTCGTTGCTTCGCTGAATAGCTAACGTCATACTGAAGGATTGAATATCACGGCTATTAGGTACGCATAAGAGCACTACTATCATAGTAAATAGGAGTAAATGGAAATTGTTATGCGTTATTCTTTTCTTGGTGCCTAGCCTTAAGGATAAAGAAACACTAGACATGCCACCAAGCCCGTCAGATTTAAGTTGTTTGATCTTCACGTGGTACTCAGTAGAAACTGGAGATATATCATGACGAGCATTGAGGGCAAGTCTGGTGAGTCTTGGTTCAAGTACGTAACTTTAGACCCGGAGATCAGCTGTGGAATCATTGAGGCGGGGTGTTCAGTCAAGGACACAGATAGAAGATTATAGAGAAATACACGTAATACAACAAAAAGGAACATAACAGATATCACAATATGAAAACAAAACAAAAATTAGGTAAGTTAGGTGATACTTAACTAAAGCTGGAATTATGTAAATCCATATGAAGTAACATTATATAGCATTTGAAAAAGTAGCACTTTGTTTAACTAATGTGAAACAAGAAAGCCCTCATCGTGGTGCAAAGATGCATAACGAAAACACGCCTATACGAATACATTGCCAACTGCTCGCCCCCCCCCCCCCCCCAAAAAAAAAAAAAAAAAAAAAAAAAATAACAATAATAATAGAATCTAAAGATGCAAAATCGTGATATAATGCCTATTCCCGCACAAAACACAGATTGCGGGGACCCGATAGAACCGCCTCGACGAGGCTACATCAGTGGCCCTCGATACATACCATAGTGCATAGACTGATAAAAAAAAAATGTTTTACCCTGGTAAACCCCAGTTTCACTATATAAAGATGGGGTTCGAGGGGATCAAATTGTTAAGGCGTATTTTCGTGATACACTGCTATTTACTAGATGGCATCTCGGCCCTCATCCTGCTGATTTTATTATACCCCCGGCATACGAAGTATGCAATGGGGGTATATAGTTTTTGTCTTTTCCGTCTGTCTGTCTGTCTGTCCGTAAACAATTATTTTGTGTCAAAGATATCTCAGGCACTGCTTCACATAGAAACTTGAAATTTTGCACACATGATCAGTATGACTACTTGTATTGTGGGAAAGAAAATAAGGGCCAAGGGGTCAGGCCTTTTAGAGTTATTTCCCTTTGTAGTTCTTGCTGTTTAATAGTGTATATTTTTATTTTTTTGTCAAAGATTTCTCAATAACTACTGTACATAGAAACTTGAAATTTTGCAAACATGATCAGTATGACTAGTTGTATTGTGGGAAAGAAAATAAGGGCCAAGGGGTCAAGCCTTTTAGAGTTATTTCCCTTTGTAGTTCTTGTTTCAGCTGAGGTGATGGCACTGGCCGGGGGTATACGTGCCCCACTGGGCACTTTTGTCTAGTTTTGACTACTTTAATCACACCTACCGGCTGTCAGCCATTATATTTCGTAATATGATTTAGTCAATAAAAGAGAATAATACTGCAAATTCCGATCCGATGGCCTCTTCAGAGCCCAGCGAATCTCAATTTTCAGTCTTTGTAGGGTTAGGGGATTGTAATGTTCAGCAGGATGTGAGTTGAAAATACGAAACTACGAGTTACTATTGTCTGTAATTGAGTTTAACGGCCCTGTCAGCACTCTTAGATCATATTGGGCCGGAAATGTTTACCTTTTCACCTTTTTGGGGCAGATATGTATTAGCCAGGCATACAATGCACATTTTGACAAAGGGTGATAGTTGCCCTTCTTAAGTAAGCGGGAGGGGCAAAGAAGATATCGTGCCAGATATCTGCACGATAACGATGCATTTGGAACCGAAAGGACAAGTCTCCATAAGGGGGTTTTCCTGGTACCTGAATTTTTCAATAATATTTTGGGAAAATATAGCCACACAGAGGGGACATTCATCCCAGGTAAGTTTGAATCAAACAGAACTCTAGTTTTGTGATAAGGGTTTATCAAAAGTGGTTGGGGTAATTCCATATCAGTTCTACCAAGGACAATTAATCAGCAATTGACTATATTAAAATAGCACACTGACAAAACTTTTTGCCATGCAATGCATAGACTGTGGGCACATATTAATGTGAAATAGGGTGATTGTATATTTTATTGAACTTTGCTAAAATATAATAATTTATTTGCACTTTGCGGATTTTCATTAATTTTTCATCTACCAACTTTGCCAAAAAGTTGAACATTTCTCTATTAAGCAACACATTCTTACCTCTTTTCTAGAAAATACTTATCAATGATTGGCCATTGCAGAATTGTAAGGATTTTTTATAAATAGTCTGTGACATGAGTTATGTGCCCTTGAAAAGAGAAAATTGTAGTAAAATGCGATGAAATTTTCAAAACTTTGTTTTGCCTTTTTGCTATTAGTTTACTGACGAGATATGCTTACAGGAGTTAAATTCTAATGTATTTATCGTGTGAAAGTGTTTAACTATTGTAGCAGAGACTAAATTGGTATCAGTTAGGGTCAAACTTACTTTTAGGGCTTTTAAGAACTGGATATAATTGACACACATTTGCTCATCTCATTTAGTATCACTTTCTTCTGAGGAGTCGCTGTTGGTATTCCAAACTTCAGCTGCAGTATCTGTAAGAAAATCCATGTATTTATTATGTATCTCAGGCCCTTTTGTTGCTGGCTGGTGTCGCTCAAACTCCATATACCATAAGACTGATGCAATATGGGCACAACAGCCCACTACTCTAGCCCCTGATTTGCATGTGCAAAACCAACCGACGATAGGTGATAAGCCTGTGCTGTATTCAATCCATAAATTATAGGTCTTACTACTGGTATGCCTTGAACGTAATAGGGACTTGAGGACACCTTCTTGCTCTTTGTTTATAAGGATTTCATGTTTGGCGTCATCTGTTTGGTGTTCTTTCGTGTAGGATTTGGCCTGGCGAATCTGATAACCTCCCATTGTCATTGTCAGGTCTCTTAATTCTGCTTCGTTCAGTTCGGAGAAATCTGGCATTTCAGATGCATCCATACTTTTCCAAAAAGTGCGCCGTTTGTCCCACTAATTGTCAGTCACATTTTGTTGAAGTTTATTGGGTGACTTTGCTAAGGCCATCATTCGTTTGGCCATGACACCATCTGATTCCAAACTAGTCACCAAGGGTGGCCTGAAAGCGTTGCAAAGGGAGCAAACAATTCGCACATAATCGCCAGCAAACGGGATTTGAGAGTTGGGAAGCATATTATTTAAAGCTTTCCATTGCTTTATACGCCCATATGCTGACTCAACAACCCATCTCACTTTGGTAACAAGCTTCCTCAGTGCTATGCTGTTTCTCTTTTTTCTTCAAGAAATGAGGCGTTTCAGTATTGATCCCACAATCATTAATTCCACCCCGCCCAGAGGGGCTTGAAGAAATATATGGGTTGCACGATACTTCCATGCAGAGCTGAATCCGGCCCGCACACTAGTACTGGTAAACCGCTTAGAGAATCTACGCCTGTCCTGGAACCGCGGTGCGAGGCGGACCGTCCATGCTAATAAACCCTATTGGTTTCATTGGGCGACAGGGCTTGAGATGTCATTTCATCTCAATGTCGGGTGAAAGTCCCACAAAATTGGAAGCAACGTCCTTAAAATGACCTTAACAGTGTTGACGGGGACGTTAAACCTCAAATCAAACAAACAAACAAAAACAATCATTAAGTCTGTTACATCCCTAAACCCCCTATCAACAATGAAAAAAAACCCTTCATTGAACCAATTTCTATTATCCTCACTGTTGCTCTTCAGCATATGCTCTGTTATCTTGGCATCTGAGTTTTTACCATCAGCCAGGTAAGGTCCAAGCACTGTAAGTATGTAGCCGCCATTTGCTACAAGCATCATCGGTTTAAGCAATGGGCGACCTTTATGGACAGAATAAGAACGCCCTTGGAATGAAAAGTCACCGCTTCACCATCAGCAACAGCAATAGCAACATCTTTCTGTGAATTAGCAAACAGCACCCTTGCAAATTCTGTAGTGTGATCTTCAATTATGTTATTTCGAAACGGCAAACAGGAAATCTAATGCACTGAATTTTGACAACGCTGATGAAATGAAAGGTGAAGACTATGTCAGACTGACAGGCATCACAAAGGATCAGTTCAATGATGTACATGAATCGCTCTCCTCGTTGCGTTCTACATAAACAAGGAGCACACGTACAGCCCTTGCCATGTTGCTTGTAAAACTTAGGACTGACAGGCATAACAAAGGATCAGTTCAATGATGTACATGAATCGCTCTCCTCGTTGCGTTCTACGTCAACAAGGAGCACTCGTACAGCCCTTGCCATGTTGCTTGTAAAACTGACAGACTGGTCTGTCCTTGGCTGTTCTTTCAACATTGTTTGGGGTGAAGAAAACTACTTGCAGTAAGGCAAACCATTCAGCCAGAGCAAGTCTAATGTCCAATTTCGTTCCAAAATATCTTGGCCTGCCACATATAGAACGAAATAAAGTAATTGAAAATCACACTACAGAATTTGCAAGGGTGCTGTTTGCTTATTCACAGAAATATGTTGCTATTGCTGTTGCTGATGGTACCTATGTGTACATAGAGAAAAGCGGTGACTTTTCATTCCAAAGGCGTTCTTATTCTGTCCATAAAGGTCGCCCATTGCTTAAACCGATGATGCTTGTAGCAACTGACGGCTACATACTTACAGTGCTTGGACCTTACCTGGCTGATGATAAAAACTCAGATGCCAAAATAACAGAGCATATGCTGAAGAGCAACAGTGAGATATAAGAAATCGGTTCAATGAAGGGGTTGTTCTCATTGTTGATAGGGGGTTTAGGGATGTAACAGACTTAATTAATGATTGTGGGATCAATACTGAAATGCCTCATTTCTTGAACAGTATGTTTCCTCTGGCTTTCTCTGCCGGACCATTACAGGATCACTGATGAGGCTTTATTAGCCGAAACTACGTAGTATGACCCATCTTCTTTCTTATGAATGTTTTCATTGCTCTTAAAGGAACTCATTTTTGATTTTTAATTGCCTTCACTGCAGCTGGTGTTGTGCCGTGTGGCGGCCGTAAAACGTCTCCCCGTACATCAACCATATGCAGTTTATATTTTACTTTTGTCCTCAAAAGAAGGTGTCCTCAAGTCCCTAATACGTTCAAGGCATACCAGTAGCAAGACCTATAATTTATGGATTGAATACAGCACATGCTTATAACCTATCGTCGGTTGGTTTTGCACATGCAAATCAGGGGCTAGAGTAGTGGGCTGCTGTGCCCATATTGCATCAGTCTTATGGTATTTGGATTTGAGCGACACCAGCCAGAAACAAAAGGGCCTAAGATACATAATAAATACATGGATTTTCTAACAGATGCTGCAGCTGAAGTTTGGGATACCAACAGCGACTCCTCACAAGAAAGTGATACTAAATGAGATGAGCAAATGTGTGTCAATTATATCCAACTCTTAAAACCTCTAAAAGTAATTTTGACCCTTACTGATACCAATTCAGTCTCTGCTACAATAGTTAAACCCTTTTACACGATAAATACATATGAATTTAACTCCTCTAAGCATTTCTCGCCAGTAAACTTATAGCAAAAAGGCAAAACAAAGTTTTGATAATTTCATCGCATTTTACTGCAATTTTCTCTTTTCAAGGGCACATAACTCATGTCAAAGACTATTTATAAAAAAATCCTTACAATTCTGCAATGGCCAAGCATTGATAAGTATTTTCTAGAAAAGAGGTAAGAATGTGTTGCTTAATAGAGAAATGTTCAACTTTTTGGCAAAGTTGGTAGATGAAAAATTAATGAAAATCCGCAAAGTGCAAATAAATTATTATATTTTAGCAAAGTTCAATAAAATATACAATCACCCTATTTCACATTAATATGTACCCACAGTCTATGCATGACATGGCAAAAAGTTTTGTCAGTGCGCTATTTTAATATAGTCAATTGCTGATTAATTGTCCTTGGTAGAACTGATATGGAATTACCCCACCCACTTTTGATAAACCCTTATCACAAAACTAGAGTTCTGTTTGATTCAAACTTACCAGGGATGAATGTCCCCTCTGTGTGGCTATATTTTCCCAAAATATTATTGAGAAATTTAGGTACCAGGAAAACCCCCTTATGGAGACTAGTCCTTTATTGCGAGTCACTCTTAAGAAAAAAAAAAAAAAAAGCGCTGTAGTTCCGCCTCTTTGTTTTCTGAATGGGATGCATATGTTGATACCATATCGTGTTCCTAGTCGAGCTATTCTATCAAGATGTGCACTGTTTGCCCTACTACTTTCAACACATGAATACACAGCCACATCTATGAATAATCAGAACAATTTCATTTTTTTACATTTCCAGTGTATAGCCTAATGTAAACAGTATATTTCATATTTCCATGGGTCCACGCATATTGTCGCATGATATTCAATGGCTATTTGTAGATTATAATGTATGATGTGCATTTCATCACGTCAACACTCCGTGGAGTGAACATCCCCGCAGACCCCACCCTATCCAAGGACATATGAGGCCTACAGGGGTATACATTGTTTCTTGCAATTTCGCTCCGAGACTTGGACCATGATTGCCGGTCAGAATGATTTCAACGAGTCTGTTCTAACGAGCAACCACGGCATGCGACAACAAGCGGCCATGGTAGTAATAATAGTAACAATAATAGGAAATAGATCGCCAGAAAGTAAAGATTCATCAGTTAATAGATGTACTATTTGTTACTTAAGGTAAATATAATTTTCGTCTATAATGTGCACAACAACAACAACTACAACAACAACAAACTTCCTCATGTTAAGAAGTCCGTGTAGTGAACATCGCAGCAAAACAAAACTCAATTTGCACCAGGCAACCTGGGAGCTACAGAGGCACACATAATTTCTCGCACTCCTGACTGAAGACGCGTGTTGTGGATGCCCACCATAACCGTCTCAACGAGGCGCTTCAAATGAGAACCCACAACCCGATAAACATCACAATTTTTCATTTTTTATTCAGAAAAATATTAACCGTTACTAGTACGAGTGAATAACGCTGGAGTGTCCAGACAGGTAAGTATACTTATCAAGGAAAAAAGCGAAAGGACATGATCTAACTAGAATGACATATTGTATTCGCGAGCCGGAATGTGTATACCGAATATCCATCCTCAAACAAGACATGTGCATCCTACAGCGGTATACATTATTTCTCACAATGCCGAACGGACTGTCGGTCAGAGACGCCTCAACGGACAGTTCTAACGAGCACCCACAACCCATCATGGTAATAATACTAATGAAAAACTATATGTGAGATTAGCATATAGAATAGCAAGTGTTCTGTGGTTCGATTGTTCATGTTAGCAAGTCCGTAAAGGACCATCTCCACAAAAGTCAGTTTATACAGAGAAAACCCGGGACCTACCGGCGCACACACAACTTCCCGCATTCGCGGCTGAAGACACGTGCTGTGAATACTCGAAAGAGCCGCCTCGATGAGGCAGCTCTTAAAGCAACCACAACCCATCTCGGAGTATATAATCTATATAACTGAAGTTCTTACAAATTTTCGCTCAGGAAAAAAGACCACTATCATTATGATACACATGTAAGATGCCATGTTCTTTATCAAAAGAGGTAAGTATGCCTATAAAAAGGACAAGATATTACTCGGCAAACACCCGACGTCGGATCAACGTTAGTATTTTCTTATATTGGGTCTCGACTGTGGCGACCAAAACACAACGCCGATACAACTTTGCAACCGCGATGCCAGTTCGACGTCAGAATACGACGTTGTAAAGACGTTGCATTTATATTGAACTTTGAACGCGACCTACATGACCAAATTGCAACGTCGATACGACGTCAGGCCAACCTCTGAAAGAGATGCTATATCAAAGTTGTGTGTTGGGTGGATTTGACAGATATTAGATTTATAACTAGGAATACAGGAAGAAAATTATACACATAACTTTGCATTTAAAATCATGTTGTTATTATCATATTCTCATAATAAATGGTCGATGGCATTTTACATCATCATACCGGCAAATGTTTCCGGCGGACAGTCATCGCAAAACGACGCCACACTGGCACCAGAAACCGACGTCCATATTACGTCATTCTTACGTCATATAGACGTCGGGTTCCGACGTTTAATCAATTTGCAATTTCAACCAAATTTCAACGGGATCCGACGTCCGCGCAGCGTCGATCCAACGCAAAATCTTAGCTGGGTAGTAGTAACTACTCTAGTGTGTGTTCCATAACCGTTATGAGTAGGTACCGGTTTGAAGACGCCTAACTCCACAACTTCCTTATAACCACAAATGGAATCCACAGCAGAAACCGCAGTGGTTTAACAGACTTGTTATAAGTGAGGCAAAGTTGTCAACTGTAATTTGGTTAAATAGCATGCGTGCAGTCTGTCGTATAACATTTATGTTGTACTCTGTCTTTTTATATCCAAGAATGATTTTACGAAATTGGGTGCTGAAGTCAGTGCATTTATATATTTTTCTGAATTAAGATACTAAGTCACCATAAATGCGGGTTCCCATAGACCTTGTTGCAGAAGAGTATCAAATTCCTCCATGACAAGTGAAGCTACTACATATGTGGACAGAAGAGTATAACTATAGTTTCCTAGTGGATGGGTTAAGACTGCTCTGACATTTTGCAGGTTAATGGACTCCGATAAATGAGATGCTGTGCAATGGCAATGATATAAACAGATTGTTTTTGAACTTATAACAAATGCATTAATCTAACAATACTTTTTAAGCGCACCACCAAAATGCGAATACATGAGTGATAGTTCTACTAAGAGAAGATACTGTTCTCTTAAATTTCCAATTCGGTTTTTAATGTTTAAGTTTCATAATATTGAACAAGGTATTCAAAGGACTTTCAAAAATGGTATTTATTTAATGATTAACTCAATATGCAGGTGAAAAATTAAAAAAAGAATATATAAAAATGCATAAAATGGGTCCGTTCCGGTACGTTCCGGTAATTAGGTCAGTTCCGGTAAATTTACGCACCCTTCAAGGGACATAACTATTGTTATTGTTTGATCATGTGAAAAGAGAGAGCTGTCAATTTTCTGAACTTCAGTTTTTCTGGCAAAAGAAGATGCCCTGATAATATGAAATTACTAGAAACAACTAGATAGAGATTTAAAATGCATGATGCTTATGAAGCTTCTCCAATTTTGGAGAAACTGCCTTTGAAAATAGAGTCGATTGCCTGTTATGGTAAGAGCTGTCGTGGGTGGGGATATCCTGATTCATGTCCTTATCAGAATTGTTACTGGTTATAAGTCAAATGACATTCGTACACCAACACCTTGGATATCGGAAGTTAGTCCCTAGCTGTCTCCAGAGATGTAAACTTTGCTACACAATCCTCAGAACCTGTGTCTCTTAATAAAGATAAATACTTGACCCCTGTGACTACTTCAACTCAAACAAGGGCATCAAAACTAAACAACAGTCAATATCGTAGGTACCAGGCCTATAGTGATGCCCTGAAGAATTCTTTCTTCCCTAGAACTATTCCTCAGTGGAATAGTCTTCCCTCCTCTGTGGTAAATGCCAAAACTGCAGAGGAGTTCAAAGCCCGCATGGTGTAGATTGGGATCCAGAGGTGTGCGTTTTAGTACACCTCTGAAAGCAGATTGTAAATAGTTTTAAGAACTCATCCAGTGGGTGTGTTTTTTTTTTTTTTTTTGCTAAATTCTAAATTTAGCGCACCACCCAACTGAGGTAATGGCCAAGTTTGACCGACTCAGTATATGAAGATAGATAGATAGAACCTTCAGCTATGGAAATGAATCTGGGTTAACTCACATTTAACTGGAACACCGGAACAGGCTATACAGCCTCTGTAGGTGACTTCTTGTAGTAATCTCTTGGTTTTGGTCCAGGATGATAGCACCAGGGGTAAAATTTATAGGGGAGCCACCATGCAGGTTAAAGATGGACAACAATATAAGTGGAAGAGTCCATCTGTTTTCATAGGGTTAAGGGAAAAAAGGAAACAAAAATGTGTATCACATGTATCAGCTGCAATTCAAATTCAGGAAGTTGAACTTTATTGTTGTCAAGGAGTTTAAAAAGAGTGTAGGTTTGTATTTTATTATAACATGGCAAGGATTGTGGAAAATGTGAGAATCTACAATCTGGAGTCTGTTCTTCGCTTCTCTGGGTTCCTTTCTGTTCATATCACAGCTATAGAATCATTTGGTAAGTTTAGGTAAGTGTGCAAGGAAAATTTTGTTTGATTTGAGGTTTAACATCCCCGTCAACACTGTAAAGGTCATTTTGGAGACGTTGCTTCCAATTTTGTGGGACTTTCTCGACATTGAGATGAAATGACATCTCAAGACCTGTCGAGTGAGTGTTTGAGTTTTACATCTCACCAACAGCTAAGGTCATTCATAGATGGGACCTCGGTTTAAAGACTCATCCGAAAGTCTGATGTTTACCAGTAAAACATCAATCATAACTATAATAGACATTTTCAAATATCTTTTCATATTTTTCAGAGAGAAAAATCAGGCTTGATATTTAAGGGGAATGGGAACACCTGGCAGACTTTTTCCGCCATTTTTTAAAGGAGAAGAACTTTCGGGACTTCCTGTTCGCTTTTCTATAAGCCCTGTCCCACTGAAATAGGATCTGCTCTTAAAGGAAAGAATTTGCTCCTAAGGAGCAAATTCTTTCCTTTAAGAGTTGACCCCTATTGATATGGGAGACAAAAATACTTTAGCAGGAGTTGCCTTCCATGATGGTGTTCCCATTCCCCTTAATACAAATCGTCAGCTCATGAAATGTTGAGTTTTATTATAGCCCCGCTTTGAAAAAGTGGGGCTATATTGGATTTGCCATGTCCTTCTGTCATTCCGTGATTCCGTTAATTTGTGTTGGCTCCATAACTTTGTATCTGCTTAACATATTTTCATGAAACTTCACACAAATGTTAAACACCATAAGACAATGTGCAGAGCGAAGGAATTATAACTGTGGATTGCCTACTTTTGGAGTTATTGCCCTTTGAACATTTTCCGTAATTCCGTAATTCCGTGATTCCGTTAATTTGTGTTGGCTCCATAACTTTGTATCTGCTTAACATATTTTCATGAAACTTCACACAAATGTTAAACACCATAAGACAATGTGCAGAGCGAAGGAATTATAACTGTGGATTGCCTACTTTTGGAGTTATTGCCCTTTGAACATTGAAAAATGGCAATTTTAATTGTGTCTGCTTCATAACTCGAAAACCGTTTGAGATATTTTTAGGAAACTTCACACAAATGTTAAGCACTATGAGACGATGTGCAGAGCGCAGGAACCATAACTCTGCATTGCTTATTTTTGGAGTTATTGCCCTTTGAACATTGAAAAATGGCAATTTTAACAGTGTCCGCTTCATAACTCGAAAACCGTTTGAGATAATTTCATGAAACTTCACACAAATGTTAAGCACTATGAGACAATGTGCAGAGCGCAAGAACCATAACTCTGGTTTTCGTATTTTCTGTGTGTCTGTCTGTGTGTCTGTCTGTGTCTGTTAACAATTTTCGTGTCCGCTCCATAACTTTAAAACCCATTCACATATTTTCATGAAACTTCACACAAACATTAAACACCATGAGATGGTGTGCAGAGTGCAGGAACCATAACTCTGAATTGCCTAATTTTTGAGTTATTTCCCTTTGAATATTGAAAAATATCAATTTTAGCCGTCTTTGCTCGATAACTCAAAAACCGTTTGAGATAATTTTATGAAACTTCACACAAATGTAAAGCACCATATTACGTGTGCAGAGCGCAGGAACCCAAACTCTGGATTGTCTACTTTTTCAGTTATAGGCTTTTGAATATTAAAAAATGGCAATTTTAACTATGTCCGCTCCATAACCGTTTCTGATATTTTCATGAAACTTCAAATAAATGAAAAGCACCTTGAGATGATGTGCAGAGTGCAGGAACCATAACTCTGGTTTGCCTCCTTTAGGAGTTATTGCCCTTTGAACATTTAAAAAGGCAATTTTGACTGTGTCGGCTCCATAACTCACAAACCATTTGAGATATTTTCATGACACTTCACACAAGTGTAAAGCACCATGAGACAATGTGCAGAGCGCAGGAACCCTGACTCTGATTTGCCTACTTTAGGAGTTATTACCCTTTGAACATTGAAAAATGGAAGATGAAATTTAGTATAAACATGGACATTCTGGTAATGTATCATGCTCATTGAAATGAGGGACAAGGGCTCACAACTCTTAGAGTTTTTCCAGATAATGTAAAATTTTCAACAGTTATTTCTTGTTCATAACTGTTTTCTCTGCAGCTTAAATAACTTTCTTCTCTGACAGCGCTGAAGCGGGGCTATAGTCAGATCCTCTGACAGCTCTAGTTTTCTCTGAAAAACAAGTGTAGCTAAATAAGGAAATCTACCATATTTCCTGTATGTATTCGGACAGTCAGGCCTGAGAAAACAGTGAAAAAATACATGTTGTGGGCACTTGTAACAGATGTTGTGGGTACTTATTAGAATCTCCTCATTGAGACGATTCTAACAAGTACCCACAACATCTGTTTTAATTGAGTAATGAGAAACGCTATCCCTTGCATGAAATGTCAAATCCTATTTTCTAGGATTGGCAGCTGAGGCGATTCTATTGAGTACATACAACATAGCTCTATGGGTGTACTCTTTAGAATCGCCTAATTGAGGCAATGCTAATGAGTACACACAGCATACCTTTTAAAAATAAAATGAAAAAAGAACCTCCTTAAAATTAAAACATTTAAATATATTGATACCATAATGATCCTAAGTACTGAGGCAGAAAGGCCTCAGCAAACAGTGCAGACCCAAATCAGTCTGATCAGGGTCTACACTGTTTGCCATTCCGTCTGCACTTTTTGGACTCCTTGTCGGATTGTGAAATAAGTTTGTTAAAATTATATTAGAATTACAGCAAGTCTTCAAGGTGTCCCTATTTTTAGGATTTTTACGTTATCCAGAGTCTTTAAGAGCTCAAATGAGCCATGGTAAACTTACCATCATTGTTCAAATAATTGAAGTTTTAGTGCATTTTCTGCCAATTTTATAAGGGAAACAACTTTTTGAACTTTCAGTATGCTTTCTTGAAAACTGAGCCACACTGAAACTTGGGTCTGCTCCTTAAAGGAAAGATTTTGCTCCTCAGGAGCAAATTCTTTATGAGTAGACCTTGTTGGCAGTGGAAATAAAAATAATCTAGAAAGGGTTGCCTCCCCTGAAGGTGTATCCATTCTCCTTAAAGGGAATGGATACACCTGGCTGATTTCTCCGCCATTTTTAAAGGGAGGCAACTTTGGGACTTCCTTTTTTTGCTTTCTATAAACTCTGTCCCATGGAAGAGAGGGGCTACTCTTAAAGGAAAGAATTTGCTCCTCTGGAGCAAATTCTTTCCTTTAAGAGTTGACCCCTATTGACATGGGAGACGAAAATACTTTTGAAGGAGTTGCCTGCCCTGAAAGGTATCTATTAAGCGTCGCCTTAGCTGCTAAGCTATAAATTATATTTCAGATGATGTATTGCTAGTGGGAACTAAAGAAGGGCATTTACTGCAGTACAGGGCAAAGAAGGCCAGGACGTCGGGTAAGTTTAAAGATAACATTGATGCTAAATCCCAGTATAAAGTGAATATGCTTGTGGGCTCAGATGAGCATTCTAGCACAAACTGGTCTCTTGTATACCTTTGATTTTTCTACTGATGCAGCGTAATGAGGAAAGTTTTGCTATACAGTAAAATTCCTATATTAAGACCACCTTTGAGACTGTTCAAAAGTGGTCTTAACGACCACTTTTGAACAGTCCCAAAGTTGGTCTCTGACATGCAGGAAACACAAAGAAAGAATAACTGCAACCTACTGGTACTTAATAAGCTTTTTAAAGCAAAAAATAGTCTTTATTTTAGGTGGTCTTTATCGCAGAATTTTACTGTATTGGAGGTATCTATTAGAACCCCTAGCTTTGCGTGACATTATGTCATCATGTCTTGGCAATGCAACAACAAAGGTGCGACGGGTATTCTGGTTCACAGAAAGAAAATTTGCAAAGCAATGAATAAATCCCCAAAAAGTGGTGTTATGCAAAAAGAAGTGTCTTTCATTTGTATGAATTGGACAAAATTGTTTCCAACCTTAACCTTGGTTCTGATTGGCATAGAGATCTTTCGGAATGAAACGCTGTATCGAGTACTCATGAAAGATTCTTGTCATCTCGCACACTTGTGTTATTGTTGTGGTATATTATCATACTATATGGTAATTAATGTAGTAGTTGCAAGATACCTTAGGATCCCACAACCTTACATATACAGTAAAATTCCTATATTAAGAGTTGACTTTTGGGACTGTTCAAAGACTTAAAGACCACTTTTGAACAGTCCCAAAGGTGGTCCCTCACCAGTGAATATTTTGTGCAGAAAACACAAAGAAAAAATAAACGCAACCTTCTAAATAAGCTTCCTAAAGCAGAATTAGTCTTAATTTTAGGTGGTCTTAATAGCGGAATTGTTCTGTATTGTTACCTCTGTTGTCTCAAAATGCCTTTTCTAGACATAGGAGGTATGTTATATTTTAATTAGTTCTGCTACAATCATAAATTGTATGTAATTGTTACTTGTTAGAATCGCCTCATTTAGGCAATTCTTATGGGTATCCAATATCTATGTTTTTAGCAGAAATGAGTAAAACAATACATACCATTGAAAACCGTACTTTTACCTCAATAATATGGGGGTTATGCTAGGCTGTTCATTACACAGACTTGTTAGCACAATGAGAATATGATGTCTTTATTTTTCAGGTGAGACTAAGTATGAAGTGACACTTGAAAGATCTAACAAGGCTTTTTCAAAGAGATCCATTAACCAGGTACGAAAAAATCAGTTTTAATAGTTGAATGCTATCTGCATTTAATTTATTGGCGAAAAAAATATAGCATATATATTTGACAAAAGCTAATATTACCCCTTTTAGCTGTTGAAATGAAGTAAAAGGAAATTCAAAGTTTTTGTGAGTTGGGACAAACAAAAATGGGTTAAGGTATTTACACACAGCAAAAATTAAGACCTGACTGCACAGATCTTTCCTGTGTTTTATCTGGTTGCCAGTTTATCCAAAACTTCTGCTTGCAGAGAAGGGTGACGTAAAGATTAAGTTTTAATGTTAACTAAAAATATTAGCTTTGAACAACAGCACTTGTTTGTCCCAAGCACCGTTAGCTTAACAAGCTTGTTTTGGGGCAAACCATTAACTGGTCTGTCAAGTAAAATATATAATACATGGATATTTTTGCCGAAAACAATGTGAGTAGCTTTTGCAAAGCACATTTTTTCAGCAAAAGTATCAAAATATTTTGCTATTTTAAATGACCAAAGCTTTAATGATACATTAAGTAAATTGGATGTCTGTTATTTGTAGACATGTTTCTACTTAATTTTCAGCTGCACGCTGTTCCTGAACTGTTTCTACTGATAAGCCTGTCAGGTGAGTACATTACAACCTCTTTATAACACTATTGTTGAGGCTGAAAGCAGAAAATGTGGAAGTTAAATGATGATGTTTGATACAAACAAAAATATAGATTATATTAAAAATTTATGGTCATTTTTGTCACGCCTGCTTTTACCGTGTAACTATATAGGAGTCCAATTTTCCAACAGTTTTTTCGACCTTTTGTCCATTTATCCGTCAAACTGTCAATATTCACCACCCTAACATTCACCCAAATGACCAAGTTTATACAGGTGCACCATAGCCTTTGGCGGAATTCTTGTTCTATATAATCTGTACTTTTTGGGATCAATCTTTAAACCGTGTTCTGTCCAGAACCGTGTTCTGGTGAACAGTGTTATAAAAGGTTGATGTCTGTATCTTCTGCTGTACATTTTTTTTTTTGCGCTTGCTTTAGCCATGGCATGATATAGGAGTCCAGATTTCCATCCATTCATCTGTCCGTTTGTCCATTTGTTTGTTCTTCAAGCCATCAACATTTGCGGCCACTCTTTGTTTGTTTGTTTGAATTGGAGTTTTACGGCCCAGTCAACACTATTTAGGTCATTTTTGAGCCGGTCAGTTTACCTATCCACCCTTTTCCTGGGCAGGCTTATACATAAGCGGTTAACCAGTACAGTGTGCATTCTTTCACCAGAAACTGACAACTGCCCTTCTTGAATCAGCGGAAGGGAGAGAATGACCGTAGAAAAGATTTCATGACCAATCTCCAAGAAAGAATGTTGCAGACCCCGGCAGGAATCGACCCCACGTCACCAGTCGGACGCGCATCCGACTGAGCTACCGAGGCCGGCCTTTGGGGCCACTCTAACTTTCACTCTAATGTAAGAGTCCATTTCTCCAGAACTGTAAGAGCTTCATTAATGATACTTAGTCAAACTTGCATCTAGGAATCACAACTTTAATGTAGGCATCCTATTCTTACCTTGACCTGCATGTCATGGTTCACTGACTTTTGGGAATTATTCCTGCCACCCTAACTATCACTCTAATGTAAGAGTCAAGAACTATAAGAGCTTCATTAATAATACCCAGTACAAACTTGCATCTAGGGATGGCAACTTTAATGCAAGCATCCATATTTGACCTTGACCTACACTCCACCGTTCACTGACTTTTGTGAATTATTGCGGCCACCCTAACTTTCACCCTAATGAAAGAGTCCATTTCTCAAGAAGTATAATAATTTCATTAATGATACTCGGTACAAAAACTTGCCTCTGGGGATGGCAACTTTAATGCAAGCATCCGTTTTTGGCACCTTCACCTTTATTTCACGGTTCATTTACTCAGTGAAGAAGTGCCCCTCTCCCCCCCACCCACCCCCACCCCCAAGGCACACAACTTAGCCTTCATCTTATGATGGTTGTGTTTCTTCATATCTTCACATTGCTGTAATGTTAAAAATTTTCAGCCAGTCTTACTTGTCATATGCACTACACTATAAGGGCACAAAATGTTAGACATTTCGTTTGAATCATAAAAGTCCTTTTAGGCATAATGGTAGATAGATAAGACAGAATACAAAAAACAACAACAAAGGTATGGATGTTTATAATGTCCACTGGTTTTGATCATAACAAGGAACTTTTTCAAGACATCATAGCAGTAGAAAAAGTTCACTACAGAAAGTGATAGTAGATTATAAGAATCTTATATGGGTGTGAGGGGTGGATAGAAAAATCTTTCCCAAGGGTCACTGTCCGGCATCACGAGGCTTGCCGAGTGATGCCGGACAGTGATCCCGAAGGACGGATTTTTCTATCCACCCCTCACATCCATATTGGATTCTTTTTCTTGCATACCTTCCATTTCTTAGCGCCGAATTTCAATGCTGCAGTCACTTCGGTTACCAACGTCCTCCATATTGTGTTGAGACTGCAGGAATGTAAAGTGACGTCACGGATAGTGCATGACGTCAACCTTAACGACGGCGCACACAAGGTCGTAATCAACCAGTGCATTTATCAAACACGCGATTACATTCAAATTGGGGTCAGAACACCAGGGTCAGAACATAAATTTCTATCCCAGGGTAAAATTGCGGATTTCCTTGTCTGGTGTGCAAGAAAAATATTGTCACATGGTTTAGTGTCTTTCTAAGAAATAATTGCCAGAGGGAAGGATGTATAGTAGAAAAGAAAGTGAAAGTAGAAGTTCAGCACAGTCATTTGTGTATGTGTCAACAAAAAGGAATTGTTATTTTGTATAAGTCTCTTGACTTATGCCATAGACTTGGTAAGTATGGATTTCCTGTTCAGTGATAAGATTTAGTTCATTAAGTTTAATTACATATTGCAGATAACATTGTGAGTGTTCATGACTTGGCTACATTTGGTTTGATAACCACATTGTCCAGGACGAGAGGAGCCTCATTGTTTGCTGTGGATGTTCAGGTAATGCTTGCACAGAAAGTCAAAGAAAGGTTTTCCAAAAATTGTAAAAACCTCACATCATCTAGCATTGCTTTGCATTCGTGTTATTCGGATGACATTTAAGTCATATTGTGTTTTCACAACTTATCACTTGCACCCATAACTATGTTAGATGTTGGGATAAAAATGTGCTATCAGTAGTATATAAAATAGAGATTATAATATGGCATTTTTCATATCATACCCTATATCAGCCCTGGACTCTTGTATCAGCTTGAGGCATAGGTGTCAGGGTGGTGTGGGGTATGATATAAAAATGCCGTATCATAATTACATCTGTTTATCATATATTTTCCAATGACAACCACTATTCAAGGCGGTCCTGTTTTTGTCTGGTTACTAATTGCTTTACCTGCCCCCACCCAACAGGGCTTGGAGAAATAGATTGGGCTGCATGGTGCTTCCATGCAGAGCTGCAACTGACCACATGAGTACTGGTAAACTGCTTAGAAAGTCTGCCCAGAGTCAGACTGTCCAATGCATTTAAGCCTTTTGCTTTCATTGGGTGGCAGAGCTTGAGATGTCATTTCATCTCAATGTCAGGTAAAAAAAGCGATGTCTCCAAAATGAGCCATATTGTCTTAAGCTCAGTTCAAACAAACAAACAAAAACTAATTGCTTTACAAATGGCGGATGCTGAGCAGTGAAGCAAATAGAAAGACAGCCGTATGTTCCTAAGATTGTGACGTCAGAGGAATGATGTAGTGCTTGTATTGTCATCTGGGTGTGAAGATTGTGTGAAATGGATTTTGGGGTGTGATATGGGGCATGCAATATGGCATCACTTGCTGACAGCTATAAATAAATGTATTGAAAAAGAATTTGAGCAGCTCATTGGAAAATTCTTTAGAAAGTTAATAAAGGGTCGGTTTTCTTTGCTCTGGTACATTTGTGTTGAAGAGCCATTTCGCATATTGATTTTCTGTGTTCCTGGGCAGTTTGATGGCAATAGTTTTGGAAACAGTTTTACCATTCTCAGCACATTCTAAAAGGTACCGGTAGGTGGGTGAGAAAAATAACCATTTATGAGCTTTAGACCATGACTAAGAAATATCAGGCAAGTGTTCAGTTTATTTAAGTCTCATGTGCGGCATAGCCTCACATGAGACTTAAATAAACTGAACACTTGCCTAAGATTTCCTTCTCGGTCTCAACCCCATCATAAATTCCATTAACCTCAAACTGATTTACATCGTCCCAAAGGGGTTTGAGTCATTGAAGCTCTGTTCGACTGAGCATGTGTTTCATTGCAATTCACTGAGGTAAACCTAACAGGGTTCTATGCAGTGTTTTACATTTAGAATTGATGGGTGAGGTAAATAACTGTTTAAGGTGCCGAGACCTGAACAAAGAAATTTCTTGGTTACTAAGAGATTTTTCGAGCCTCATACTCATCATAGTCTCACAGGAGACAGAATAATCAGAAAATTTGTCAGAGATTTCTTTTTCTTGCACACCAGACAAGGAAATCTTTGATTTTACCCTGGGATAGAAATTTATGTTCTGACCCTGGTGTTCCGACCCAAAATCGAATATAATCGTGTGTTTGATAAATGCCCTGGTTGATTACAACCTCATGCGCGGTGTCGTCATGCGTGACGTCACTAAACATTCCTGTTGTGTCATCACAAAATGGCGGACGTCGGTAACCGAAGTGACAGCAGCATTAAAAATTCGCAATAGAAATGGAAGGTATGCAAGAAAAAGAATCCTATATGGGTGTGAGGGGTGGATAGAAAAATCCGTCCCTCGGGATCACTGTCCGGCATCACTCGGCAAGCCTCGTGATGCCGGACAGTGTCCCTCGGGACGGATTTTTCAATCCACCCCTCGCAACCATATAAGATTCTTATAGTCTCAGTCAAATGTCCTTGTCTCAGTCATATCTTTATTCCTTCTCTGGTATCTAGAGGCATGTTTCTCTCAGTGGTGAGTCTCTGGCTACTTTACAGATGTGTGTGGCTACCAAGAGAAAACTACAGGTAATAGTTGATTTCAGAAGCTCTTTATAGTTTTAGATAACTTGCTGTAAAGTTACCATGTAAACTGCTCAATTTAAAAATTTACATATAGAGTAAGATCTTTGTTAGTTTCTTTTTTTTAAAATTGTTACAGCAAAAAGTTATATTTTATAGCATTACAGACACTGATCAGTACCATAATAAAAAAACTCATGAGGTTTTGTAATTATTGATGAAAATAACTGAATAAGAGTGCAGACACTGTCCAATCAGAATACATCTTTATATCTAAAAATGGAAAAAAGTGCTTGCCACAATAAGACCAATCAATGTATATTGCTTGATCCGGTTTTAGACTACTTTGATGGATGACATTTGCATGTCAAACTAACTTGGTGGAAAGAGATTCATTGAAAGGTACTTCATTGGAGTTTGAACGCTTTTTTGTCCACAGGTGTTTGTCCTTTAGTAATGTTTTTGATGTGAGAAAATAACGTTTCACCATGGACATATTATTGAACAATGTTTTCCTTGAATTTGATTGATGTAGCAGTTTAATTTGACAGTTTGAATTATGTGGCCACCTTAGTTTAATTTTAACAGCATGGACTCAGATTTTGATTAAGGATCTCTTTGAAACGAATGAAAAATGAAATGCTGGTTGAAATAGCCAAATGAAAGTAAGTTTCCGAAAATTGGCCCCAAACTGTTTTTAAAGTTAACATTTGAAATTGATATTTTTGATGTTACAGATTTGTTATATGCATCTCCTTGAATGTTATTTAGCAGATAAGGTCATGTTATAAAAATGATATGACTACATCTGTAATAAAACGTAACTTCATGACCCCATCCTTGACAACCCTGTGTTTTCTACTGAAAGTCTTCTGCAATAAAATCTGTTTTAAGGGTAATGGGAATACCTAGCGCATTTTTCCACCATTTTCAAAGGGAGATAACTTTCAGAACTTCCTGTTTGCTTTTCTATAAGCTCTGTCCCACGGAAAAAGGGGTCAAATCTTAAAGGAAAGAATTTGCTCCTCAGGAGTTGCCTCCCCTGAAGGTGTTCCCATTCCCCTTAAAAGGGTTATCTGATTAACAGAATCTTATGTTGTGGTCATTTCATCTGAAATTTATGAAACACGCCAGAAGCTTGTTTCATAAATATCAGACGAAATGACCACTCATGTAAGATCCTGTATATGTATTCTTATTTCAGCTGTTTTACTGGAAGAACAGAGACTTTCTAGACTTGGTTGTAAGTATTTTTTCTGACAACTGTAGTGTATTCTGTTGGAAATATAGGGCACTGCGACACTGTTTGACCCATTGCCAGAGTCTGTAGATAGTACAGATAACCCTCTTTATACCCACATTTGATAAAATGAAAAAACTCGTTACAATAACAATTTCAATGGAACGAATCCTCAACACAAGATGGGAGGGGGTTAATGTAGATATTCAAGAATGTTCTATTTGTTACTCCAATGTTGTGGATATTTTTAGCTCACCAGAGCTGAAGGGTTCGGGGGAGCTTATTATACCCCCGGTATACAAAGTATACAATGGGGGTATATAGTTTTCGTCCTGCCATTCATCCGTCTGTCCATGTGTCCGTCTTTCTGTCTGTCCGTCCGTCCGCAACAACGAAACGACATTTAGGGGGCAAAAAATTTGGACAGTTTGACACTTATGGCTTGCCGCTTAAGAGAATTTGCCGCTTAAGTAGTCAATATGCCGACGCCTAGCCACTTAAGTATCCATTCGTAGAGACATCCGTCCGTCGGTCCTTCCGTCAGTCAGTCCGTTAACATTTTGGTTAAAGTTTTGCGTCAAAGTTTTTAGGAGATTGTATCTTCTGAACCCTTTGATAGATTTAGTTGATACTTACACTGAAGTTACATACTGGTCTAAAGATTTCATTGATGCATGTCCCACCCCCACAGTGACCTTGATGTCAAGGTCACAGACTTAGAAATTTTACATTTGGTTAAAGTTTTGCGTCAAATTTTCTGAGAGATTGTATCTTCTGAACCCTTTGATAGATTTAGTTGATACTTATACTGAAGTTACATACTGGTCTTAAGATTTCATAGATGCATGTCCCACCCCGCACAGTGACCTTGAGGTCAAGGACACACCTCAAGGACACAGACTTTGAAATTTTACATTTGGTTAAAGTTTTGTGACAAAGTTTACAGATGCCTATTATGTTCTAAACTCTAAGACAAATTCAGTTGATACTTGCATCAATGTACCAGTCCCAACATTTTGTGATGTATGTCCCTTCCCCCACCCAGCGTGACCTGGACCTCAAGATCATGGACTTAGAAATTTTACATTTGGTAAAAGTTTTATGACAAAGTTTATAGATGCTTGTATGTTCTAAACTCTAAGACAAATTCAATTCATACTTGCATCAATGTTGCATACCAGTCCAAAGATTTCATTGATGCATAACCCACCCTGCTGCTTCAGTAACATTGATACCCCCACTCTTTCAGTAACTTTGATGCCCTCACTCCCTTGGTCCATTTAGAAATTTTATGTTTAGTTAAGCTTTTACAAGCACATTTATAGATTCTTATAGCTTTTTGACATCTTCATTCATATTACATACAAGCTTGAAAGCTATATCAGAGTATGGCTCTGGCCGGGGGTATACGTGACCCACTGGTCGCTTTCTCTAGTAGGATAGGCAGTTGTTCACGTCGTATCCTTGGGCTGGGTGGATTGAAAGTATGTGTTTTTTACGAAAATCGGCTTATTAGTTTGGTTGCTATGGCAACTTGTAGTTTCCATAGACTTATAATGGTGAAAATTGAATGACATTTACTGCCAAGCCTTTGCAGATATTTTGACAACTTTGATAGTAATATTCCTTGTGTGAACTTCTTTTGGCCATATGCTCTTATGCCAATCTGGGAGTCCCCCAGGGTGTGCTGAAGCCATGCCCCCTCCCCCCTGCCCCCAGTGCATAAAAGGCCATATATCTCAGAAACCATTCAGTTCCCCACCCCTAAAGTATATATATTCTTGTTTCTTATGATAAGATGCATTCAGTGACACCAATGCCCCACGCCCTCAACTTCTAAAAGGCCCAATATCTCAGAAATCGTTCAAATCTCCACCCTTAAACTGTATATATTCTTGTTCCACATGATAAGACGCATTCAGTGACACCAACCTGGGGGTCCCCTAGGATGAGCCTGGACCATGCCCCTCCCCCTCCACCTCACTTTTCAAAGCTCCAATATCTCAGAAACCATTCAGATCCCCACCCCTAAACCATATATATTCTTGTTCCTTATGATAAGTCACATGCAGTGATACCAACCTTGGGGTCTCTCGGGGTGCGCCACGGCCATGCTCCACCGTTCCACTTCATAAAATGCCATTTATTTCAGAAACCATTCAGATTGCCACCCCTAAACTATTTATATTCTTGTTTCTTATGATAAGACCCATTCAGTGACATCAATCTGGGGGTCTTCTAGTATGTGCCGGGGCCATGCCCCACCCCCTCCACTTCGTAAAGGTCCAATATCTCAGAAACCGTTCAGATCCCCACCGCTAAACCATATAAATTCTTGTTCCTTATGATAAGACGCATTCAGTCATACCAACCTAAGGGTCTCCCGGGCCACACGGGGGCCATGCCCCACCCCTCCACTTCATAAAAGGTATATATCTCAGAAACCACCCCAAAACCATATATACATGTATTCTTGTTTCTTATGGTAAGAAGCATTCATTGACACCAACCTAGGGGTCCCAAGGGATGTGCCTGGGCCATGCCCAACCCCCTCCACTTCGTAAAAGGCCCAATATCTCAGAAACCATTCAGATCCCCCACCCCTAAACCATATATATTTTTGTTCCTTATGATAAGACACAGTCAGTGATACCAACCTAGGGGTCTCTGGGGGTGTGCTGGGGCCATGCCCCACCTTTCCACTTCACAAAATGCCATATATCTCAGAAACTGTTCAGATCCTCACCCCTAAAATATGTATATTTGTGTTCCCTATAATAAGACTCATTCACTCACATCAACCTGGAGTCTCTTTGTGCTAGGGCAACATGCTGATGCCATGGCCCGCCCCTCCACATCATAAAAGGCCATATATCTCAGACACCATTAAGATCCCTACCTCATAATCATATATATTCTTGTTCCTTATGATTAGACACATTAAGTCGCACCAACTTGGTGGTCTACAGGGGCCATTCCTCTCCTCTTCATTTCATAAGAGGGCCTCATATCTTAGAAACTGTTCAGATCCCCACCTGGTCTTTATGATAAGTCACATTCAGTGACAACAATCTTGGCTTTCCTGTGGTCTGCCAGGGCCATGCTCCAACCCCTCCACAGCTTAAAAGGCCTTATATCTCAAGAACTGTAAACATCCCCACCCCTAAATAATATATATTCTTGTTCCTTATGATAAAATGGATTCAGTGATACCAACCTGGGCTCTGTTGGGTCCATGTCCCATCCCTCCTCTTCATAAAAGGCCTAATATTTCAGATACAGAGTCCAGATGGGTGATCATTTGGAAATGGGGGTTTGTTTGGGAGACTTTATGATCAATAAATTAAAACCTGAAACCACACATGGCTGCCAGTGGGCAGTGCCCGCCTGAGCTCTGGTGAGCATTATGGCCCATGGGCCGCTTGTTTTAGAATTGCCTCAATGAGGTGATTCTAACAAATGTCCACAAAATTTGTTTCTTGGAGTAATTAGGGGAAAAGGGCCTTTTATTACCTAATATACTACACCTTATTGAGAGTCTTTAGAGCGGCAAATTCTTTATAATGACAAAGTGTTTTGGAACAAATACTGTCGTTATAAAGAAGGTCCTCTATAAATAAACTGCTTTAGAGGATGAAAAAGCTTATCTGTTAATCATTATTCTTGATGTGTTCTTTGTTTCCAAAGGTAACCATTAAAAATTTATTTCACTTTACTGTATAGTTCGAACAATTTGACATGAGACTGACCTTTATGCAAGGAATAAATTAGTCAATGCTATCGCCTAACACAACGGCTTTCGTAAACTTCTCATGAATTTTCGGCATCACATGAATAACGACCAATTTACCGACCTCTATGTATTGTTTAACAATATCGCCAATTTCGGAAAACGATGAACATAAATACATGCATTCAGTCTGGTGTGAAATTATGTTGATAGAGTTCACTAGTCTCAGGTCAATTTGTTTGAACTATATGTTAAAATTGTATCACCAAGTATTTTGGTTAAATTTGCTCAGTATTCAGACACTGAAATATTTTCAGAAGTGTATTTCAATACATATTCAGAGAACAAAATATATTTGAAGGCATCTCAACGTATGTGGTAAATATGATAATGTTTTGCTTTTTTCTTTCAAAAACCAATCTTGTAGCATTATTCTCATATATTTCAGGATGATATGACATTATATGACATACCCCGAGCTATGACATGGTGTAAAAATTCTATCTGTGTTGGTTTTAAGAGAGACTATTTCACAGTGAAGGTAAGTTTATCAAAGGATAATTTTTGATGTATATACAATCTCATGCATTTACTGAAAACCCCTATTGTTAACTATCTGGACACAATGTTGTTCTTTCGCCAATATTAACATTTCCAGTGTAATGTCTAATTTAAACCTATAGAAAACAATTTAGTTCATACTTCCATGAATGCATCAAGTCACGTTATTTTCAGTGACTTCGGTCTAAACTATGATTCTCTATGGGTTTCTCTCCGCTCTTTGTAGAAAAACAGCATGTAAGTTTTTTCTCAGCTTTAAAAGTTTTCCCTATAAGCATGTTTTTGCCCAGTAAAGAATGTAAATATAAAAAGTAAACTTAATTTTTCTGCTTTTCATGAAAGTATGAACTTTCATGAACAGCAGAAAAATAAATTCAATTCTTAAATGAATACATCTACGTGACATCACATGATCATTGAGTGAGATCAAAATAAATAGAGGATATTTACTTTTTTAGATGAATATCAAAAATATTTCGTCAAGTGTGTTGAGAATATCAGAATTTTCATGAGTGCGAAGCATGAGTGGAAATTCTGATATTTTCAACACACGAGATGAAACATTTTTGATATTTATCGAAAAAAAGTAAATTTTCTTTCTATTTTAGAATATTTTAGGACACTTACTGTAATTGATCAATCGGATCTTACGTCACAATTTTCGACTTGACAATGACTTCGTAACTGCTAGTTGGAAAACAGAAACAGATCACCATTTTTAATACAGCATTTTACAGTTCAGAGAATGCTTTTCCAAGGTATTTTAAAGAAATATTTCATTGATTTCTTATGACTTAGGTGAAAAAAGTAGACCAGGCTGCTACTGGTAAAATAACATTTACACTATGAAAATATCACTTTTATTTGTTTCAGATATGCATTGATTTCACTGCTATGTATAAATTAAATGATGGTTCTCTCCAACATGATTGGACAATGGCGATGTTATGATGCCAACAGGGCCTTTTTAAAAAGAGTTTATACGAAAACTGCCTGTTTCAATTTAAGCTGTCAAACTAGAATTTGTTGTCACATAATGGATAGAAAATAATGTTAATATTTACAATCAGCATTCACTTACTTTGCTGGTGACCCAATGTTCTTCTTACTTCAATGAACACAGGCCTCCGTGGCCTAGTGGTTAAGAGCGCTGACTCTTAATCATTAGGTCTCTCATCGCTGTGGTTCGAGCCTGGCTCGGGTCACATGTGAGACCCAAAGTTCTGCAACGGAAGGTCAGGTGGTTTTTCTCCGGGTACTCCCGGTTTCGTTCACCTCTGATTAACGATCGGCTCGATATGAGTGAAATAATCTTGAAAGGGCCGTAAAACCAAAACAAAACAAAAAAAAACTTCAATGAACATTTAATAAATTACATTCATTTCTTCAAAAATACAATTTTAACATGGTTATAAAAAATCATCAACTTTACAGCCGAATACAACTGTGGCAGATGTCAGGTTAAATATTTCTTTTTTTTTTCAGAGAAAATCAAATTTGACATTTCATGTGAATCACCTGATGACAAACAGTTTTCATAAAATCATAAAATGTCACAGTCCAATTTACTCTGAAAAAGAAGATAATATTGTGAATGTCATTTCATTAAGATAACACATTCATGTGATATAGTGCATTCTTTCTAATTTTCTGATGCAAAAATTGTGATATTTTACATATTTGCCCAGGAAAAGTGTGGATAGGTAAACTGACTGGCTCAAAAATGACCTAAAATTGTGTTGTCTGGGGCGTTAAACTCCAATACAAACAAACAAATAATCTGTTAACTGTCCTCTGGGGCCAGTTGTTCAAAATAAACCACATCCTCAGTCAGTGAACAGTTAAAACTTTGATCATTATATGGCAAATATTTTAATATTTTTGCTAAAAAAAAGTGAGTAGCTTTTGCATATGCAAAAGCTACTCACATTTTTTCAGCCAAAAAAGATAGAATTTTAAATATTGCACCTGCTAGAAACGTTAACAATTTCACCGCAGACAAGCCTGTTAAGGCTAATGGTGTTTACACCATCTGTTACCTGTTTTGGCTTTCTCCGTCTGCATTGGCAACGTTAAATTTTTTTTATCTTCTCTTTCTGGATCTGTACAGGTGAAGACAGGAGAAACTAAGGAGCTGTTTCCTACAGGGAGCCAGCAACAGGAGCCTATAGTGACACTTTATGAGGGGTCGGGCTTCATTGTGGGCAGGGATACTATGTCTATATTTATTGATCCTGAGGGTAACCCTACTAAGAAACACCCAGTGAAATGGTCAGACATTCCTCTTGAAGTCGGTATGTACCAGGAAGACACTAGAAATTTTGACAGTTAGACATTTAAACAAATTTGTTATCTCCCTTATTGGCCATAGATATAGACAGTTAATGATTTTGCATGGAGAGGTGATTTAAGGAATCAAAGAGCTCACCTGAGCAATTGTGATTAGTCGATGTCTGTCATGTGTCATGTAGTATCAGCAATTTGTTTTAAATGCCAACTCCTCCGGAAGACTAGGGCCACTTTCATTCAAACTTCACAGAAATGTTGCCTAGGTCAAGGTCATACAGGGGTCATAATTGGAATAAAGTATGATTGGCCCAAGTCCTTACTGTTACATACCCAATTTCATGACACTGGTTCCAGGGAAGAAGATTTTTGAAGGGTTTTACCTTTCATGGGCATGGTGGCCATCTTATTTACCTGTACCCAGCGAACAAACTTTAGTTTCCCATCACATTTTAGGCCAAGGTTAAATTTGGTCACATAGGCTTTTTATGAAAATTTAAACTTGTTTTTCTCAGAAACCATTTGGCCTTTTGTAACCAAATATCATATGAAAGCTTTTAGGAACAAGGAAATGAAAATTTATTAATACGTATTTGATCACATGACCAATATGGCCACCATGCTCATATACAGTAAAACAATTTAAAAATGTTCTTCTCCGGAACCAGTGAGCTGATTGCCTTGAAACTTGGTAAGTAGCATTGAAGACTCAAGGCCATCATAATCTGTTCAAATGATGACTTTGGCTTGACCTTCACCCAAGATATGTCAAGGTCATATTAGGTCATGTGCTTTCTTTTGGGAAAAAGTGGAAATTGTTATTTTTTATTTTTTTTTTGAAGCTGTTATTGCCTGTGAACTTAAATTGTGTATGCAATCAGCTAAACAAGTTAATGAAGCTGCATAAGTAATAAAGGTTAAGGTCACTCATCCAGAATCACTCATATATTAAAATATATATATATTCATTTTTCAAAAAAAAAAGAGCTGGGAAAATTAGTCAGATTTAATATGAAGCCTATATGGGATGTAGAACTAAAGTTACATGACCAAGATGGCTGCCATGGTAAAATCTTCATGGCTACATAAACACTTAGCACTCCAGTGAGCAGTTCAGGACCATTGGTCCTCTGGTTTCTTTTATATGACTCATATAGTAACTTTTACCCTCTTAGAATTGATAGTGAACTGTTTTGCTTTGAACCAAACTGCATATGCATTGACCTTCCTTCAAAAATATTCACTGGTTTCTTTGGAATTCCGTCTAGCAAACGCTTGAAGAAAACTTTTACTTGTAATAAAGTAGAACCTCAATAATTCAAAGTCCAAGGGACTGGCTATTTTCGTTTGAGATTTGATGTTTCAAATGTGTATCTGACATGATTGGTATTCCAAACCACCTGGTTGTGACAGTGGTGACATATTGTTTTTGCCCTGTCTGTTTGTTTGTTGGTTGGACAACTTTAACATTAGTTATAACCTTTGAACCGTTTCATATAGAACCTGCAAATATCACGTGAACAAGTCCGTGAAATGAAGACCCCCCTAAACCCCACTTTATATAGAGAAAACTGGGGTTTATGGGGGTAAACATTATTTTTCTTATTTCTGCTCCAAGACATAGGTTGCGGGTACTCGTTAGAACCGCCTCAATGAGGCAGTTCTAACGAGCACCCACAACCTATGTTGGCAGTACAAATAAGAAAAATATCAAGGATTTTCATCAGAAAAGTAGCCAGTTTGGTGATGTGAAAAAAAGCACCATGTCGCACGGGTGTGTTATCGTAATGTTTGGCATGCAGGTTCCTTGTGACAAGGGCTTCCCAGACATACAAAAGATTTTGACCTGTGCTCTTCACCCGTGACCTGCTTTAAAGAAAAACTTGACCTTTACGTGAGGACATGTTTGTGTTTTACAAACACATCTTGTTTCTCTTATTGACATTCTACTGTATTTACTAATATCCATTCAAATTTGTTGTTTTATAGCTCATGATCCACCATACTTAATCTCAGTCTTGCCAAAGGCCATAGAAATACGAACCATTGACCCTTTACTGATGATACAGAGTATAGATCTCCAGAGGGCCCGCTATATCTGCCAGGGCAATAATGGGCTGCTGTATATAGCCTCCAGTAACCATGTGTGGCGACTCAACTCTATGCCTATATCTAACCAGATCAGACAGTTATTACAGAACAAGGAATTTGAACTGGCACTTCACCTTGCTGTAAGTTAACCTTGAAAATGCCAATCACAAGAATTGTCGGCCGCATTGTTGTCTGCCGGTTACTTTAAAAGTTATTGTTGCAAACAGTGTGGACCTAGATCAGACTGCTCCTACAGGAGCAGTCTGATCAGGGTCCACACTGTTTACCTTAGATCTGGAGTAGACTGATCAGGGTCCACACTGCATATGTACAAGGATATGTTTGAAAAATTTGCTGGAAGATGCAGCAGATGAGTTTTTCAAATGCAGTTTTTCTTGGCATCTCAATCTATGATCGTTGTTTGGCTGGCTCACTTTAACCCTCACATTTTCTTCTTTTAACCTTTATGTTGCCAAGAAAAACTGCATCTGAAAATGTTGTCTATTTATGTCGTCTGCTGCATCTTTGTGCAAACTTTCTAAAAAAAAGATTGCATACAGGCAAACAGTGTAGGCCCAGATATGACTGCTCATAGAGATGCAGTCTGATCTGGGTCCACAGTGTTTGCAACATTGACTTATAAAGTAGCCAGCAGACGGCAATTGTTGTGATTGGCATCTTCAGAAGAATATGTATACTTTGCACATTTTTTTACTCATTTTTTCAAAGCAGACAACTTTCAGGACATCCTGGGACCAGTTGTTCAAAACTAACAATGTCATTAGTTAACAGGGTCCAGTTGTTCAAAGCATCATTACCTTAACGAGTTCGTTAGTGGTCATATTGTTAACCGTTCTATATTCAATATTTTCAATATTTAACATTTTGGTATTTTTTCTGAAAAAAAAATGTGAGCAGCTTTTGCATTTTTTCAGCAAACATATTAGCATATATGCCAAAATAAATGATCAAAGTTTTAATGATACGTCAACTAACCATATCATTAGTTTTGAACAACTGGCCCCAGATCGTTACAACATTGATCATTTAATATGGCAAATATACTAGTATTTCTCAGATTTTTTTTAAGACTTTAGGATGAGTCTTTAAACCGAGGTCCCGTCTCCATATGACCTTAGCTGTTGGTGGGACGTAAAACTCCAACACTCACTCACACATTTTTTCAGCACAAATACCTGAATTATAGATATTATACCTGCTAGAATAGTTTACAGTTTGATCCTTAAGGAGCTCTTTAAAGTAACAACACTTTGAGCAACTGGATCCTGGTTGCTTTCCTATGAACTGAAGCCCACTGAGAAAGGGATCAACTCTCAGATGAAAAAAAACAGTCATGTAATTAGGGCTCAGTCAATCAGAACACAATCTTCCCAGTGTGCATTAAGAAACTTTGCAGGCTGCTTTGAGTCTGTACTGGTTGCCTGTTTCCAGATACAATACATGTATTTATGCTTGTCATGGTTCAAATAATGTGTCACAGAATTGTTTATCAAACTGATTAACACAGAGGTTTTGTGTGTTTGAATGGAGGCTTAACATTATTTGTGTCATTTTGGAGACTTTGCTTCAATTTTTGTTGGACTTTTACCCAATATTGAGATAAAATGACATCTCAACAGTTGAAGCCATGCTGCCCAAACAAACCAAAAGGGTTTATATGTAGGGATGGTTGGACTCGCATCTCTTTGCCTGGACAAGGTTAGACCCTTTATGCAAGGTTGGGCGGTCAAAACCAGGGGCGGTTTTAACCGGTTAAAACTGTCCCGGTCACTACTCCCAGAGTGGTCAATACTGGTCAATACTGGTCGATTGAAATATTGAGTGGTCACCTCCTCGGTGTTCGTGTGGAATTGTTTTTTGGTTTTTTTTAAATGGAATTATGTAATATTTTTAACATTTCATATAGAGGCTGACATTTGGCCTGCAGCCTTTATCATGGTTTGTTTCTTTCTACAGAATATGACATCAGAGCCGGAGAATGACAAGACAAAGAGAATTAACCACATCAAAACATTGTATGCTGTCAGCTTGTTTGGTCTGCACAAATTTGAGGAGTCTATGAAGATATTTGTAGCATTAGACACAGGTAAAATGTTGGGTCTCTTATATAGTACATTCTAGTTTTATTAACTGCATTTATATGTCTAAAATCAAGTTTTGAAAATAAAATAATCTAAAATACATGTTATTTTACCTTCCACAGTATTCCCAGTAATTGTTAGCTTGGCTGAATTCAAAGAAAACGATGAGGTATGTCATAGCTCTGGCGTCGTCGTCTGTGTCGTCGTGCAAAACCTTGGACATTTTGTAATATCTCTGTCATTACTGAACATATTTACTTGAAACTCGGACTAGTTGTTAATTAAGAAAAGGGGAACTCATACCAATAGGTGAGGTAACCCTTAAAATATTTTTGGCACAGTTATGCCCCTTTTTCGACTTAGAATTTTTGCAGCCGAGCGTTGGCACCCGCATGCAGTGCTCTTGTTACTGACATTAGGATGGTTGCCAGTTGGATCTAAATCAATTTTGAAGTAGTATTTTCGAAAGGGTTATTGAGACATTTTTGGTTGGAAGCAGTTTGAATGGAAAGTTATTTTTGTTTGTTTGGAGTTTAATGACCCATTCAACACTTGTTTTGGTCATATGGAGCTCATCGATTTACCTAAACACACTTTTTTCCTGGGCAGGTTTATACATAAGGGGTTAGCTTATCTGGACATTCTTTTTCCAGAAATTGAGAACTGCTGTTCTTGAATCAGCTGAAGGGAGAGAATGACTGTAGAAAAGAATGTAGCCAACAGGCAGGTGTCAAATCTGCAGTCTCCTGAACACCAGTCTGGCATGCGTCTGACTGAGCTTCCAAGGCCAGTGAATGAAAAGATTAGTGTTTTTTCAAGAGAAAGTATTAACCCATTTTGTACCAGAAAACCAAAATGGGTAGTTGGCAAACAGTACAGGCCCAGATCAGAAGCCACAGAACGCGGCGTCTGATCAGGGCCTGCACTGTTTGTAAAAACATTCAGCCAGTTTTCAAATAGATTTTGAAAAAATACAACCCAACACACCAAATTTTGAAACGGACTCCTGCAATATATAAGAAGGAAGATTCCATTTGGTACAAAAAGGGTTAACAGTTTTCAGTCTGCTAGTATCTCACACTCTCGACTACTTTTATTATTATTGTTGTTATCATTATTATTATTGTCATCTTGCAGATCCATCTCATGTGATTGGGTTGTACCCAAACTTATTACCTCAGGACTTCAGAAAACAGCTGGAATATCCTGAGAAACTGCCTGACCTTGAGGGGAGTGACCTTGAGAAAGGTCTTATGGCCCTTATAGATTATCTCAAAGATGTAAGTGAATCATCAGAATCAATACAATACATCTACAAGATTTTAACCCTTATCTTGCTGTTCACGGCAACCCCTATCTTTGCAAACAGTGTAGATCCAGATCAGATGGCTTCTGAACTGATCAGGATCTACACTATTTGACATTCAGTTTATGAATTTTTAGGAATTAATTACATCAAGTAATCTGATTGGTTCAAAGTCAGAGATGGGTGTGGCTGAAATGAATATTCAGCAAGAGAAGGGTTAAAACTACAGATATCTGGCTGCAATATTATAAAACTTTTTCAATGCTCTACTCACCTGAGCAAGAAACTATGGGCAGGACAAGTAACATCCCCTTTCAATCTGAGGAGGACAATTACCTCTCTTGTTTTGCATATTTAGCTCATCCTAATAGTGTGCTCAGTTAGCTATTGTGTTCTACCTACTGTATCTGTCATCAGTTGTTCGTCATTCGCCATATTTCATCATCAGTTTCTTCAAATGACATCCAATTTCTCATGAATGTTAATGCTACAGCCCTGTATCGGAAATGCTAAAATGGTTCTGTTGCCAGAGGTAAAAATGGAAAATTTTTGATAGACAAGCCTGGAGATCTGGTATAAGATCTGCCGTGCGTGCAGCAAGCCAGCTACCTGGAAGGGGGCCCACGTATGTGGACATTGCCCCTGTACCTGCATGTTAATTAAAAATCCGTTGATGATGATGGATGATTTTTAAGGACATCTACAAGCCAGTGCTCTATTTCAAAATAATTTCACAGAAACGTTATGCCCCTTTATCAAAACTGCTAAAATGGTTCAGCTTTGTTTAATACAATGGCCATCAGAGCTAAAAAATACAATTATCTTTAAATGGCGTCTCTTAGGCCATTGGTTCGATTTGTAAATAATTTTACAGAAATGTTTCTCTTATTCCCTTTCACCAAAGTTGTTTTGTCACACTGAACAAAATCTTTAAACGACAGTTCCAACTAGCCAGTTGCCTGTTAGCAGCATACTTTCACAGAAATGTTCATTGTATGCTTTACTGAAAAAGCTCAAATGGTTTATCTCTGATGAAAAAGATCTAAAAGTAGAAACAAATCCTAAATCAACATCTTCTCCCAAGCCAGTGGCTCAATTTCATTTTTTGTCGCGCCTGCTATTTGAATGGTGCGATATAGGCGCCCGGTTTTCCGTCCATTCGTTCGTTCGTCCGTCCGTTTGTCGAGGCGTCAACATTTGCAACCACCCTAGCGTTCACCCTGAGGTTCAAGTTTATTTCTCAAGAACTATAAGAGCTTCATTAATGATACTTTGTACAAACTTGTGTCTGGGGATGACAACTTACATGCAAGCATCCATATTTGACCTTGACCTACATTTCATGGTTCACTGACTTTGTAAAATATTGCGACCACCCTGGCGTTCACCCTAAGGTTCAAGTTTATTTCTCAAGAACTATTAGAGCTTCTTTAATGATATTTGGTACAAACTTGAATCTGTGGATGGCAACTTCAGTGCAAGCATCCATATTTGACCTTGACCTAAATTTCATGGTTCACTGACTTTGTAAAATATTGCGACCACCCTAGCGTTCACCCTACTGGTCAAGTTAGTTTCTCAAGAACCATAAGAGCTTCATTAATGATACTTGGAACAAACTTATATCTTGGGATGGCAACTTAAATGCAAGCATCCATATTTGACCTTGACATACATTTCATGGTTCACTGACTTTGTAAAATATTGCCACCACTCTAGCGTTCACCCTAATGGTTAAGTTCATTTTTCAAGAATTATTTGAACTTCATTAATGATAATTAGTACAAGCCTTTTATGCAAGCATCTATGTTTGATCTTGGCCTAGATGTCATGGTTCGGTGACTTTCCACCCCCACAGGCGCGACATAGCCTTCAGCAGAATTCTTGTTTTTTCAGAGAACTGTTTCCCCTTTAAACCCTTCTAAAGTGGTTCTGTTCCATTAAAAGATGGCTGCAAGAGCTTAAATTAAAAAAATCGCCCACCCCCACCATTGGGGCTAGAAGGAATAGATTGGGCTGCATGATGCTTTCACGCAGAGCTGAAACTGACCACACACGAGTACTGCTAAACTGCTTAGAAAGTCTAAGCCTGCCCAGGCAAAGTGATGCGAGTTGGCCGTCTTCGCATATAAACCCCATTGGTTTCCTTTGGTGGTAGGAATTGAGATGTCATTTCATCTCAGTGTCGGGTAAAAGTCCCACAAAATTGGAATCAACATCTCCAGCATGACCTAAATAGTGTTGACGGGGATGTTAAATTTCAAATCAAACAGACAAACAAATATAAAAAAAATCACTTATCAACATTTCCTTTCAAGCTAATGGCCAGATTTCAATTGAGTGACACAGATATGTTCCTCTTGTAACTCTCTTCCAAAACTTATACAAAGGTACCGCTCCACTGAAAAAGACAGTCACTAAAGCTAAAATGGAATTAAAAAGGGATTCAATAAACCAGTCAGCTCAAGCTGACTGCCCAATTTCAGAATAATATTTCACAGAAATGTTGCTTTCTTGATGGTCTACAAAAATTATAAAAAGATCATAAGTCCATATCTCTTTAGCCATCACTTCTAAATGATATGACACATCTTGGCTCTTGTAATATTTATGAGCATTTCAAATTGCATATTTGGTTGAGTAGTGTGCACAGTCTTTCTACCAGAAACTGACAATTGCCCTTCTTAAATCAGGGGCAGGGAGAAAATGATTGTAGTAAAGACTTCATGATCAATATCCACAAAAGAATGTTGACGACCACATGGTGATTGAACCTGATCACCAGTCAGATGCACAACTGACTGAACAACCGAGGCTGGCACGCCTTGTATGAGCAGATTTTTTACTTTATGCAACAGTTCCCACTTTTTGCTGTGCCTGCTTTAAGCAAAGTGCAATATAGGTCTGTTTTCTGTCCAGTCATTCATCGATTCGTCAAGCTGTCAGTGTTTGTGACATAGCCTAGTGTTCACCTAAATATTCAAGTCCATACAGGCACATCATAGCCTTCGGTGGAAATTTTATGGATGAATTGAAATATATTAGGATAGCACACTTGTTTGACATAGTGCATTCTTTCATGATTCCAAATAATGACAGTTCTCTGATAAAAAAATCTGTGAAAAGTTCCTTTTTTTGAAACATAGACTGTTGGTGCTGTTTAGAATCGCCTCAGGTGATTCTAACAAGTACCCACAATCTATGTTTTTAAGCAAAACAAAGAAAAGTAATGGGTACCATTGTAAACACCACTTTTCTCTGTAAAACAAAGCTGGGTTTACAAGGATATTCATGGAACAGGTGAGTTAACATAATGGAAAAACAAGAAACTATGATTTCCAATAAAGAAGAGAAGTATTAGAAGACAAACCCACTTCAACTGTTAAAGAAAGAAACAAAGTTATAGAGAAAATTTAGCTTGTGTTTAAGATGTATTATACCATAAAAATCCTAAAAATTCGGACTTTAAGGGCTTGCTATAAATCTCCTAAAATTTTAACAAGTTTGTTTCATGATCCAGCAAGGAGTCCAAAAGGTGCAGACAGAATGACAAAAAGTGTAGGCCCTGATCAGACTGCTCCTTTAGGAGCAGTCTGATCTTGGTCTGCACTGTTTGCTTAGGCCTATCTGTCCCAATACCAATACTTAGGATCATTACGGTACTCTGATTTTCAGAAAAGAAGAGAGATAGTAAAAGATAAGCTTGAACCTACCACTGCCATTAAAGAGGGTAACAAAGTAGTAGAGAATAAAGACCAACTGGCTCAGATCATTGACACTACTTTACTCAAGTGCTATTTACAGGTAAGCTATTTACAAGTAAAATATGATCTTTTCTTCAGATATTCCAGTTATTCCCCATCTCGGATTAGGGATAAACATAATGTAAGTGAAATAATCTTGAAAGGGCTGTGATTTCCTCCCTACACACACACACACACACACACAAAATCATTTTTGTAATCTACAAAAAGCATATCGGTTCTTGATTGAGACTTTTTATCTTTGAAGCACCAGTCATGACAGTTAGCAGACAACATTTTCATGTTTCTTTATTATACCCCCGTTTTCGTCTTTCCCTCTGTTCGTTCGTTGGTTCGTTAGTTAGTTGGTTAGTTAGTTCGTTTGTTCGTTCTTTCGTTCCTACTTCCGGCTGTCCCGCCGTTCGTCAACCTTTACGTCAAAGTTTTGCTTTAAACCTTTTTGATATATCATATCTCTGTAACCACATGTTAAGTTCTCTTCATATTTGGTAAAGGATATCTCTATAGCATTACCTTTCATATGGAATAACTAAGCCCCTGGGTCAGCCCCTGGGTGGGCTGTCTGTCTGTTCGTCTGTCTGTTCATCTACTTTTACTTCAAAGTTTTGTGTTAAACCTTTTGGATTGCTCATATCTCTGTAACCACATGTTAGATTCTCTTCATATTTGGTAAAGGATATCTCTATAGCATTACCTTTCATATGGAATAACTAAGCCCCTGGGTCAGCCCCTGGGTGGGCTGTCTGTCTGTCCGCCTGTCTGTTCATCTACTTTTACTTCAAAGTTTTGTTTTAAACCTTTTGGATTGCTCATATCTCTGTAACCACATGTTAGATTCTCTTCATATTTGGTAAAGGATATCTCTATAGCATTACCTTTCATATTGAATATCTAAGCCCCTGGGTGGGCTGTCTGTCCGTTTGTCAACTTTTACGTCAAAGTTTTGTGTTAAACCTTGTTGATTGCTAATATCTCTGTCACCACATGTTGGATTCTCCTCATATTTGGAACAGGATATCTCTATAGCATTACCTTTCATATGGAATATCTAAGCCCCTGGGTCAAGCCCCTGGGTGGGCTGTCCGTCCGTTTGCCAACTTTTACGTCAAAGTTTTGTGTTAAACCTTGTTGATTGCTAATATCTCTGTCACCACATGTTGGATTCTCCTCATATTTGGAACAGGATATCTCTATAGCATTACCTTTCATATGGAATATCTAAGCCCCTGGGTCAAGCCCCTGGGTGGGCTGTCCGTCCGTTTGCCAACTTTTATGTCAAAGTTTTGTGTTAAACCTTTTTGATTGCTAATTTCTCTGTCACAACATGTTGGATTCTCCTCATATTTGGAACAGGATATCTCTATAGCATTACCTTTCATATGGAATATCTTAGCCCCTGGGTGGGCTGTCCGTCCGTTTGTCAACTTTTACGTCAAAGTTTTGTGTTAAACCTTTTTGATTGTTCATATCTCTGTCACCACATGTTTGATTCTCTTCATATTTGGTACAGAATATCTCTATAGCATTACCTTTTATTTGGAATATCTAAGCTCGCGGGTCAAGCCCCTGGGTGGGCTGTCCATCAAGGTTGGTCGGTCAAAACCAGGGGCGGTTTTAACCAGCGGTTTTTACCAGTTAAAACCACCCCGGTCAATACTCCCAGAGTGGTCAATACTGGTCAATACTGGTCGATTGAGATATTGAGTGGTCAATTGAATAATTTTAGTGTTATCTTCTTCAGTAATTTTATTTATTTAATAACCGGTATGAACATCGCTTTAGTTTTGACGGTATCACAACCTTATTATCCAAAATGAGTATTACAAATACATTTAAAATATCAATATCACCCCTTAGGTTACACTCTGCTTCTTCTGTACGGATTCCCCATTCTATTAAGAACTTTAATACTATGTTGCCTTCGGTATTGGTTAGACCCTTAAATTTGTCTTCTGTAACTTCAGTTAATCTCAAAGGAGCAGGCAATACCAATGTTTTTGGGAGTAGTCTTCGTATAAGCCTATCTCCTCTCAAATCACCCATCCTTCGAAAATATACTAATCCGTGGAAAAGAAGTGGAATGTATCCTAGTATTTCTAAGTGCAATGCCAAGAGGTGCAGATGTTGTTTGCATTTAAGCACTGCGTCTACCGTTACTTCATCTGTAAACGGTAGACGCTTCTCTGTAGTTAACATGTCTGATTTGACATGACAGTCTACAGATTTAATTTATCTAATTACTTGACGTGCTGCAAACTGTAATATGCAGTACGTCGGTCAAACTAACCGCATGCTTAAAACTAGATTGAACGAGCATTATCGTAGAATGAGTAAGCCTAAGAAAACTGACACTTTCTTGTACCGTCACTTTCGACGTACAGGTCATTCTGTAAATAACATTATTATACAACCAGTGGAAAAACTTTATTACGATGCAAATTCTACATATAGATTCAAAATAATCAAAAGACATGAAGCTGAACTGAAATGGATTAAATTTTTACAGACCCCTTTTCCACTGGGATTTAATGACAACATTTATCATGAGGGTAATATTTCCAGAATGCCGGACTTTGATATTTTCTCACTCCTGGAATGTCGAAAACGCAGAACTAGATCTCACGGCACCAGGAAAAATGGTAACTTTAAACGTAAATCACGTGCGTTTAAACGAAACAATACTAGACTGAAGTGACTGTCAATTATATTATTAAATCATGGACGCCACTCTATGCTTTCATTTTTAAGTTCATTACCCGTTTCTGTTTTACGTCTTCTGGACACCGAGGCGAATAAATTCTACGATAGTTCTCATCAGTTATATGATGCGGCTCTCTTAACTAGAGGCTATACTCAGCATACTCTCCGTCCTTACATTGATTCTGAAATTAATCATAAACGTCATTTCTTCAAAATATCCTTCATTAATAAGGGTATGGATTTTATAGATTTGCCCAGTATCTTCCGTGAGAGATCGGTGCTTTCTTCCATTCCTGCTTATTTTCAAAATACTGAAACACCTATAATTTGCTATAAATATAACAAACCTGTTAGATCTATCATTTTTAATTTCAATAAACTTGTTTCAGATCTTGATATTGATACTAATACTCCTGATTCATGTGATTGTAAAAACTCAAAGTATTGCTATCCTGCTGCTGGTCATGTAATTACTGGCAATTTGAAAATTATTCCTGATTCTAGGATAAGGAATATAATTTCTAAAGGACTCAAATATCGGTTTCCTTCTAAAATTGATTTCAGTAAATGTAGAGATGAAATCGCTGCTTCCTTGAATGAATTCGGTAATCGATGGTGTAAGCGAGAGTATGTTGAGTATAAAACCCTAAAGGACTGGAAACTTAGCATTTTAAGACTAGTGAATAAACGCATTTCTTTCTATTCTCAAAATACTTACTTATTACCTCCTAAGCCCAAGACGTCTTTACGTCATCTTAAACTAGGTATTCAAGAATTTCATAAGAAGTTTGTTTTGGCCCCTGCAGACAAGGCCGCTAACAACGTCATCGTTGTGTGACGGCTCCACTATGTTAACACGCTTAAGCAGGAGCTTGGTGGTACTAAGGCCTATGAACTTCAGCCTTTGGCTGAAGAGAGAGCTATAGTAGATAAACATGTTTGTCTTTCAGCCACCAAGTTTGCTGTGTGTGTTAACGAAGGCCAAGACAAGCTTCCTACGCTATACTGGTTACCAAAACTTCATAAAAAAGCACGGTTTATTGCAAATTCTAGTTCTTGCACTACCAGTGAACTTTCTAAATTATTAACTTCCTGTCTTACTGCTATTAAAACGCATGTAATTAAATATTGTGATAAAGTCTTTGAAAGATCAGGAAGAAATCTGTTTTGGTCTATAAAAAATTCGAATGAGGTTTTAAATAAATTGAAATCTAGACAGTTTCGTGCTTCTAGTCTGTCTACCTACGATTTTTCCACTCTTTACACTACACTTCCTCATAATCTTATAAAGGAAAAGCTTAATGATTTAATTGAATGGGCTTTTCACAGAGAAGATTCTCTCTATCTTGCATGTAATGTCAGAAATGCATTTTTCACTTCTAAAGAGCATAAGAATTATACACTTTGGTCATGTCAGAAAGTGTGTGACGCCCTCACCTTTCTACTTGACAATATTTATATTAGATTCGGTACTAAGTTATTTAGACAAATTGTGGGTATTCCGATGGGTACTAATTGCGCACCTCTTGTGGCTGATCTGTTCTTGTATTGTTATGAAAGAGACTTCATTTTGTCGCTTTCCATTGATAACCAATCTGAAATTATTGAAGCTTTTAGCTCTACTTCTAGATATTTAGATGATTTATTAAATATTGATAATACCTATTTTGATGGTTTGATCAGTCAGATTTACCCCCTAGAACTTCAGTTAAATAAAGCAAATTCTTCTGATACCGAGGCCCCGTTTTTGGATTTACATCTATCTATTGTAGATGGATTTGTTTCGTGCAAAATTTATGATAAACGCGATGACTTTGATTTTGAGATTGTAAATTTTCCTTTTTTGGATGGTGATGTTCCTCGTGCACCATCCTATGGCGTTTATATTTCGCAATTAATTCGATTTGCTAGAGTGTGTAGTCATGTAACTGACTTCAACACTCGTAATAAATTATTAACGGCTAAACTTCTTAATCAGGGTTATCGGTACCATAAACTACGCAAAGCCTTTTCAAAATTTTATAGACGCCATTCTGATTTAATTTCAAAATTCAATATTGGACTTAAATCTCTTCTGCAACAAGGTCTATCGGAACCCGAATTTTATGGTGACTTAGTATATAAATTCAGAAAAATATATAACCGCAATGACTTCAGCACCCAATTTCGTAAAATCATTCTTCGATATAAAAAGATTGGGTACAACATGGATATTATACGACAGACTGCATGCATGGTAGTTAACCCAATCACGGTTGGCAACTTTGTTTCCCTCTTTAATTGCACGCCGGCGGGTCAGGCCTCAGATTCTATGACGGCTCCAACGTAAAGGCTTATTGAAAATTAAAGAGATAATGTTGGTTGGTGCCTGATGCTCTCTCTCTGGTCGGGCTCATCGGAGTCTAACTGTTGGTTTTCTTTTGCTCCAGCATTTCAGTGGTTTCTTGCTGTCGAGTCCTCACCGTTGTCTCACCTCTGTGGTTCTTTGATTTCTGTGTTCACGGAGATGTTGCACTGATGAGTTAGGAGGCCTTCATGCGGACTGAACAAATTATTTGTCTAAATCGCGACGGAAGTAAGGGCGAGGATTGTGGCCACGTAAAATCGATTTAAGCCCCCCAGTGGAAATCTTCCACTGACCGTTCCAAGGCGGCTCTTCTGTGGCGATTTATTTGTGTTGTTGTTTGTTACTTACTGTGTGTATCACTTGTGTCTTTTAATTTTGGATGGCCATATGGCCATTTTGTGGGAAAGTAACTGTCCATATGGCCTTCCTTTGTTTAGGTTTCCATTATGGTCTGGTCGCTTAATGTTTGTATTTCTTTCCCTTTGGTGTCTTTTATGGATGGAGTAAGTTAATTGTATCAATTCCTGATCTTTGTTTTACTTCTACCTTAAAAAGGCAAAGCTACTGAAACTATGTTGAAGTTTTGGTCTCTTTGCTGGAGGCTGATCATTTGATAAGAGTTTCAGGTTCAGATGTTATTTCTTCAAGTGGCCTCTTAGCACTAACTTCAGTAGTGCAGTCATTGCACCTTGCAAAATAGTGAAGAAGTTCCAAATTGGGTCTTTAGGTTTCATTCATTTTTGACACCTTCAGTAATAGCTTGATGATAAGATACTGTCTCTATTGCATATAAATCAAAATTTCACACATTAGGAATAAAGCCTGGTGTCAGTTTATGATACCCCTATTAGGGACATGTAATTGGTCAGTTTAGCAATTAGATCTTTGCCACACCCACTGCAGTGGCATGGGTTAGTCTGTTTTGACAGCAATTTACAGGTGTTGCAGATACTTTTAAATATTCAAAGACATCAATGTTGTTACAGCCTTTTACAGATGAACTACTTCACAGGCCTAACATTAATGACAGGTGTATTTCACATGTTTGTCAATATTTTCTGAAATACCATCAAAATTATATGTGAAGTGCTTTAAAATTTTATGATCAAAGATTATGTTTAATAATTAATATTTTCAAAGTGGAAGAGGGGTGGGGGGGGGGGGACATCAATGTTGTTACAGCCTTTTACAGATGAACTACTTCACAGGCCTAACATTAGTGACAGGTGTATTCCACATGTTTGTCAATATTTTCTGAAATACCATCAAAATTATATGTGAAGTGCTTTAAAATTTTATGATCAAAGATTATGTTTAATAATTAATATTTTCAAAGTTGAAGAGGGGTGGGGGGACATCAATGTTGTTACAGCCTTTTACAGATGAACTACTTCACAGGCCTAACATTAATGACAGGTGTATTTCACATGTTTGTCAATATTTTCTGAAATACCATCAAAATTATATGTGAAGTGCTTTAAAATTTTATGATCAAAGATTATGTTTAATAATTGATATTTGGTACAACAATTTTTATTTTCTGTGTCAAACAAAATAGGACCTTTCATAAATCCTAAAAAAATATTCCTGTAAATCAAAATATGAACAATCAATCTAACCTATAAAGGAAACAAAATGATTATAAAGATTGTTTGATTGAAAAGAACAGTCCTGTCTACAGTTCAGTGAGTCAATCCAACCTCTTCATTTTACCAGCAATAATGTCTTTTGACTTTAGATCAAATAAAAAATACCTCAAATAATTAGTTATTAATAAAAACTATTTTGTCTTGTTCAGTGATGAAAATATAGTCTAACCTCATGTACATGATGTAGGGGGAAAGCTTTTAAGACCAGTTTAGCAACAGGACAGCGGCATATACATGTACTCCAGTGATTTAATTGACCACCAATCGACCAGTATTGACCAGTAATGACCGGTTAAAACCAGTTTTAACCACCGACCCGGTCAATACTGATATTGACCGGCTTTTTGCCAACCTTGCTGTCCATCCGTCAATCCGTTCATCAACATTTACGTCAATGTTTTGTGTTAAACCTTTTTGATTGCTCATATCTCTGTAACTACATGTTGGATTCTTTTCATATTTGGTAAAGGATATCTCTATAGCATAACCTTTCATATGGAATATCTAAGCCCCTGGGTGGGCTGTCTGTCAGTTTGTCAACTTTTATGTCGAAGTTTTGTGTTAAACCTTTTTGATTGCTTATATCCCTGTAACCTCATGTTAGATTCTCTTCATATTTGGTACAGAATATAGCTATAGTATTAACTTTCATATGGAATATCTAAGCTCCTGTGTCAAGCCCCTGGATGGGGCTTGACACAGGGTCAATAATTAGGACTTACATATTTTGATCACGTCCAAGTTTTGTGTTAACTGTTTTGGTTTAAACAATATTTATTAGAATAAATTCACATGTATACATCGCATAATAGTATATGGCACAGGATTTGATAACTGTTTTCATTATACTCCTTGCATACAAAGTATATCAAAGGTTATAGTTTTTGTCTTTCCATCTGTTCATTATTAGTTAGTTTGTTTCTTTATGCTGTGACCCTTGTCAGATTTGTCAGCTTATACATGTATATTGGTCCTTGTGATCTTAGAAACTACAGCGACTAGAACTGTTAAATTTTGCATAATATTTTCTCTTGAAATGCAGACAATAATAAATGCAAGTAATAATAAAAAAATGCATTGCTTTATTATGTCTTTATACAGCTACTTTAATTCAGCAAATGTTCTATGACAGCCTATTCTATGTTTGTTGTTTCCAGGTAAAATTATTCCAAATTGCAACAAACTTTGAATTTTTATTATTCAACAAAGACAAGCAGTTTCATCTTTGGATATGATAAATTATACTATATTTGTTGAAATGCAATAGTTATTCTCAGTGGACTAAATGGAAAGTTTATATGGAAAGGTTCAATGCTACAAACAAATTTTCATTTCCACTAAAAGGCACTGGTCGGGGGTATATGTGCCCCACTGGGCACTTTCTCTAGTTTTTCAATGAAAATCATTCTTGATATTTCATGTGAAATGTCAAGCTTGATTTTCTCAAAAGAATTAAAACTGAAAAAAAATTAGAATGTCTGCTTTTCAATTTTGGCTGGCCATGTAAGTGTTAATCCATAAGATGCCAATCACGCCAATTGTCGTCTGCTTTGTTGTCTGTCGATAAATTTAAAAGCCATTGTTGTCAACAGTGTGGACCAAGATCAGACTGCTCTAGGAGCACTCTGAAATGGGCACACACTGTTTGCCTGTATGCAAAAATATTTTTAAAAAGTTCGCAAAAAACTCAGTAGACGACATAAGCAGACGACATTTTCAGATGTTGTTTTTTCTCGGCGTCTAAGGGTTAATAGCCTTTAAACATTTTCTCTCTGGTGTTGTCTACTGCTAATTGAATAATACCTATGTGGCCCAGTTTATGTTTGTTATCTTTTGAAAAGATTACTAGATTGGATTCATATTTCATACATAGTTATATAATTATGAAATATAGGTCAAGTTCCATTTAACTTAAAATCTATTAATTATTATGGGAGTTATGGTCCGTTTCATCTTCATTTACTTGTGGGTGAGGATGGCCCATGGTGGGGTAATCCATGTCATATTGAATTATTGACACATTCCTAGTTAAGTCATGTTATGCTAGATGGCAGTTTAAAATAGAGGGCCCCATATACTCCTATGTTTTTGGTTGTACATATATATTAAACCATTGTTTACTGGTGGACTCTTCCATTGCTATATGTTGGACTAGTCCATTTGTCATAAGGGGTGTCAGATCGATATTTATTTTTTTCTATTTTTGACGGAAAATTCTTTTAGCAAATAGTGCAGGCTCTGAACAGACTCTGCATTCTGCGGTGTCTGATCAGGGCCTTCACTGTTTGCCAAAGTACCCCTTTAGGGGTTTCCTGCATACAATGGATTAACAATGCTTTCAGACCAATGATGCTCTAGTTGCCCCTCTCCTGAGATTGAAGGACAACAAAGTACATGTAGAGGAGGCGGAGAGATCACTCAAGAAGAAGGAAAAATTCAGTGAACTTATTATACTCTATGAAAAGAAGGGATTACATGAAAAAGGTAACTAAGTACTCCTTAAGATCGCATTTCAATTAACTTTTTACAACCTTAACCCTTAATATCATTACATTTGCAGATGTAATTTTTATTTTTATGCCCCTGCCATTCAAAAGAATGATGGAAGGGTATATAATGTTAACCCTGTCGTCCGCATCTCCGTCTGATGTTACCCCTGTCCGTCTGCGTCTCCGTCCATGTCTACATCCACATCCGTGTCTGAGATGGCATAAGCAGTTTGCATTTAAGTTCTCTTAATTGCTCTACCTGGTAGGAGCACCCATGTCATTTGGACACATTTCTAGTTTTTTATGCCTCTGCCATTCGAAGAATGTTAGATAGGTCATATAGTGTTACCCCGGTCCGTCCGCATCTCTGTCTGATGTTAGCCTTGTCCGTCTGCATCTCAGTCGATGCCTCCATCCACATCCATGCCGTAGATGACGTAAGCAGTTTGCGTTGAAGTTTTCTTAATTGCTCTATCAATGGGCCTCAGTAATCATTAGGTCTCTCACCGCTGTGGGTTTGAGCCTGGCTTGGGTTACATGTGAGATGCCAAGTTATGCAATGGAAGGACAGGTGTTTTTTCTCTGGGTACTCCCATGTTTGCCCACCTCTGATTTACGATAGACTTGATATGAGTGAAACAGTCTTGAAACAGCAGTAACCCCCCCCCCCCCCTACACCACCACCACCACCACCACCACCACCACTACCACTAACACCCAAAAAAAAAAGAAAATACTCTATCATCAGGCAAGGGCATTCATGTCCTTTGGCCATATTTTTCTTGTTTTTCTCTATTTTTCAGCTAACATTACATATGACTTGTCTGCCCTATTCCCATATAATGTCAGGTTTTACTTTCCCTGAAAAATTAAACATTTTTGAGGTACTTAAGGGTTAAATGTTAATAGCAGATATTTTGGAAAAAGAAAACCTCCTGAAAGTTGGCAATCAACATTTGAGTTTGAATGAGAAGTTTCAAGGAAGAAGAAGAATCAAACAAACCAATATAATAAAAGCACAGACAACACTGTTAGTTGATTGTCCGTGAGAAAATGGTCCTGAACTGTGACTTAGACTAGGCCATTTAACCCTTTTAACCCATATATGCCTAGCGGCCCTTTTTTGGACATATGCTAACAGTGTAGACCCAGATGAGATGCTGCAAAATGCGGCATCTGATCTGGGTCTACACTGTTTGCTGAAAGTACATGCATTTTTGCAAAACTTACTGCTAACAAAGCAAACCTGGTTCCCCCTATAATTTGAAATGGACCACTCCAAACTTAAAAGGTGGAAGATTCCATTGTCATATCTGTGTTGTCTTAACGATAATCACAATAAATACAACAGCTATATTGTGTAACAATCTAGTATTCTTTGCTTGATTCGAAGCCTCCATGGTATAGTGGTTATGCTACTCGCCTTGTAAACCAGGAATCGCAGGATCGATCCCGGGCTTCTCCAGACTTTTGGATGAGTCTTTAAATTGAGGTCTCGTCTCCGTATGACCTTAGCTGTTGGTGAGACATAAAACTCAAACACTCTTTGTTTGATTATATTTTTCAGCATTATCATTGTTAATGAAGCAGGCAGCTCGGCCTAACTCTCCACTTAGAGGACATGAAAGGACTGTGCAATATTTACAACACCTAGGTATAGTATCTTCTGAATTTCTCACTGTTTTGTTGGTATTTTATTGTTGTAAAGTCAGAGTATGGTTGTTCTTGTTTGGAACATGTTGATCTTTTGATACCTTTTTTCTCTGTCTCATTCCGACCTTTCTCTGGGAAACAAAGCAAAATATTAAAGAGTTAGTAGGTTGTTATACCACACTCACTTACACATTCACACATGCAAAAGTACACACACATGCAGAATTACCAGTTTCAGCTGTAAAGTTTTAATATGTGTGAATGGAAACAGTCAACTTAAGACAAACCAAGGGTGGTGGGTGAGGCGAAGTTGTTATGTATCTTTCATCACTGGGGCGTCCAACTGATGATACTTGCTTACAGTTTCGCAAGGCTTGCTGTCCTTGCAGCAGGTAAGGGTAGAGGGGGAGTGTTGTTATCTCTTCAGTTCTACATTTCTGTTCATTTTCCTCTTTCTACCCCATCTTTCACTTTCATCTACTCAACTCTCTCTTTTATCCATTCCTCTGTTAGACGACATTATTATTATCGGACATGAAATGACCCACAAGTGTTGATGTGTTGTTAAACCACAATTTCCTTAAACCCCAACACAGTCAATCAGTCAATCTATCAAACAGTCAGCCAATCAGACAAACCAATGTTTGTGGTTTTATGAGATGATTTGTAAAATTCATTAATGGATTGAGTATTTATACAATTACGATTTTGTATTGGCCCTGTTACAGGTCCATGGTCAGCTGTATTGATCCCCGAGGCTAAAAGCCATAGTCGATTGCCCCTGGCAGAGGACATATAACTGGGCAAATACTTAGTCACTTTATTAATGAACTCTCAGGTGAAATAGCAATACAACTCAGGCCGTAGTCTTCTCCGTTTTGTGCATTTCAGTCTGAATTTCCTTTGTATTGAGACGTGTCAAAGTTTGTTTCCAGTTTACAAAATCCATTGGTCTCTGCCATGATTATTGTTGACTGAAAAAAAAAATGAAAAGCTGGCAGCAAGTCAGGCATGTGACTGTTGTCTAACCCAATATTGAATTGATGGCAGATCATCAGTATTAAAATAAGATGTAAATGGCAATGGTCTTCAATCAATTTGAACTAATTGCAGGTCAGAGTATGTACACTATATGAACAAAGAAATGTCACATATATTGCATGGACCGACTTGTCTGTATAGTAGTATATAACTTTGTTTCAAGAAAGATTTCAAGAAAGGCAGTCCATTCAGAATGCTATGTTTGGGTTCCATACAAATACTGTGATAGAATAATGCTGTGTTGTAGCCATAAAAGAACACCATGCTTGTTTGTGTGTTTTTAGGTTTAACGTCCCCGTCAACACTAAAGGTCATTTCGGAGACTTGCTTCCAATTTTGTAGGACTGTTACCCGACATTGAGATGAAATGACATCTCAAGTCCTGTCTCCCAATGAAACCAATAGGGTTTATAAGCATGGGCGGTCCGACTCGCTCCGCTTTGCCTGGGAAGGCTTAGATCCTCTAAGTGGTTCTGAAGCCATGTCTTCACAGTGTTAAAGCAATAGTGTTTGATGAGGTAAAAAGGTTGGTAAGAGAAAATGTTACCTTGAATTGATGAATAAATTGATTTGTAAATGTTTTAGCACGAAGAAAAGCTTAATATTTTTCACAAACAGTTGTTCTTGAAAAAAAAAAATACAAGCAAAGATAACATTGATTATTTCTAAGAAACAGTAAAACATAGTTGTCAAACAGTTGTCCAGGAAAAAAAACTGTGTTTCTCCATTTTTAATTTTACAACACATTTTACAGGTGCTGACCATTTAAAACTGATACTGGAATTCTCAGAATGGGTGTTAAGAGAGAATCCTGAAGATGGTTTGAAGGTATAACCCCTTACTGTGTTTGTTTGTTTGGAGTTTAATGGCCCAGTCAACATTGTTTAGGTCATATCAAGCCAGTCAGTTTACCTAACCAGGCTTTTCCTAGGAAGGCTTATACATATCAACATATTGAACACCCCTAAAGCTGATTTTAAGGGAATGTGTGGTGGCCATAAAAAGTCTCCCTGCCGTTCATTATAGTGTAGTTTATATTTTCTTGTCCTTTGGGATCATTGATTCCATTGTGGAATTTTGAAAATATCTGAGGGTCAATGATGAGGCCTTATTGGCAGAAACTAGCTTGTGTGGCCCAGAGAACATGTACACTCCATACTTTTCAGTTCTGTGGTGCATTCTTTACTTACAAAGCATAACCCTTTTATAGAACATAATATACATAAAATAATGTATAGACACTGACAGTTGCCTTCTTGAATCAGCAGAAGGGAGAGCTTGACCATAGAAAATATTTCATGATCAATCATCACAAAAGAATGTTACCAACTGGGCAAGTATCAAACCTGCGACCTCCTGATCCCCAGTCTGACACACACATCTGACTGAGCTACGCAGGCCAGAGGATTGCCACATCTTCAATAGATGCTACACTGTCAAAATTTTCATATAGTTTAGTCTCTTATTTCAAGAGAGGTCAACTCTTAGAGAAAAGAATTTGCTCCTAAGGAGCAATTTTTTTTCTTCAAATAGATGACCTCCTTTCAGAGTAGGGGTCTCACTTATAAAAAAAAAAAAATGCAATAAATTCACCATGAAAAAGTGGTAAGAACAAACTTTGTGACTGTTTGATAAGCAGACATTTTCAACACCTGTTTTTCTAGCTTTTCAAGACGAAACAATACACCATTTTAATGAACAAAGATTTTTTGCGGAAGAGATTTATTTCTTGAACTGTATATAAAATTAAACCTATCTCGGGCAGATGCATCCACATTTACTTAAGAGTATCCCTCTTTCTACGTCACCATCATTCATATGTATGCCCTATTATCATGCTACAATGACAATGTAATGGAAGAGTTCTATGAAGAATCGACGATCAGACACTCAGAATTGCATTTTCATCATCCAAGGACACTGGAATACCAAAGTTGGGAGGGGCACACAAGCTGACTGGGGTAAAATAAGTTGGCTGTCCTGCAGTATTGAAACAAACAAAAGTGGGGTGAAACTCCATGAGTATGTTACATGTCTCATGACAGGAAAGTTGTAGCAAGGGAATTAAGTGTAGCTGAAAAGATTCATACCTCCAGTTGGATTCAAACACAGGCCACTCGGGTGAAAGTGCAATGCTTTTACAACTGAACCAAAGAGTGTACTCCCTGATGCAGCTGTAAGAGATTGGTTATAAAACTAAAAGCTAAGCATCATCTCTCGAGGAGGTCCATAACAAATTTAGTCTTTACAAACATGCTAGGCACCCCACAAACCATCACAAAGATGGAACCTAGAACCAAAGTTCAGTTAGCAAATCAATGTTAAAAGCAGTATTTAAATCAGTTGTGTTCCATTTAGCATAAAGTTTGCATCAATATTATCGCATGTTTTCAGATATTTACTGAAGATTTACCTGAAGTAGAAGGCCTTCCTAGAAACCCTGTGTTAACTTTTCTAGAGAACATCAGTAAAACTAACAGAACTAGCAAAGATCTGGCCATTCCATATTTAGTAAGTACATTTACAATGTAAAAGAAACTCTCATTTAAAAAATTCATAATATGCCACTCCAGGCCTCAGTCATAGGGCTATTACCTGTGATGTGAAAGTTTAGAGTTTCTAGCTTAAATGGTCTAGGAGTAATGGTGTGACAATACAGATGGACATATGGACAGATGACAGACGGGGGATAATTCATGATCCCCATGATTTTCTTAGAAAATCAGGGTTGTGGGGGGAGGGGGGGGATAATTACTCACATTTACAACAAGTTAAACAAGGAACAGGATCATCTTTTTAATTTGTTAAGACTGAATGTGGAATAGGAAAAGGGTATAGTCTTATTGGAAAGAATTGGCTCCCTTAGGAGTGAATTCTTTCCTTTCAGACTAGCCTATGTGATATGGAAGGAAAATGCATAGTTTGGTGAATTTCCTTTAGTGCAGATAATTTTCATTATGCATGTGTAATATGTGCCATGCCTTTGTTTATCTTTTAACATGTACATACATCATGTTTTTGTTCAGGAACATGTGATATACCAGTGGCACGATACGTCAGAAGGACTCCACAGTAAATATGCCCAGTTATTACGAGAAAAGGTGCAGACTTATATGTCAGAATATCTACAATCTCTTCCTGAAGGTATGTTTTACATTTATTAGCCTCTTGTAATTACCATAAAATTAGGGACACTTTGACAGAATACTTAATTGTCTTAAGGGAAATGGTATATTTTCAACCATGTTTTACAAGGGGGGATAACTGTTGTGACTAGCTTTTCACTTTCCTGTAACTGAAAACCCAACAAAAATGGAGTCAACTCTTCAAGGAAAGGATTTGCTCTGCCAGAGCATTTGTGACTTCCTGTTCACTTTCCTCTTACCAAATTGGGGTCTACTCTTCAAGGAAAGAATTTGCTCCTCGTGAGCAAATTCTTTCCTTGAAGAGTTGACCCCTACAGATAGGTGAGACAAAATAGTTTAGGAAAAGTTGCCCCCCTGTAGACCAATACAAATACCTGTGCAAACTCTGTATATCCTGATGAGATGGCTAATAATGAGGTGTCTCACCAGGATCTGCACTGTTTATCTTCTTGTCAGGGATTTTGACTAAACCAACTTTTTACAAGCATTGACATGTCCAAATTTAAAGATGGAAGATATCACATTAACAAGTCAGTGAAATGAGCACCCCCATAAACCCAACTTTAAAGAGGAAAATAGGGTTTACAGGGGTGTACATTGTTCTTCTTATACCTGGTCATAGGTTGAACCGCGGTTATAACAAGCACTCACAACCTATGTTTTGAGTATAAATAAGAACAATATCACAATTTTATCTTAAATAGTCCACCATAGAACCTCAGGGATGAACTGTTAAAACGTAGAAAAGACAACTTTGCTATATGGCAGTTATGTATTTTAGAATGGGTCTAATAGTTAGAAGAAAAAAATCAGACTCTTATCAAACTACTATTTCAGGAGTAGATAGTAATACCCTCCTTGTAGTTGTGGTATTGTAGATTTGTCAAAAAAAACATGGCCACCAGGGAGCGTGGCTTATTTACCCCTTTATATCTTTACTCATTAAAAAACGATATTTCTTAAAATAAAAATTATCAGAAACTGGTAATTCCTTCCTTAAAATAAAATCATCAATGCAAAAACAGAGCATTTAAGGCATTTAAAGCTAACGATGCAGGTGTCATTATTTGATTCTTATGAAATATCAAAACTGATTTTCTCTCTAAAAAAATGAATATGACATCTGCAACTGTCGTGATGTCAAACCTGATTTTCTCAAAAGAAAATAATAAACAGAAAGAAAAATGAAAATGACATTTGCAACAGTCTTTTGCAACAGTCTTGATTGGTGGTATAAAGGTAAATGAGACATTGCTTAAGGCTGACTGGATCCCTACCCCTCCCATGACAATCCCCTTTGCAATTAATAATCTGACATGAAAATATGCTAGCTTGTCACATGTTTTTACAACTAACAACAAGTCATTCCATAACAACACTTGAATTGATTCATGTATTCTTGAAGAAGTCAGATCTCTCATTTCAAAAATTGCTTATAGCATAGAAGCAAAGATGGGTATTTTGTGATAATCGAAGGATAGTTTTCCTTATTCCTCCACATAAGCCTATGTTGTGGGTATTCATTAGAACTGCCTCACTGAGGATGCCCGTCTGACTGGTGATCAGGATGCGGGTTCGATTCCTGCCGGGGTCGGCAACATTCTTTCATGGAGATTGATCATGAAATCTTTTCTACGGTCATTCTCTCCCTTCTGCTGATTCAAGAAGGGCAGTTGTCAGTTTCTGGCGAAAGAATGTGCACTGTACTGGTTAACACTGCTTATGTATAAGCCTGTGTGTGGATAAGTAAACTGACCGGCTCAAAAATGACCTAAAATAGTGTTGACTGGGCCGATAAACTCCAATACAAACAAACAAACACTGACAATATAGGTTTTTATGGAGAATCGTCAAAAGTTATCCTTCAGTTTTTACAAAACACCCACCTTATCTGTGTCTATAATACCTGTGAGTAGGGTAAAATTCTGTTAGCCCATTTTGTACCAGAAACCCCAAAACGGGTACCTTGGAAAACAGTGCAGAAGGCGGCATCTGATCAGGGCCTACACTGTTTGCAAAAAAGTTCAGCCACTTTGGAATAAATTTTTGAGAAAACATGATACCCCTAAATTTGAAATGGAGTCCTGCTAAACATTAAGAAGGAAGATTCCATTTGGTACAAAAAGGGTTAAGGTTTAGTTTTTTTACTTACCAGTAGTCGAGCCAGCTTACCAGAAAAGGGTACTTGTCTCATAGGTGAACAGCAAAGGCTCAGACGAGATTGCACGTAAGTGCAGTCTCGTCTGATCCTTTGCTGTTCATCTGAGCCTGTGCTGTTCACAGACACGTAGAGGAGATCTTGTGGTTGCTTCAAGCAAGAACTATTGTGTCTAGCTCTATTAGTTGTCTGTGCTCATGCTTTTGAAGAATATAAATGAGAGAACATTTAGAGCCATTGCCTCATTGGTCAGCTCCTTGATGTTATTTTCAGAAGTTTTGCGTACTTACAAAACCAAACTGCGACCAAAAGGTAAACTCTTATAAGAGCATGACCCAGAAAACTAGAAGGTTTTTAATGAAAAATTCTGCTAATTTATCGGGAACTCGAACATAACGAAAATTAAATTTAAACCCAGGCCCAGTTGTTCAGAAGTAACAAAGCTGTTAGTTAACATAACTTCAAAAGTTTATTATGGCCGAGTACTTTTAAACATTTTTGCTGAAAAAATGTGAACATCATTTGCATAAGCTATTCATTTTTTTCTGCAAAAATAACTTTGTATTAAATATTGTACTTGCTAGAACAGTTCATGTTTTGACCACTTAAGAGCATGCTAAGCAAATGATGCTTTGAAGAACTGGGCCCTGATGGATATATTTGGAAAATAATACTTATTCTGTTATTTTGCAAATTAAAGAAAATGCAGATTCACATTTTATGATATAGACAGCATTTTGAGAAAACCTTTCGAATGGCTTTCATGAACAACAAAGTTGCTGATCTGGGGCCAGTTGTTCAAAGCATAGTTAGCTTAACGAGCTCTTTAGTGGTCAAATTGTTAACTGTTCTAGCAAGTACAATATTGAAAATTTTGGTATTTTTTGCTGAAAAAATGTGAGCAGCTTTTGCATCGGCAAAAATATTAGCATATTTGCCATATTTAATGATCAAAGTTTCAATGATATGTTAACTAACGACGTCGTTGGTTTTGAACAACTGGCCCCAGATTGCACATCAATGCAGTCTGATCAGCATCCTTGTGTTTACTTCATTGACAGCATAATACCTGTAGTTTCTATATGTAGACTTTTAGCCATATCCCGCTGTTGATGAAAACCCTTACTTTGTAAAACAGTGTAGATCCAGATCAGATGGCTTCTGAAGAATCAGGATCTACACTGTTTTTCATTCAGTTTGCAAATTTGAATGAATAAATTACATGTATCTAAGGTAATTCACTTGGCTGATAGTCAGGAATGGGTGTGGCTAAACTGATTTATTCAGCAGGACAAGGGTTATGTGAGCAGACTGGTCGCAAACCCTGGAGAGATTTTCTCATGACGGGGCTCAGATCATGTGATACTTGTATAGAGGGAATGGATACACCTGACATTTCCCACCTTTTTTTGGAAGGGAGACAACTCTAGTAGCTTCCTGTTTGCTTTTCCTGTTTATACCTCAGAATAAGTGGTCTGCTGTAATACGGAAGACTTTGCTTCTCAGCAGCTTATTTCTTACCTTTAAGAGTAGAGCAGAATAAATACTTGTGAAAGAGTTGCCTACCATGGTGTATCCATTCCCATTTTTCCCCTTAAACTGCAGTCAGTTTTCTTGAATTATGTCCATTTGATGGTCTCTTGAGACCACATTAACCCATTTAGTACCGGAAACCCCAAAATGGGTACCCTGGCAAACAGTGCAGGCCCAGATCAGACGCCGCAGAACGCGGCGTCTGATCAGGGTCTTCACTGTTTGCTAAAGGTTCAGTCATTTTCCTAATAAATTTTGAAGAAAACACAACCTGACAACCCTAAATTTTGAAATCTACTCCTGCTATACTGTATATAAGGAGGGAGATTCCATTTGGTACAAAAAGGGTTAATTTTGCACAAAACCTCATTGTTTTAGACCTGTACTACTTTGATTCATTCACTTAGTGGCTCTTCACTGACTACAGTCTTAAGCCCGTTAGAGGCCATTAAGAGATTTCTTCACAATAAGAACCTACTAGCGAAGAAATCTCTTGACTTCTAACCTATATATAGGAGTTAGGGTCAACTCTACATAAGATTGATGACAGGAATACATATTTATTCAGATTAATTTAATTATGCTAACTGACCAGCTCAGCATAACCTTCATCATGTTTGCTGGCCCATTAAACTTTGAAACAAACACTCTAACAAGATTACAGTCATATTTGGTCCCTGTTGCTTTCTTAATTTTATGTAATTAATATTTTCTTATCTTCATTAAATTTTGGGTAAATATAGATACACAGAAAACATACAGTCGGGTCTTATGATCTTGCGCGTCTTACGATCTTGCGCACCTCGCGGACACGTGTTTTGGGAAACCCGTCCGGTTGTTTACAGTCGTTTGCATCCAGAAAATTGACAGAATATTCGTTGAGGTTATATCCAGTTCACTTATAAGTCTTCAAAACAGTTTCACAAAGAAAGAGTAAGTAAAAAAACGTACCTGAATTATTTTGTTTTTGTTTACATACTACGTCATCCTAATTGATTATTCATGAGGTCAACCCACTGACCCACTTTCACGCACAAGAAACTCGCTCGATTAAAATCACATTTTCTTTCAGCTCCTCCAGTATCCGATGATCAGAATAGTTTTTCTATCAATAAATTCACTACTTGTTAATACATAATCTCCAGAATAATCACAACAGTCCATTTTTCTCTCTCGAGTCCGCAGACGGTCTTTTCCCCCGCCATTGTTGTTATTCCCAGAGGCCCGAACCGCACGCCAATTTTCAAAAGTATGGAAGCCAATTAGTGTCACGGTTCAACCGATTTCTATGTCACATGTGTAATTTTTTTCAACGCCGGGCAACGGCGGTTTGTTCTGATATGTCTTTTTTTACCAAAATAAGACAATCGTGCAGGCAATTAACGTTTATTCAACGTTGAATTAACGTTAATTTCCTATAGGGAACATCATAAAAGGTTATCTTTGCATAATGTAAATTCAGTCCTTTTGTCTTTTTCAGTCCAGCCAGTATGTCTAACAAGCCTCGTGAGACCAAGTATGGGTACCTGAAGCTACATGATGCCTACAGGGATGTCAGAGAGAAGGGTTTTGCTATCAGAAAGGCTGCAAGACTTCATGGGCTCCCTGAATCTACACTGAGGTGGCGACTTGCGAACAGTAAGGGCGAGGATGTAAAAAGAGGTGGCCCAACAATATTCACAAGGACTCAAGAGGAAATGCTAGCCGAGCACTGTGTGGCCATGGCTCATCTTGGCTATGGCTTTTCAAGATGGCAAGTACTAGAGATGGCAAAGAACATGGGTGAAGCAACTAACAGAGAAAGTGAGCCTACAAAGAATTGGTTTTACAGCTTCCTCAGTAGATTTCCTGAGCTGAAAATGACACACCCCAAAAAAAGAGAGAAGGCCCGCGATGATGCAGTTAATGGAGACACTCTTGATTCTTATTTTGAAGAACTTGGCAATGTTTTGGACAAATACAATCTGAAGAACAGACCCCAGTTTATATGGAATGTGGATGAAACGGGCATCTCTTTAGACCACAGCCCACCTAAGGTTCTCGCCAGGACAGGAACTAATCCACACTGTGTTACCTCTGGAAAGTCTGCCACAACAACAGTAATTGCCGCTGTTAGTGCTCTGGGTGAGACGATTCCACCGTTTGTCATCTTTAAGGGCGAAAGACTTTCTCGGGACATTCGGTCGGAGGGTGTGGAAGGTACTGAATACAGGTCTTCACAGAGCGGTTGGTCCAATTCCAATTTATTCCTTGATTTCTTTACCAATCACTTCATGCATCATGTTACCATCAGACCTTGTATTCTACTCTATGACGGCCATTCTACACATGTAACAATCGACGTGATAGAAGCAGCAAGACAAGAAGATATCCACCTGTTTGTATTGCCTCCTCACACAAGTCACTGTCTCCAACCACTTGATGTGTCAGTGTTCAGCCCTTTCAAAAGGAGCCTCAGTTCTGAATGCCATAAGTTTTTGCATGCACATCCAAACCGAGTTATTGTAAAGGAAGACTTGCCACAAATAATAAGTCGTGCATTTGTAAGTTCTATGAATGTGAGCACCATAATGGCTGGATTCAGAAAAACTGGTATATTCCCCTATGACCCTTCTGCTCCCCGTGTCTCACCCCCTGAAATAACAAAGGAAAAGCCAGAGATTAAAGTAACAAGAAAAGAACGTAAGGACAACAGAAATGTGAAAATTTTATTTCAAGAAAAGGCGAACGAATTTAACAAACTGAAAGAAAATCAAGAACCAAAGAAAAAGAGAAGCACTTTCGTCCCACCGTATGGCGCAGCAATCACAGAGAATGAACATTATGAAAAAAAGAAAACAATGGAGAAAGGAAAGAAGGAAACCGAGAAGAAAAATGAAAAACGTGCAGCAGTGAACACTGAAAAAGATGGACCCAAAAACGGTTCCATGAAAAGGAAATCGAAATTTATTCCTCCCTATTCACTCTCTGAACACGTAGGGCAGAGTTAGGAAACTGTGACCAATGAAAATGTTGAATGTTCAAAGAAAATTAAGTATAGTGACGGCAGTAAGAAAGAAAGTAAAATCAAGGAAACACATAAGAAAGGAAAAGGACCCTTATTAAATTCAAAACGAGGAAAAGGGCCAGCTAAAAAAGGGAGCAAACAGTCTGTGCCAACTGTACCAGTCATTGAAGAATACAATGAGGATGCTGAGGTGTGTTCCATTTGTGGAAAGTGGCAACCAGATGGGCTTAACCTGGAACTGCAAATACAATTTGTTACCTGGGGTCAGTGTGAGCAGTGTGGTGGCTGGGTACATCTAAAATTCTGCAGTTCTGTTCGCGAGTTGTCAGATGAGGAGGAGTTCAGGTGTCCCAAATGTGAAAATGAACAATAAATATAAATATTTTCAAACCATGTAAATAAGTTAAAAGTTACATTTTGTTTTTGGATTGAAGTATTAGTTTGTTTCAAACATTTACAGTTTTTTTTTCGCTTGAACTTGATTGCAAACTGGAAAAATATTTTTAAGTTTACTGTTTGAATGGGCCACCATACCTACACACTGACATTGGGGAAAGCCCAACCATGACGTCATATACCCGTCATCTACAGCTAATGCGCAAGATCATAAGACCTTTGACCTCTTCGAAAAAACGAGGTGGTAAGTGACTTAGTCGTTGCTATTTTGAATGAATTATCATGTTTTTCTCATGTTTTCAGCGCAATATTACACATAAGATATTTACTTAAATAGTAAGATAGTTTTTGTTCATGTGTGAAGGTTTTAACATTTTAAAAACACCGGAATAATGCTTAGGTGCGCAAGATCATAAGACAGCATCGTATACCAAACTGTCTAACACTGCTTGCTGATGACATTTAAAAATAAACCCTCAGCTCTTTATAACACTGATGTTGGGGTCAATAGCCAAAAGCATGTTTGTTAAACAAACATGTTATATCGAAGCAAAACATTTATAGATTATGTAGAAAAGTCATCATGAAATGGTCATTAGTCCCTGCCCATTGGGACTTGAAGAAGTAGATTGACTGCATGATGCTTCCACGCAAAGCTGAAACCGACCCGCTCACGAGTACTGGTAAGCCTGCTCAGGCAATGCAGTGCGAGTCGGCCCGTCCATGCTTATAAACAGTATTGGTTTCATTGGGCGGCAGGGCTTGAGGTGTTGTGTCATCTCAATGTCGGGTAAAAGTCCCACAAATTTGGAACAACATCTCCAAAATGACCTTTACAGTGTTGACGGGGGACGTTAAACTTCAAATCAAACAAAATAAATCAAACATAAAATAGTCACTTTTCTGTATAATCTATACATTTTTGGGATTCATCTTTTTTAGCTCACCAGAGCCGAAGGCTCCGGGGGAGCTTATAGGATAGGCAGTTGTCCGGCGTCGTCGTCGTTGTCGTCATCTGACGTCAACACTTTCAAACATCTTCTTCTCTGAAGCCACTGGACCGATTCAGCCCAAATTTTATCTGTAGCATCCTTGGGCTGGGGGATTGAAAGTTTGTGTTTTTTATGAAATTCGGCTCATTGGTTTGGTTGCTATGGCAACTTAGAGTTTCCATAGACTTATAATGGGGAAAATTGAAAAATGGCATTTACTGCCAAGCCACTGCAGATATTTTGACAAAACTTTCATAGAAATATTCCTTAGGCAATCTACTATCTGCCATATGATTTTAGGCCTACTGCTCATTTGTATTGGTTGCCATGGAAACCAAAATGAAAAAATAGAAAAAAAAAATACTTAAAAAATCATCTCCTCAGAAACCGTATGCTCTATGAGGCTGAAAGTTTATGGAAATATTCACCATATTTGCCTTAACAGGTTTTGTGTTTTTTATGAAATTCGGCTCTTTAGTTTGGTTGCTATGGCAACTTAGATTTTCCATAGACTTATAATGGGGAAAATTGAAAAATGGCATTAACTATAAAGCCTTTGCAGATATTTTGACAAAACTTTCATAGAACTGTTCCTTTAGTAAACTTCTCTCAGCCATATGCTTTTATGTCAACCTGGGGGTCCAGTAGGTTGTGCCGGGGCCATGCCATGCCCCCAGTACTTCATAAAATGACCTATATCTCAGAAACCTTACAGATCCCCACCCCTAAACCATATATATTCTTGTTCCTATTGATAAGACGCATTCAGTGACACCAACCTGGAGGTCCTCCGGGATGTGCCGAGGCCATGCCCCACCCCCTCCACTTCATAAAAGGCCCAATATCTCGGAAACCATTCAGATCCCCACCCCTGAACCCTATATACTCTTGTTCCTTATGATAAGACGCATTCAGTGACATCAAACTGGGGGTCCCCCGGGATGCGCCGGGGCCATGTCCCGCCCCTCCATTTCATAAAAGGCCCAATATCTCGGAAACCTTACAGATCCCCACCCCTAAACCATATATATTCTTGCTCCTTATGATAAGACGCATTCATTGACCCCAAATTGGGGGTCTTCCGGGGTGCGCCGGAGCCATGCCCCACCCCTTCACTTCACAAAAGGCCATATATCTCAGAAACTGTTCAGATCCCCACCCCTAAACCATATATGTTCTTGTTCATTATGATGAGACACATTCAGTGACACCAACCTGGGGGTCCCCAGGGATGTGCTGGGGCCATGCCCCACCCCCTCCATTTCATAATATCACAATATCTCGGAAACCTTACAGATCCCCACCCCTAAACCATATATATTCTTGTTCCTTATGATAAGACACTTTCATTGACACCAACCTGGGGGTCTCCCTGGGCCTTGCCCCACCCCTGCACTTCACAAAAGGCCTTATATCTCAGAAACTGTTCAGAGCCCCACCCCTAAACCATATATATTCATCTTCCTTATGATAAGGCACATTCATTGACACCAGCTTGTGAGTCCCCGGGGCATGCCCGGGCCTTGCTCCACCGCTTGACTTCATTAAAAGCCACATATCTCAGAAATAGTTAGATCCCCACCCCTAAACCATATATATTCTTGTTCTTTATGATAAGACTCATTCAGTCACACCAACTTGGGGGTCTCTTTGTGCTGAGGCAATGTGCCCCGCCCTTCCACTTCATAAAAGGCCATATATTTCAGAAACCATTCAAATCCCCACCCCATATTCATATATTATGTTCTTGTTCCTTATTATTAGCACACCTACTGTATGGGGTGTCCGCAGGGGCCAGTCCTCTCCTTTATCACTTCATGAAAGGATATCTTGGAAACCGTTCAGATTCCCACCCCTAAACCATATATATACTTGGTCCTTATGATGAGACACATTTAGGGACAACAATCTTGGGCTTTCCTGGGAACGACAGGGCATGCTCCAACCCCTCCACTTTTATCTCCAGCCATGCAGATCCCCACTGCTAAACCATATATATTCTTGTTCTTTGTGATAAGACACATTTAGTGATACCAACCAGGGCTCCATTGGGTCCATGCCCCACCCCCTCTACTTCATAAAAGGCCTAATGTTTCATATACTGAGTCCACATTGATGCTCCTTTGGATATGGGGGTTCATTTGGCAGATTAAAATGATATCATGTTAAAATACATGGCTGCAATTTGGCAGTGCCCACCTGAGCTCTGGTGAGCATAGTGGCCCATGGGCCTCTTGTTTGTTATATCTAAAACTGTTATAATGAACAGTTTCATAAACAGGTTCTTGTGTAATGATATTTCATGGAATTGTTATGGGAAAGGTACACCTAACATTTCCACCTCTGAAATGAGGACTTATTTTGACTAACTTTTGTTATCTTAGCTGCATGAAAAAAAATTTTTATACTCCCACCAATGGTGGAAAGGGCATATAGTGTTACTCTTGTCAGTCCATCCTCCGTCCATGTCTGAGATGGGGCATAAGCAACTTGCATGTAAGTTTTTGATGGCATAAGCATTTTGCATTTAAGTTCCGAAATGGCATAGCAATCTTCGTTTAAGTTTTTGATGGCATTGACAATTTGCATTGAAGTTTTTGATGGTGTTAGCAATTTGCATTCAAGGTCCCTTGGACACATTTCAAGTTCTCGTAAAGGAAAAACTATCTCACAAAAAGCACATCCTTTAAGAGTACTCCGCTAGTTATAAGAGTCAAAATTGTTTTGAAGGAATTATCTCCCCTGAAGGTTTGTCCATTACAGAGGACCCTCATTATAACAACAGTATTTGTTCCCCAACATTTGACGTTATAAAGAATTTGTTGCTTTAAAGAATCTCAATAATGAGTAGTAGAATTGCTAATTAACGCTCTGCATACTGGGTGATTTTTTTCTGCAGATGACATTTTGAAAACAGGAGACAATTTGCATGAAATGTCAAATCCTGTTTGGGGAAAAAATAAAAAAAAATTACAATTTGTCATCTGCTGAATTAGCCCAGAGCATGGTAAAGGTTAAGTGCCTTTTCCCCTCAATTACTTCACTCCATAGAACAAATGTTGTGGACATTTGTTAGAAAAAAAATAATGTTGTGGATATTTGCTAGAATGGCCTTGTCGAGGCCATTCTAGCAAATATCCACAACATTTATTTTTTGTTTCGAGTAACAGATTCAGTATTCATGAATATTTCAATTAGTTCATACTGAGCTAAGGAATTGTTCCTTTGAAATTGTCATTGTCACAAGTTTTGTCATCACATTAAATGTCAGTCTAAAGAGGTTTATCTGTAATCAAGAACATTTTGCATGATTATGCTTGATTTCTTCTAACTCTTTGATGATGATCAAGATGATGAGGATGATTCTTTTTTTGTTGTTTATCTTTAAAGCATTTTATATTTTGGGTGTATAACCACACATGAGACAGTAGTATTTCAGTTTAAATAAGAATATCATCTATTGGATTCTGTCTTAACCTTGTGCTAACCTCACATCATGCAAAATTTGTCCATTGACAGCAGTTACAGCAAGGGTTTCTCTTCTTTTGCTGTAAAGAACTTGTGAGAAAAAGAAGAAAAACAACATGTTTATGTCCCTCCACCAATGGGGAGGGGGACATACTGTGAAAGGGAGACAGGGGGTTCATATTTTATAAAACAAGTGCCTGTGGGACACATATGAGCCGGGGCATGACAAAACCTACAATAAGACCTGTGCTATGGTCGAAGACTCAGTTCATCCGGCCTGTCAGGTCAGCCTGGTCAGACCGGCCCAGATAGCTCAGTTGGTAGAGTGTCCGCTTCGGGGAACGGGAGGTCACAGGTTCGATCCCGGGCCGGGACATACCAAAGTGGTTAAAAATGGTACTAGCTGCTCCTTGCTTGGCACTCAGATTTACGGGTAGAGCTAGGACTGGTCGACCTAGTGTCAGGATAATGTGACTGGGTATGGTATCATGTAATGTGTCTTGGACATGATACTTCAGTGAGGCAGCACTATAAAAGTGAGCATTGAGCTCTCTGTCGCAACCAGACACCGTCGTGATATGACTGAAAAATTGTTGAAAGCGACGTTAAACCCGAATTCACACACACACATTCACACACACAGAGCCTAGTCAGAGCATTCTCTTGGTGCCCTATGAATAGCCAAGATGCTATAGAAGGCCCATGCAAACAGTGAAGACTCTGATTAGACTGTGCTGATGCAGAAGCTGATCTGAGTCTTAGTTGGTCGCACAGGTCTTATTGTGGATTTTGTTACGTGCCAGCTCTTGTTTTCTTTGTAGTTCCTTTTTAGCCTAAGTATCGTCATTTGTGTTGGCATTGGCACTTTGAAGCACTGTATCTCCTGAACTGATGGATTCTTTCCAAAATTGCATGGTTACATCACCTTGACACAGGGAAGCAGCAGCATCCTTATGAGCCATTTTATTAATCTAACCCATTTTGTACTTAATGGAACCTTCCACCTTATGTTTTGAAGGAGTCCTTTTCAAATTTAAGGGGTGTCAGGTTATGTTATCTTTAAAATTAATTTGGAAAATGGCTCAACAATTTGCAAACAGTGTAAGCCCTGGTTAGACACTGCATTCTTTGGTGTCTAATCTGCCCTTTTGCCATTATCCTATTTCCTGTACAAAATGGGTAAGGGAAGAAAGAGCAAATTCTTAACTTTAAGAAAAGGGTGAAAAATTATTTAAAAGCATTGCCTTGCCAGCAATTTTAACCATGCCTCTTCACTATATACCATAAAAATCCTAAAAATTTGGACACCTTGAGGACTTGCTGTAATTCTCCTAAAATTTGTTTCATGAGGAGTCCAAAAGGTGCAGGTGGAATGGCAAACAGTGTAGACCCTGATTAGACTGTACCTCCAGGAGCAGTCTGATCTGGGTCTGCACTGTTTGCTGATAGGCCTGTCTGTCCCAATACTTAGGATCATTACGGTATGCTAACTATGATCAGAGTCTACACTCTGTGCATGTGTTTTTTGTCAGGTCACATTCCAAAAAAGGCAGGAACAGAACCTCAAGAACTGGGAATCTACAGGAAGAAATTAATAGATTTTCTACAAGGCTCTAAATATTACAGGCCAGAAGAGTTGCTGCCCAGATTCCCTATGGATGGTAATACACCACAACCTCTTATAACACTATTTATGGGGTCCAAAGCAGAAACCGTGTTAGTTAAACAACCGTGGTATATCCAAACAAAAATGTATAGATTATATAGAAAAATGACCATTTATGGTCATTTTTCTATATAATCTATACCTTTTTGGGATCCATCATGAAATCGTGTTATATCCATAACTGTGCTATAATGAACCATGTTATAATGAGGTTGTTGTGTAATAATAATAATAATCAACTTTATTTACAGAGGGTAAAGAACATTACGTGAACTCTAATCTTCCATGTTGCCCTCTAAAAACAAGAAAGGTCTATACACATACAAGCATATTTACAAAGTGACAGACACCCCCACACACACTAATACTTTCTCACTGACTCACAAGTAGCTATGACACATGTACAAAAAGATACAAACCAAATCCTTGCCCCTTGCCGGCCTCGTTGGCTCAGTTGGATGCGCGTCTGACTGGTGATCAGGAGGACGCGGGTTCGACTCCCGCCGGGGTCGGCAACATTCTTTCGTGGAGATTGATCATGAAATCTTTTCTACGGTCATTCTCTCCCTTCCGCTGATTCCAGAAGGGCAGTTGTCAGTTTCTGGCGAAAGAATGTGCACTGTACTGGTTAACAGCTTACGTATAAGCATGCCCAGGAAAGTGTGGATAGGTAAACTGACCGGCTCAAAAATGACCTAAATAGTGTTGACTGGGCCGTTAAACTCCAATACAAACAAAAACAAACAAATCCTTGCCCCCACCCATCGGGGCTTGGAGAAATAGATAGGGCTGCGTGTTGCTTCCACACAGAGCTGAACTGTAATGATAGCTGTCTTGAAACTTCAGATGCAAAATGATCCTAAAAGTCTATTTACCGGTAAGTGCATGTAATATACAGTTAATTTATTTCTCCAGTTTCAAATATGGGATTTATAAACTTCGGGAGGTAAACAAATCCAGTAAAGCAACTTGTGCTTCGGATTTGTTTCTATATCAGGTTTTTCTTTACCTACCTCTGTTTATAATTCCCTTATTTAAAATAAGAAAATATCTAAATAAGTTCTGAAGTTAGATCCATACACCATATAAACAAAAATAGCAGACTCAGTTTTATTGAGTCTGTTCATGACCAGTACTGAAATGTGCAACACCTGCCATGCCCTCTAGCACCTGCTTAAGCAGAACTCTATTTTCAAAATGATTCAAAATGAACTCAATGATTCCAAAGAACCAGAAAATATCATCTACACTATTTACTCCATTAACTTTTCAGGCTTCTTTGAGGAACGTGCAATATTACTTGGTCGTCTCGGCCGACATGAAGCAGCTTTAGGGTTGTATGTGATAATTCTCCAAGATACATACTTAGCCGAGGAGTAAGTTTCTGTTTTCTTTTTCTCAAGTTTAACTCCTTTTCATACTGTCAGTCCGCCCCCGCCCATAGGGGCTTGAAGAAATATATGGGCTGCATGATGCTTCCACGCAGAGCTGAATCCGGCCCGCACACTAGTACTGGTAAACTGCTTAGAGGATCTAAGCCTGTACAGGAACCGCGGTGCGAGGCGGACCGTCCATGCTAATAAACCCTATTGGTTTCATTGGGCGACAGGGATTGAGATGTCATTTCATCTCAATGTCGGGTAAGAGTCCCACAAAATTGGAAGCAACGTCTCCAAAATGATCTTTACAGTGTTGACGGGGACGTTAAACCTCAAATCAAACAAACAAAATCATACTGTCAGTCTGTTGTTTGCTTCTCCTAGATGATGTGTCCTGTACCTGATGATTTAGTTGGTTGACCATGTTTCCTATGATTTGCTGCCCTACTAAGCAAAATTTTTCTACACAAAATACAATGAGAACAGGTGGGAAAAAATATGCAGTCTTGAATGAATTCAGGCCATGCAGACAGATTGTTTGATGACATCAGATTGTTCAAATGACCATTTGTTGCCTCGGTTCCGCTCAGCAGGGTCATCCCTCGGATAGTAGAGGAGATGAAAGTGAGGGACAGAGGAGAAAGAGGAAAATGGAGGGAAGTGTAGAAACAGAAGAAAGAACTATATTCCCCCTCTACCTAACCTACTGCAAGGACAGCAGGCCTTGTCCAACTGTAAGCCAGTATCAGTTGGATGCTCCACATCACCCTTGCCTCACTCAACAACTCCACATGAAACTTCGATAACTCTAACATGGATACCTTGTTTACCATGGCTAATTTGAACTCGTTCAGGAGTCTCTAAAGAATTCTTCAACAGCTCCAGCTGTCCATATTCAGGACCCTTTATGGATTTTTGCTGATTTTGTCTTGAAAGGAATGCTGTGTGTACTCATTAGAATCGCCTCGAGTACACACAACATTCCTGTATTCTACAGAAGATCAAAAAGATATACCCATTACACATAACGAATAACCTTCAGTAATTCAAACTTCCCTATCTCAAACAATGTTTCAAGGTTCCAAAGGTGTTCAAGTTATTAAAGTTTGACTGTATGTTACTTCTTTTCTTTTTTTACCAGATATTGTAAAAGGCATTATAATAGAAGTAAACCTGGAGATTGTGATGTAAGTGAACAACTTTTATAGCTTTGTTATTGTTTGAGCGGCATCAGGCTAAAATGTTTCTTACATGCTTTTCAATGAAATATAGGGATTTCTCAGTGATATCGAAATTGATATCATCATTGCAAACAGTGAAGATACGATTTCTGGATTTTCACTGTTTGTGAATTCGATGTATCATTGGAAAATAACATATACTGTGTTTATTGGATGTCAAATAGCTTTACCTAAATCGTGTGTCACAAATTTTTTGATGCATATTCCCATGCCATTAAGACATTGATGATGTCACTTTCAGGGCTGACGTAATGTAATTACTGCATGCAACACCAGATAAGCTCAGCAAGTGTGGACATTATTTGATAAAGTACCATTCGATGTTATTTTCCATAATATAAGTGAAATAATCTTGAAATAGAATGATAATAATGATAGTAATGATCAGTCCAACATTGTTTGAAAATGGTTGTTCGGTACAGAAGCCACGTCTGAATTTATGACTCTTGGCAGTTTTCTTGAACAGATCAGCTGTAATTGTCACATTGAAAAGGTTATACTCTTAAACTATAGAATAAATAGACCCTTGCCTAGTGGTTAATAAATTCTCTTGAACTCTTGAACTTTAGGGCCTCTCACCACTGAGGGTTCGACCCTTGCTCTGGTCACATGTGAGAGCCTAAATACTGTAATAGACTGTCAGGTTTTTTCTGCAGGTACCCCTGTTGTCACCCACCCCTGATTGTTAATCAGCTCTATATACAGTGAAACTTTGATTGCTCAAACACAGAATGGTCGTTTACTCGTTGTGTGTACTCTTTAGAATAGCCTCAGTGAGGCGATTCTAATGAGTGCACAAGGCATACTCTTATTTTAAAGAAAAATATCTTTGTTATGCTATAATTAACCCTCAATGTTTCAAACAACCGATCTGGAACAAATTTTCACGGCCCAAAAGGTGTTTGAGCCATTGAAGTTTACTGAAATAATCTGGAAAGGATCGAAAGTCCCAGAAAAAAGAGCAGGTCCTAATTCAAAGGTGAGACTAAAAATATGTTTTCCCTCCCCTTAAGATGTGTATCTGTTTCCCTTAATGTAATTATACCCCCGGCATACGAAGTATGTCAGGGGGTATATAGTTTTCGTCTTTCCGTCCGTTTGTTGGTTCGTTCGTATGTTCGTTTGTTCGTTCGTTCGTTCGGTCGTTCGTCAACCTTTACGTCAAAGTTTTGCGTTAAACCTTTTTGATTGCTCATATCTCTGTAACCACAGGTTGGATTCTCTTCATATTTGGTACAGGATATCTCTATAGCATTACCTTTCATATGGTATATCTAAGCCCCTGGGTCAAGCCCCTGGGTGGGTTGTCTGTCTGTCTGTCTGTTCATCTCCTTTTACGTCAAAGTTTTGCGTTAAACCTTTTTGATTGCTTATATCTCTGTAACCACAGGTTGGATTCTCTTCATATTTGGTACAGGATATCTCTATAGCATTACCTTTCATATGGAATATCTAAGCCCCTGGGTCAAGCCCCTGGGTGGGTTGTCTGTCTGTCTGTCTGTTCATCTCCTTTTACGTCAAACTTTTGTGTTAAACCTTTTTCATTGCTGATATCTCTGTAACCACATATTAGATTCTCTTCATGTTTGGTACAGGATATCTCTATAGCATTACCTTTCATATGGAATACCTAAGCCCCTGGGTCAAGCCCCTGGGTGGGCTGTCTGTCTGTCTGTCTGTTCATCTAATTTTACGTCAAAGTTTTGTGTTAAACCTTTTTCATTGCTGATATCTCTGTAACCACATGTTTGATTCTCTTCATGTTTGGTAAAGGATATCTCTATAGCATTACCTTTCATATGGAATATCTAAGCCTCTGGGTCAAGCCCCTGGTAGGGCTGTCTGTCTGTCTGTTCATCTACTTTTACGTCAAAGTTTTGTGTTAAACCTTTTTCATGGCTGATATCCCTGTAACCACATGTTAGATTCTCTTCATTTTTGATAAATGATTTCATGATGCATGTCCCTTCGCCCACCCATGGTGACCTTGACCTCAAGGTTATGGACTTAGAAATTTTTGCTTTTGGTTAAAGTTTTATGTCAAAGTTTATAGATGCCTGTATGTACTATTTGATGCCCTCACTCCCTTGGTCCATTTAGAAATTTTATGTTTGGTTTAGCTTTTACAAGCACATTTGTAGATTCTTATAGCTTCTTGAATTCAATTATATTACATACAAGCTCGAAAGATATATCAGAGGGTGACGCTGGCCGGGGGTATACGTGACCCACTGGTCACTTTCTCTAGTTTGGACATAGCTCTACCTTTGCCTCGCTTACTTCCAGCTATCTCACTGTTATTTTCAGACATACTATGGTCTGTTCAAAGTCGACTGCCAACCCCTTACCAGTATACGAGGGTCATCCAAAAATAACTGATCAGTGGGTTATAATTTTTTTATTTATTGACGTACGTATCTAATATTTGGCACGATTGCTGATCAATATCTCCGTCAAAGATTGCGCGCCAAAACACGACGTTACGTGACGTCATCTTTACGTGACGTCATTTATCGCAACGTAATGGCGGACTGCACGTTCACGCTGACGCGGGAAGAACAGATTACGTATATTAAGATTGAATCAAGACGAGGAAAAGGCGCACCTGAGATTCTAAACGCTCTTGAAGAAGTTGTACCAACGTCAGTACTTGCGTATAGTACAATCAGGAGGTGGGTACGTGAATTTAATAATGGGAGGAGCAATGTAAGCAACAAGCACCTGTGCGGAAGGCCTGTGTCTGCAATGGATTGTGAAAATGTTGAAAAAGTAGCGAAACTATTGAATGATGACAGAAGATATACATGCACCGAGATAGCTCATGAACTGGATATAAGCCATGGGTCAGCACATTCCATTCTGCTTGAACGTTTGAAAATGAGAAAAGTTGCAGCCAGGTGGGTGCCTCACATGCTGTCAGATTCCGAAAAACACCGTCGGGTAAAAATCGCTCGCTCACTCCTGCATAGGTATGGAGAAGAAGGAGATGAAATGCTTCAGAGAATTGTAGCAATCGACGAAACGTGGATACGGTCTTTTGAGCCTGAATTAAAGCGGCAAAGTAGTGAATGGCATACAAAAGATTCACCGAGGCCATTAAAACTTCGCCGAAGTCAGAATTGTCCCAAGATGTTGATGATATTTGCGTATGATTTCAGTGGCGTTATTACCTCACACCGGGTACCAACAGGTCGAACAGTCAATAAAGAATATTATGAAAAGTATCTACAGACAATACTTCGTCCAGCATGACGCCGCAAGCGCTCAGAACTTATTAACTGCACGCCGTTAATTCTGCACGACAACGCGTCACCACACAAAAGTAACGTTGTCAAGGAGCTGTTGGAAGGGTATGGCTGGGAAGTGCTCGATCACCCCCCGTATTCGACAGATTTGTCTCCTCCCGACTTCGACCTGTTTCCAAAGTTCGAAGAACCTTTACGGGGAAACCGTTATGACAGTTTGGACGAGTTAGAGTGTGCCGTGAACGCAGAGGTCCGACGCATCAACTTCAGTTGCTTAGCAACCGGTATAGAAGCGTTACCAAGCAGATGGAATTCTGTCATCCGTTCGAGGGGAGATTACTTCGAAGGACTGTGAAGAAGTAAGCTGTATTTAAAACCTATTTTAATAGTTATAAGGCATTGATCAGTTATTTTTGGATGACCCTCGTATCTTAAGCATTTTTCTTACTTCTGTCATTGATGCTCTTATTTCTAGGTATATTATTATCTGTTAAAAGTCTACCTCCAACCACCTGAACCTTCATTCCTAGGTTTGTCATCTTATGGTGTGTGTCCTAAACCAGAGCCTAATGTCAAAGCAGCATTGAGGCTGATGGAAGAACATGCTGGATGTATTGAAACAGAAAAGGTGAGGAAATATTTAGTGTTGCTTACAACTACAAAGGACCCTCACTGTAATAATAGTATTTGTTCCCTAACAATCTGCCACTATGGCTAATTTTGCCGCTATAAAGAATCACAATAAGGAGTAGCATAATAGGTAATAAAGGACATTTCCCCTTAAGGGGAATGGGAACACCTGGCAGTTTTTTCCGCCATTTTTCTGAGGGAGACAACTTTCGGGACTTTCTGTACGCTTTTCTGTAAGCTCTGTTCCACTAAAAATGGGGTCTACTCTTAAAGGAAAGAATTTGCTCCTCAGGAGCAAATTCTTTCCTTTAAGAGTTGACCCCTATTGATATTGGAGACAAAAATACTTTTGCAGGAGTTGTCTCCCTTGAAGATGTTCTCATTCCCCTTAATTACTCAAAGAAACAAATGTTGTTTTAAGGCACTGAGGAGAATCTAATAAATATTTACAACATTTTTTTCTTGGAGTATCAAATAAATACAATATTCTTGAATATCTCGATAAATTCATCTCATCTTGAGCTACGGATTTGTTCCATTGAAAATGTTAATATAACAAATTTTGTTGTTATATTGAATGTCGTATAAAGAGGGTTGATTGTATGACAGTTGAATTGATTATACAGCTGACTGGTGATCAGCTGATCATAGGTGTGATCCTCAGGAGGTCAGGTAACATTCTTTTGTCAAGATTGATCATAAATTATTTTCTACAGTCTCTTCAGCTGATTCAGGAAGGGTAGTTTTCAGGTCCTGACGAAGGACTGTACAATACTCTGGTTAACAACTTAAAAGGACTAAACTGCACAGGAATACTATAGTAGCATAAGCGAATTTCGCCAATAAACGAATTTGGCCAATTGTACATAAGATCGATATTTTCGTATGCCTGACGTCACAGGACATTACCAACTAAGGGAATCCTAAGGTCAAATTTACCGCTATCTGTCACTCATGTCAAACTGAGAAGAAATGCCAATCCAAGAGGTAATACATAATTTCCTACCTGTAGCAATGTATTTCCCGCCATTTTGCTATGCCATTTCGTATCTAACTTTTTATTTTATTTCCCACGAGATTTGTTAGCTGCCAAAACAATCCCCGGCATCTGTTTACAGATTGACCTTTCTAGTATGGAGCTGACATATCCGTATTTTAGTATTGGGGCTCTCAAAGGGGAAATTAATGATTCATCTCTTTGGCGGTTCTTATCGATGTTTAATTGAACACTGTAAATTTTCACAAGAGTTTTGAATGTAGGAGTGTATTGAATTATTTGCTCTTAATTGTGCCTGTCCACTTTTTGCCAAAATAATAAATATGTGTGAAAGTATGTACTATCTTCTTTTTTTTTAGCTCACCGTCACGTAGTGACGAGGTGAGCTTTTGGGATCACTTTTTGTCCGTCGTCCGTCATGCGTCCGTCCGTGCGTGCGTAAACAATTTCTTTAAACGACATCTCCTCCTAAGTCACTGATCGGATTTTGACCAAACTTCACAGGAATGATCCTTAGGTGGTCACCTTTCAAAGTTGTTCAAATGGTTCCGGTCCGTTGCACATCTAGGTCACAGGAGCCAAAAATAGATTTTTTTCACCAAAAACTGAAAAAATCTTCTTCTCTGAAACCACAAGGCCCAGGTCTTTGATATTTGGTATGAAGCATCATCTAGTGGACTCCTACCAAGATTGTTCAAATTATAGTGCTTGGGCCAAAAATGCCCCCGCCCCGGGTCCCTTTGGTTTTACATAGGCTTATATAGGGAAAATCTTTTAAAATCTTCTTCTCTGAAACCACAAGGCCCAGGACTTTGATATTTGGTATGAAGCTTCATCTAGTGGACCCCTACCAAGATTGTTCAAATTATAGTGCTGGGGCAAAATATGCCCCCGCCCCGGGGCCCTTTGGTTTTACATTGGCTTATATAGGGAAAATCTTTAAAAATCTTCTTCTCTGAAACCACAAGGCCCAGGTCTTTGAATTTTGGTATGAAGCTTCATCTAGTGGACCCCTACCAAGATTGTTCAAATTATAGTGCTGGGGCCAAAAATGTCCCCACCCCGGGGCCCTTTGGTTTTACATAGGCTTATATAGGGAAAATCTGTAAAGATTTTCTTCTCTTAAAACGCAAGGCCCAGGTCTTTGATATTTGATATGAAGCTTCATCTAGTGGACCCCAATAAAGGTTGTTCAAATTACAGTGCTGGGGCCAAAAAAGCCCCTGCCCCGGGGCCCTTTGGTTTTATATGGGCTTATATAGGGAAAATCTTTTAAAATATTCTTCTCTGAAACTGCAAGACCAAGGTCTTTGCTATTTGGTATGAAGCTTCATCTAGTGGACCCCTACCAAGATTGTTCAAATTATAGTGCTGGGGCCAAAAATGCCCCTGCCCCGGGGCCCTTTGGTTTTACATAGACTTATGTAGGGAAAATCTTGAAAAATCTTCTTCTCTGAAACCACAAGGCCCAGGTCTTTGATATTCGGTATGAAGCTTCAGCTAGTGGACCTCTAACAAGATTGTTCAAATAATAGCCCTGAGGCCAAAAATGCCCCCGCCTTGGGGCCCCTTTGGTTTTTACATAGACTTATATAGGGAAAATCTTTAAATCTTTTCTACTTTGAAACCACAAGGCCTAGGTCTTTGATATTTGGTGTGAAATTTCATCTAGTGGACCTCTATCAAGATTGTTCAAATTATAGCCCTGGGGCCAAAAAATGCCCCCGCCCCGAGACCCTTTGGTTTTACATAGACTTAGATAGGTAAATCTTTAAAAATCTACTTCTCTGAAACTGCAAGGCCGATGTCTTTAATATTTGGTATGGAGCTTCATCTAGTGGACAATTATAGCCTTTGTTGATATTTGGTATGAAGTTTCACCTTTTTAGACCTCCCTCAACATTTATGCACATTATAACCTTGGGGTCAATAATGGCCCTCCCCAGGTCCCACTTGTTACTCTTTGGATCAGGTGAGCGATCAAGGGCCATCATGGTCCTCTTGTTAGCTCACCGTCACGTAGTGACGAGGTGAGCTTTTGGGATCACTTTTTGTCCGTCGTGCGTGCGTCCGTGCGTCCGTCCGTGTGTGCGTGCGTAAACAATTTCTTCAAACGACATCTCCTCCTAAACCACTGATCGGATTTTGACCAAACTTCACAGGAATGATCCTTAGGTGGTCCCCTTTCAAAGTTGTTCAAATGGTTCCGGTCCGTTGCACATCTAGGTCACAGGAGCCAAAAATAGATTTTTTTCACCGAAAACTTAAAAAATCTTCTTCTCTGAAACCACAAGGCCCAGGTCTTTGATATTTGGTATGAAGCTTCATCTAGTGGACCCCTACCAAGATTGTTCAAATTATAGTGCTGGGGCCAAAAATGCCCGAGCCCCAGGGCCCTTTGGTTTTACATGGGCTTATATAGGGAAAATCTTTAAAAATCTTCTTCTCTGAAACCGCAAGGCCCAGGTCTTTGCTATTTGGTATGAAGCTTCATCGAGTGGACCCCTACCAAGATTGTTCAAATTATAGTGCTGGGGCCAAAAATGACCCCGCCCCGGGGCCCTTTGGTTTTACATGGGCTTATATAGGAAAATCTTTAAAAATCTTCTTCTCTGCAACCGCAAGGCCCAGGTCTTTGCTATTTGGTATGAAGCTTCATCTCGTGGACCCCTACCAAGATTGTTCAAATTATAGTGCTGGGGCCAAAAATGCCCCCGCCCCGGGGCCCTTTGGTTTTACATGGGCTTATATAGGGAAAATCTTTAAAAATCTTCTTCTCTGAAACCGCAAGGCCCAGGTCTTTGCTATTTGGTATGAAGTTTCATCTAGTGGACCCCTACCAAGATTGTTCAAATTATAGTGCTGGGGCCAAAAATGCGCCACCCCAGGGCCCTTTGGTTTTACATGGGCTTATATAGGGAAAATCTTTAAAAATCTTCTTCTCTGAAACTGCAAGGCCCAGGTCTTTGCTATTTGGTATGAAGCTTCATCTAGTGGACCCCTACCAAGATTGTTCAAATTATAGTGCTGGGGCCAAAAATGCCCCCGCCCCGGGGCCCTTTGGTTTTACATGGGCTTATATAGGGAAAATCTTTAAAAATCTTCTTCTCTGAAACCGCAAGGCCCAGGTCTTTGCTATTTGGTATGAAGCTTCATCTAGTGGACCCCTACCAAGATTGTTCAAATTATAGTGCTGGGGCCAAAAATGCGCCGACCCGGGGCCCTTTGGTTTTACATGGGCTTATATAGGGAAAATATTTAAAAATCTTCTTCTCTGAAACCGCAAGGCCCAGGTCTTTGCTATTTAGTATGAAGCTTCATCTAGTGGACCCCTACCAAGATTGTTCAAATTATAGTGCTGGGGCCAAAAATGCCCCCGCCCCGGGGCCCTTTGGTTTTACACTGGCTTATATAGGGAAAATCTTTAAAAATCTTCTTCTCTGAAACCGCAAGGCCCAGGTCTTTGCTATTCGGTATGAAGATTCATCTAGTGGACCCCTACCAAGATTTTTCAAATTATAGTGCTGGGGCCAAAAATGCCCCCAGCCCCGGGCCCTTTACATAGGCTTTATATTGGGAAAATCTTGAAAAATCTTCTTCTCTGAAACCTCAAGGCCTAGGTCTTTGATATTTGGTATGAAGCTTCATCTAGTGGACCTCTACCAAGATTGTTCAAATTATAGCCCTGGGGCAAAAAAATGCCCCTGCTCCAGGGCCCTTTTGTTTAACATAGACTTATTAAGGGAATATCTTGAAAAATCTTCTTCTCTGAAACCACAAGGCCTAGGTCTTTGATATTTGGTGTGAAATTTCATCTAGTGGACCTCTATCAAGATTGTTCAAATTATAGCCCTGGGGCCAAATATGCCCCCGCCCTGAGACCCTTTGGTTTTACATAGACTTATATAGGGAATCTTTAAAAATCCTCTTCTCTGAAACTGCAAGGCCCATGTCTTTGATATTTGGTATGGAGCTTCATCTAGTGGACCTTTAAAAAAAATCTTCTTCTCTGAAACCACAAGGCCCAGGTCTTTGATATATTTGGTGTGTAGCTTCATCTAGTGGACCTTTGCCAAGATTGTTAAAATTACAGCCTTTGTTGATATTTGGTATGAAGCTTCACCTTTTTAGACCTCTCTCAACATTATGCACATTATAATGGCCCTCCGCAGGGCCCACTTGTTACTCTATGGATCAGGTGAGCGATCCAGGGCCATCATGGCCCTCTTGTGTTTTATATTAGGATCACTGTTTGTCTGTCATCCGTGCGTAAACAATTTCTTCAAATGACATCTCCTCCTAAACCACTGATCGGATTTTGACCAAACGTCACAGGAATGATCCTTAGGTGGTCCCCTTTCAAAGTTGTTCAAATGGTTCCGGTCCGTTGCACATATAGGTCACAGGAGCCAAAAATAGATTTTTTCACCGTAAACTTAAAAAATCTTCTTCTCTGAAACGCAAGGCCCAAGTCTTTGATAATTGGTATGAAGCTTCATCTAGTGGACCCCTACCAAGATTGTTCAAATTAAAGTGCTGGGGCCAAAAATGCCCCCGCCCCAGGGCCCTTTGGTTTTACATGGGCTTATATAGGAAAATCGTCAAAAATCTTCTTCTCATAAACCACAAGGCCCAGGTCTTTGATATTTGATATGAAGCATTATCTAGTGGACCCCTACCAAGATTGTTCAAATTATAGTGCTGGGGCCAAAAATGCCCCCGCCCTGGGGCCCTTTAGTTTTACATGGGCTTATATAGGGAAAATCTTTAAAAATCTTCTTCTCTGAACTTGCAAGGCCCAGGTCTTTGCTATTTGGTACGAAGCTTCATCTAGTGGACCCCTACCAAGATTGTTCAAATTATAGTGCTGGGGCCAAAAATGCCCCCGCCCCTGCAAGGCCAAGGTCTTTGATATTTGGTATGAAGCTTCATCTTGTGGACCTCTACCAAGATTGTCCCAGTTATAGCCCTGGGGCCAAAAATGCGCCCCCCCCCCCTCCGGGGCCCTTTGGTTTTATGTGACCCCTACCAAGATTGTTCAAATTATAGTGCTGGGGCCAAAAATACCCCCGTCCCGGGGCCCTTTGGTTTTACAAAGGCTTATGTAGGGAAAATCTTTAAAAATCTCTGCAAGGCCCAGGTCTTTGATATGAAGCTTCATCTTGTGGACCTCTACCAAGATTGTCCCAGTTAAAGCCTTGGAGCCAAAAATGCCTTTGGTATTAAATAGACTTATATAGGGAAAATCTTAAATTTCTTCTGTGAAACCACAAGGCCTAGGTCTTTGATATTTTGTGTGAAATTTCATCTAGCGGACCTCTATCAAGATTATTCAAATTATAACCCAGGGGCCAAAAATGCCCCCGCCCCGAGACCCTTTGATTTTACATAGACTTATATAGGGAAATCTTTAAAAATCTTCTTCTCTGAAACTGCAAGGCCTATGTCTTTGATATTTGGTATGGAGCTTCATCTAGTGGACAATTATAGCCTTTGTTGATATTTGGTATGAAGCTTCACCTTTTTAGACCTCCCTCAACATTATGCACATTATAACCTTGGGGTCAATAATGGCCCTGCCTGGGGCCCACTTGTTACTCTATGGATCAGGTGAGCGATCCAGGGCCATCATGGCCCTCTTGTGTTTTATATTAGGATCACTTTTTGTCTGTCATCCGTGCGTAAACAATTTCATCGAAGACATCTCCTCCTAAACCACTGATCAGATTTTGACCAAACTTCACAGGAATGATCCTTAGGTGGTCCCCTTTCAAAATTGTTCAAATGGTTCCGGTCCATTGCACATATAGGTCACAGGAGCCAAAAATAGATTTTTTCACCGAAAACTTAAAAAATCTTCTTCTCTGAAACCACAAGGCCCAGGTCTTTGATATTTGGTATGAAGCTTCATCTAGTGAACCCCTACCAAGATTGTTCAAATTATAGTGCTACGGCCAAAAATGCCCCCCGCCCCCGGGCCCTTTGGTTTTACATGGGCTTATATAGGGAAAATCTTCAAAAATCTTCTTCTCTGAAACCACAAGGCCCAGGTCTTTGATATTTGGTATGAAACTTCATCTAGTGGACCCCTACCAAGATTGTTCAAATTATAGTGCTGGGTGCAAAAATGCCCCCGCCCCGGGGCCCTTTGGTTTTACATGGGCTTATATAGGGAAAATCTTTAAAAATCTTCTTCTCTGAAACTGTAAGGCCTAGGTCTTTGCTATTTGATATGAAGCTTCATCTAGTGGACCCCTACCAAGATTGTTCAAATTATAGTGCTGGGGCCAAAAATGCCCCCGCCCCGGGTCCCTTGGGTTTTACATAGGCTTATGTAGGGAAAATCTTTAAAAATCGTCTTCTCTGAAACTGCAAGGCCCAGGTCTTTGATATTTGGTATGAAGCTTCATCTTGTGGACTTCTACCAAGATTGTTCAAATTATAGCCCTGAGACCAAAAATGCCCCCGCCTCGGGGCCCTTTGGTTTTACATAGTTTTATATAGGGAAAATCTTTAAAAATCTTCTTCGATGAATCCATAAGACCTAGGTCTTTGATATTTGGTGTGAAATTTCATCTAGTGGACCTCTATCAAGATTGTTCAAATTATAGCCCTGGGGCCAAAAATGCCCCCGCCCTGATACCCTTTGGTTTTACATTGACTTATATAGGGAAATCTTTAAAACTCTTCTTCTCTGAGTCTGAAACTGCAAGACCCCTGTCTTTGATATTTGGTATGGAGCTTCATCTAGTGGACCTCTACCAAGATTGTTCAAATTATAGCCCTGGGGCCACAAATGCCCCCGCCCCGGGGCCCTTTGACTTACATGGACATAATCTTTGAAAATCTTATCTGAAACAGCAAGGCCCAGGTCTTTGATATTTGGTGTGAAGCTTCATCTAGTGGACCTCTATCAAGATTGTTTAAATTATAGCCCTGAGACCAAAAATGCCTCCGCCCCGGGGCCCTTTGGTTTTACATAGGCTTATGTAGGGAATATCTTTAAAAAATATTCTTCTCTGAAACCGCACGGCCCAGGTCTTTGATATTTGGTGTGTAGCTTCATCTAGTGGACCTTTGCCAAGATTGTTCAAATTATAGCCTTTGTTGATATTTGGTATGAAGCTTCACCTTTTTAGACCTCATTCAACATTATGCACATTATAACCCTGGGGTCAATAATGGCCCTCCCCGGGGCCCACTTGTTACTCTATGGATCAGGTGAGCGATCCAGGGCCATCATGGCCCTCTTGTGTTTTATATTAGGATCACTTTTTTGTCTGTCATCAGTGCGTAAACAATTTCTTCAAACGACATCTCCTCCTAAACCACTGATCGGATTTTGACCAAACTTCACAGGAATGATCCTTAGGTGGACCCCTTTCAAAGTTGTTCAAATGGTTCCGGTCTGTTGCACATATAGGTCACAGGAGCCAAAAATAGATTTTTTCACCGAAAACTTAAAAAATCTTCTTCTCTGAAACTGCAAGGCCCAGGTCTTTGATATTTGGTATGAAGCTTCATCTAGTGGACCCCTACAAAGATTGTTCAAATTAAAGTGCTGGGGCCAAAAATGCTCCCGCCCCGGGGCCCTTTGGTTTTACATGGGCTTATATAGGAAAATCTTCAAAAATCTTCTTCTCTGAAACCACAAGGCCTAGGTCTTTGATATTTAGTATGAAGCTTCATCTAGTGGACCCCTACCTAGATTGTTCAAATTATAGTGCTGGGGCCAAAAATGCCCCCGCCTCGGGGCGCTTTGGTTTTACATGGGCTTGTATAGGGAAAATCTGTAAAAATCTTCTTCTCTGAAACCGAAAGGCCCAAGTCTTTGATATTTGATATGAAGCTTCATCTAGTGGACCCCTACCAAGATTATTTAAATTATAGTGCTCGGGCAAAAAATGCCCCCGCCCGATGGCCCTTTGGTTTTGCATGGGCTTATATAGGGAAAATCTTTAAAAATCGTCTTCTCTGAAACTGCAAGGCCCAGGTCTTTGCTATTTGGTATGAAGCTTCATCTAGTGGACCCCTACCAAGATTGTTCAAATTATAGTGCTGGGGCCAAAAATGCCCCCGCTCTGGGGCCCTTTGGTTTTACATAGGCCTATGTAGGGAAATTCTTTAAAAATCGTCTTCCCTGAAACTGCAAGGCCCAGGTCTTTGATATTTGGTATGAAGCTTCATCTTGTGGACCTCTACCAAGACTATAGCCCTGGGGCTTTAAATGCCCCCACCCCTCCGGGGCCCTTTGGTTTTACATAGACTTATATAGGGAAAATCTTTAAAAATCTTCTCTGAAACCACAAGGCCTAGGTCTTTGATATTTGGTATGACGCTTCAGCTAGTAGACCTCTACCAAGATTGTTCAAATTATAGCCCTGAGGCCAAAAATGCCCCCGCCTCGGGCCCTTTGGTTTTACATAGACTTAAATAGGGAAATCTTTAAAAATTTTCTTCTGTGAAACTACAAGGCCAAGGTTTTGATATTTGGTGTGAAATTTCATCTAGTGGACCCCTATCAAGATTGTTAAAATTATAGCTCTGGGGCAAAAAATGCCCCCACCTTGAGACCCTTTGATTTTACATAGACTTATATAGGGAAATCTTTAAAAATCTTCTTCTCTGAAACTGCAAGGCCCATGGCTTTGATATTTGGTATGGAGCTTCATCTAGTGGACAAGTATAGCCTTTGTTGATATTTGGTATGAAACTTCACCTTTTTTGACCTCCCTCAACATTATGCACATTATAACCTTGGGGTCAATAATGGCCCTCCTTGGGGCCCACTTGTTACTCTATGGATCAGGTGAGCGATCCAGGGCCATCATGGCCCTTTTGTTTCTTTTTTTTTAGTTACCTCCTGCATAGGGAACACCTGGTATTGGGGGCGTGAATTTTACTCCAAACTTTTAATGACAACAAAGATGGTGGTATTCAATTGATATTAACATGATGATAATTTTTACTTAATTTGATAAAAATGAGTAGTTATCCATTATATTCTGTTTGTCTCGCAAACCAAAGTTGCTCATATCACTCATGAAACCCATTTCTATGATGATAAAGTTGATAGCGGATAATTTTACCCCCTCGGGTGCCCCTTTCACCAGGATTTCAAAAGTTGGCGAAATTCGCTTACTATTTTTCAAGATGGCGGATTTTGAGTGGTCTGAAATAGCGAAGGTTTTGGTGATAGACATCACTATTTTAATGCCGTAAAAGCTTCCCTTGTGTTGGATAAGGTTAGTATTTTTTGATGAAAGGGTTTTCTATCAGATAAATATGGGTACATGCAAACCACAACAGTGTTTACGGTTACGTTGGCGAAATTCGATTACCCCAGTATATAGTTGGGCTAACAGACTGACTCAACATGATCTCAGTAGTGCTGGCAGAGAACACAAACGACTATGACATAACTATGACACTTAGGTTTTGGTTTTGCTTTCATTTCATGTGGAAAATAATTAGTGTAACCAGTGCTTCAGCTGAAGTGCACAACCCGCCGATGCTTTTAGCTTTATGAGTGTTACCATATATAGGTATGGCGGCCATTTTGGTCATGTGACCTGGACCTAAAACGGGTCCCCCAATAAATGCGCCTTATCGTAAGGAGCAAAAATATATCTTATACTTTAGTACTGTATTCTGAATCATTTGCAGGATAAAATGCATTCTCACTTTTCCAATACAAAAGCATATGTGTCAAAGTTTGACCTAGGCACAAAGAAGGTCAAGGTCAACCCAGGGTCACCATTTTAGCCATTTATGATGGGCCTACGTCCCAGATGCTATTTATCAAGTTTCGTGGAAATCTGCCCAGTGGTTCTGGAGAAGACTATTTTTGAAGGGTTTTTACCATATATGGCTTGGCGGCCATTTTGGTCATGTGACCTGGACCCCATGAGCAAATTTTGGTTTCCCCAATTCCTCCATATGAAATTTGACTTCATTCGGCCAAACGGTTTCCGAGGAGAAGCAGTTCGAAAATTTTCACATTTTTCGCCTCGGCGAGGCTATACTAAATGGAATGTAATATAATATTTCGCAAGTTCATTGGTAAGATCTCATTGATATCTATCAGTATGCCAAAAATTGTTTAAATATTCCAAGCGGTTAAGTCACTATCACCAATTTTCACAAACGGGTTACGGACGGACAGACAGACAGACCATATATGGCTTGTTGGCCATTTTGGTCATGTGACCTGGACCCCATTAGCAAATTTTGGTTTCCCCCATCCCATAGAGGCTTCATATGAAATTTGATTTCAATCGGCCCAACAGTTTCCGAGGAGAAGCAGTTCAAAAATTTTCACATTTTTCGCCTCGGCGAGGCTATACTAAATGGAATGTAATATTTCGCAAGTTCATTGGTTAGATCTCATTGATATCTATCAGTATGCCAAAAATTGTTTAAATATTCCAAGCGGTTAAGTCACTATCACCAATTTTCACAAACGGGTTACGGACGGACAGACAGACAGACCATATATGGCTTGTTGGCCATTTTGGTCATGTGACCTGGACCCCATGAGCAAATTTTGGTTTCCCCCATCCCAAAGAGGCTTCATATGAAATTTGATTTCAATCGGCCCAACAGTTTCAGAGGAGAAGCAGTTCGAAAATTTTCACATTTTTCGCCTCGGCGAGGCTATACTAAATGGAATGTAATATTTCGCAAGTTCATTGGTTAGATCTCATTGATATCTATCAGTATGCCAAAAATTGTTTAAATATTCCAAGCGGTTAAGTCACTATCACCAATTTTCACAAACGGGTTACGGACGGACCCAAAGAAGGTAAAGGTCAACCCAGAGTCACCATTTTAGCAATTTATAATGGGCCTACGTCCCAGATGCTATTTATCAAGTTTCGTGGAAATCTGCCCAGTGGTTCTGGAGAAGACTATTTTTGAAGGGTTTTTACCATATATGGCTTGGCGGCCATTTTGGTCATGTGACCTGGACCCCATGAGCAAATTTTGGTTTCCCCCATCCCATAGAGGCTCCATATGAAATTTGACTTCAATCGGCCAAACGGTTTCCGAGGAGAAGCAGTTCGAAAATTTTCACATTTTTCGCCTCTGAGAGGCTATACTAAATGGAATGTAATATTTTGCAAGTTCATTGGTTAGATCTCATTGATATCTATCAGTATGCCAAAAATTGTTTAAATATTTCAAGCGGTTAAGTCATTATCACCAATTTTCACAAACGGTTTACGGACGGACAGACAGACAGACCATATATGGCTTGGCGGTCATTTTGGTCATGTGACCTGGACCCAATGAGCAAATTTTGGTTTCCCCCATCTCATAGAGGCTCCATATGAAATTTGACTTCAATCCGCCCAACGGTTTCTGAGAAGCAGTTCAAAAATGTTCACATTTTTTGCCTCGGCGAGGCTATACTAAATGGAATGTAATATTTCACTAGTTCATTGGTTAGATCTCATTGATATCTATCAGTATGCCAAAAATTGTTTAAATATTCCAAGCGGTTAAGTCACTATCACCAATTTTCACAAAAGGGTTACAGAGGGACAGACTGACAGAATGACTGAATGACACGGTGATTTTAGGGCACTCTTAGAAATCAACCGACTTCAGTCGGTTGCTTTTTCTGCGGGTCGTGCAATCTCTGTATCTATATTTCTGTTATTAAAATAGAGATTTTTTTTTTCAAAGAATTAGTTGGACAGTATATAAAACACAGTTTTGTTTTGGAGCAAAGAATTTGTGAGACTCACTAAGCTCTTATATTTATGGTTTTACATGCACTATGTTTTTCAGCCGTTTTGTTCATATGTTGAACTGTCTGAATTTTTTGGGGCCCATTTGTTTGAACCTGACAAGATTTGTTGTTAACATTATGTTGAAACTTATCCTAAAGCCAAATAAAAAAGGAAAAACACTCCATTTTTTGCTGAAAAAAATATGTCATAAGTTGTTTTTGAATAAATATGCAAACAAAGCTTTGAATAAGTGAGTCCAGGTTAATAAATGTTAAATTCTTGTTAATTTGCAGGCCCTGGAGTTATTGCCACCTAGTATAAAAATCAAAGATATTCTGGTCTACTTAGAAAATGTTCTGGAACTCAAATCTGCCACAAAACATAGATCACAGGTGCTGAGGAACATGCTCTTCTCAGAAAGCTTACAGGTAAAATATCTCACTGTTATATGACTGACTGAAACATGCAGTGCTTTGTTTGGGAAATGGATTTCCTTATAGTGTTTTGTTTTTGTTTGATTTGAGGTTTAACATCCCTGTCAACACTAAAGGTCATTTTAGAGACGTTGCTTCCAATTTTATGGGACTTTTACCCGACATTGAGATAAAAATGACATCGCAAGCCCTGCTGCCCAATGAAACCAATAGGGTTTATAAGCATGGACGGGCCGACTCCCATCCCACCGCATTGCCTGGGCAGGCTTAGATCCTCTAAGCAGGTTACCAGTACTCGTTTGCGGGTCGGTTTCAGCTCTGCGTGGAAGCATCATGCAGCCCATGTATTTCTTCAAGCGCCAATGGGCGGGCGCTAAATAGTGTTTTGTATCGTGTTTTGTATCTTTTAAGGTTGACTCAAGTTTAATTTAGTGTCTTTATTTTTCTTCAGTTAACAAAGTAGATGTTTCAGGTTTCAAGTACCTGAGGGTCACTGATGAGGCCTAATTGGCCGAAACTAGCCCAGAAAAAATGGCCCAGAAAAAAAACTTGGACACTGCAAGTCTATATTGGAATCTTTGCTTCCAAAGCATTACCTTTTCAAAGAATGTATTTAATTTCACCACAGCTGGTGTTAAGGGAATGTGTGGCAGCCATTCAAAGGCTCCCTGCCCCTCATCATAATGTGGGATATCTTCTAGTCCTTTGGGGTCATTGATTTCACTTTGGAATTTTAAAAATATTTAAGGGTCACTGATGAGGCTGAATTGGCCAAAAGTTTCTAGTCTGATCCACGAAAAAACTTGAGCACTCCAAAGTTTTCAGTTCTGTGTTGTAGTTGTTGCTTCTCAATGTTTACCTTTTCACAGAACATATTTCACTGATTGCACAGACCAACTACAGCCTTTAGGCTATTCAAAGACTTAAGGGGAATGGGAACACCTTCATGGGAAGCAACTCCTGCAAAAGTATTTTAGTCTACCATGCCAATAGGGGTTAACTCTTAAAGGAAAGAATTTGCTCCTGAGGAGCAAGAGCAAATTCTTTCCTTTAAGAGTAGACCCCTTTTCAGTGGGACATAGCTTATAGAAAAGCAAACTGGAAGTCCCGAAAGTTGTCTCCCTTTGAAAAATGGCAGAAAAATCTGTAAGGTGTTCCCATTCCTCTTAAGTGACAACTCATGCCATTCTGGATGGATGTGCAGACTGATCTGAGTCTTGGCTGATCACAGAGGTTTTATTTTAGGTTTTGTTGTGCAGATGCTCAAATACTTCATCTGGGCCCAGTCATTTAAAACTCACCAGGCAGTTAGTTAATGTATTGTTAAAACTTTGTTAATTATGGTAAATATGCTAATATTTTTGCTGAAAAAAAATGTGATATAGAAGTGAAGGCAATGATCAGGAATTGATGCAATTACTCCACACCACCCATCAGAGACACCAAAGGGAAAGAAACACGAACATAAAATAACTAAACCCTAATGAAAACATCACATGCAAAAAGCCAGAAGGACAGTTAGTTTCCCACAAAATGGCCAAACAGCTATCCAAAATAAAAAGATATAAGCAATACACACATGCAAAGATGACCTACAACAATAATACACCATGACAGAAGAACCGCCTTGGGTTACACACTTTTTTCCAGCAAAAATATCACATTTGTAATTGTACCTACGAGAAGAGATAGCATTTTCACCACTAACAAGCTCCTTAAGCTAACAACACTTGAACAACTGGGCCCCATTACCTTTCTGTTGTATTTTAGGTTCATGAGCAGAGAATGTTCTATGAAAAAGAGAAAATTGTGATAACAGATCTCAAAAGTTGTGCTGTTTGCAAGAAAAGGATAGGCAACAGGTAATCATGTTTTTCTCTACTGTTTCAAAGAACAGGAAGAGTTACTGCACTGTCTCTGGGGCACTAAAGTTTAGAAATCAGGGCTTACAAATACTTAAAAATTTCACTTGCACTGCACCATCAGATGCAGTATTACCTAAATGTAAAATTTGAAAGCACTGAAGTAAAATAGAAGTGAAGGCAATAAGCCTGCAAAGTCATTTACTAAACATGCTGATATCAAATGATTGGTGAAAGTTGTCCAAGTTGGGATATGGAGTGTGAGGGAGTGTGTTTGAGTTTTACATTCCACACAGCAAAGGTCATACCGAGACGGGACCTTGGTTTTAAACACTCATCGGAAAGTCTTGAGAAGCCTGGGGACAAACCCACGACCCCTGGTTTATGAGGCAAGTAGCTTATCCACTACACCACGGGGGCTTCTAATTGAAATGCGGAAGGACACAACATTTGGAATGTCATATGATATTCCAAACAAGGGATGATATTAAACAGAATCTGACAGTGCAATAACCCCCTAATTATATATATTATCATAATATTTATGTATAAAATTTGAAGGCATCCAAGTAAAGTAGCAATATCAAGTAAGCATACTGATATGAATTAACAACTGTTCCTTGGATTTTTGTCATGAATTTCTAATCATTCAATATTTGTAGCTATAATATGATTTGTTTTCTGTTTACAGTTTCTTTGCTAGATATCCTAATGGTGTTATAGTTCACTATGGTTGTTGTAAAGACCCAAAGACACTACCATCAGACAGCTGACAGATATAATACTGTACTAAACTGAAGAAAATGCAAAACTGTGTGTCAGTTTATTTGTTTGGTTTGAGGTTTAATGTTCCCGTCAACACTGAATAGGTCATTTTGGAGACATTGCTTCCAATTTTGTGGAACTTTTACCCGACAATGAGATGAAATGACTTCTCAAGCCCTGCCACCCAATGAAACCAATAGTGTTTATAAGCATGGATGGGCCGACTCGCACCGCATTGCCTGGGCAGGCTTAGATCCTCTAAGCGGTTTGCCAGTACTTGTGTGCGGTCGGTTTCAGCTGTGTGTGGAAGCATCATGCACATACCTGCCAACTTTCACCCATTAGGAGTGAGTTTCACGATTTTTCCATGCATTTTGACCTCACGATCGTGTTGCCAAAATAAGGCAAAAATCACGATTTTTCCACCTCCTCACGCTTGGCATTTTTATCAGCCATATTGTTTGTGGATAGTCATTTGGAATATCTTGGATTTCTTCACTATCTATTTTGGAGATGGAAAAACCCTGAGTATATTTTTAGCTGTATTGACTATTTTTAACCCAATGATATATTACCCAGTACCCACAAACAAATGCAAGTTGCCAACAGTTTTCTATCTGTATGAGCATGAACAGGGATGCCCTTTGCTGATCTTTTCATGTAAGTATGTTTGAACAATTATTTAATCTCTCCCAGATGTAATGAAAGTAAATATTTACCTATGAATGAGCGATGTCACGTATTTCGTAGTTTTTATCTCTCAAACTAAGAATTGTATTGTTATTTGGTAATGAATTTGTTCTAACACTTCAGAAACAATTGTTTTGCAAAATAAAGGCTGTTATAATCAGACATTAAGCACTCCTTGCAATTGCATGAAAAATGTTTCTGAGTAAAAGAACCTAATTTCAGACAGATCATATATTCAGACAATCTTTAGTTATTGCAAATACTGTTAATTATTGAAGCTTAAGTATTATACCAGTGATTTATTGGATAATACATAAAATGTTAACATGCAATTTTTCTGATTGTACTAATGAACTGGAGTGTGTCTACTAGTTTGAAAAAAAATCTCCCCCATGGAAATTTTGGGGAAAATATTCACCGCGCTTTATTCCATCAAAAAATGCTGTGCCACGCAGAATCTCCCCCATGAAAAATTTGAAAAGTTGGCAGGTATGCATGCAGCCCATCTGTTTCTTCAAGCCCCAATGGGCGGGGGCCGTCAGTTCAAACATGGTAGACTCACAAGAGATACCATATTTCCCATATGTATTCAGACAGACTGGCCTGAGCTAACTATGTAGACCCAGATGAGATGCCACATTCCGTGGTATCTCATCTGGGTCTGCTCAGTTTGCCACTCATCCAGCTAGTTTTAGGTACAACATTTGGTAGTAAGTGGTGCTTGTTCAAATTTTAGAGCAAGTATGGAAATGAAATCAGGTTTCTGAATACTTTGAGTAAATGTGGTAGTTCCTTCAGAACTCTCTGCTAATTAGGGCCCCGCACTGAAAGTTAGGGTGCCCTATAGTAATCACTCTGTCCGTCCATCTGTCTGTCTGTCTGTCCGTCCACAAATTTCTGATAGCGCTGCCGGGGCCCTAGTCAGTTTCACTGACAGCTCTAGTTGTACACTGTGTGTGCTATTTTTATTTCCTGTGTATGGAAGTATAGATGTTATTGTTCTCACCCTGATGTCAGCATTGGAACCTGTGTCTGTGCCTCATTGTGTTGTCTTGTTTGTTTTTGTTTGTTTGTTTTGGAGTTTAAAGGCCCACTCAACACTATTTTAGGTCATTTTTGAGCCTGTCATTTTACCTATCCACACTTTTCCTAGGCAGGCTTATACATAAGAGGTTAACCAGTACAGTGCACATTCTTTCGCCAGAACCTGACAACTGCCCTTTTTGAATTCAGCAGAAGGGAGAGAATGACCGTAGAAAAGATTTCATGATCAATCTCCAAGAAATCACTGTGTTGTCTGCATCACACTTAGTGCAATGTTTATCGTCAATGGTTTTCAAACACTTATGTTACTGCAACCGCAAGCCTGATTCCTTTCATATTTGACAAGATGAAATTCATTGGGGGAATGGGTCTCTGTGGCCTACTGGTGGAGAGGATTCTCACTATTGTGGGTGGTCAGGGTCAGTTGTTCAAAACTAATAACATTGTTAGTTAATGATTTGTTAAAACTTTCATCATTTAATATGGCAAATATGCTAACATTTTTGCTGAAAAAATGTGAGTAGCTTTTGCAGCAAAAGCTACTCACATTTTTTTCAGCAAAAATAACAAAATTTTAGATATTGTAATTGCTAGAACACTTAACAATAAGAATACTAATGAGCTCGTTAAGCTAACAATGCTTTGAACAACTGGCCCCAGATCGTTTTACTCTGGGTACTGAGTCTTTGTCCACCTCTGATTGATGATGGGTTCAATGTAAGTGAAATAATCTTGAAAGGGCAGTTTTACCCAAATAAGTAATAAACATTGGACTGAAATTTTATTCAGCAGTACCTTTGCATATGTATGGGTCAGAGACTTAGGTCTTTTTATACCGTACAGTGCAAGCTGTGCATTCACTCCTCATCAGATGTTCTTTCCCAGGGATTGATCATGAAGTGTTTTCAGCAGTCATTCTCACCCTTCGATCTAATTCAAGGGCAGTTGGTTTCTGGCAAGAGAATCTACACTGTACTGAACATGTGTTTAAGCCTGGGTAAACAGTGTGGTCGACATATAGTTATGACCATATTCAAAGATGGGGAGGTCATTTCAGACTGCTAATGAGTAATGTTGCATTCAAGATTGAAACCCAGGTCAGAATGTTGTATATGGTCTGGACCTTAACTGTCAGCTTTTTATAGTGAAATTCTTGAATCACAGTTAATACTTATCCAAAGGGATAGACTAATATTCATGATAATATCAAATGTCTCGTTTATTGAATGCTTCAACTCATGGCACTCACCAGAAAATAAGAAAATTTACATTGAAACAACATATAAATTTGAACATTTGATGATGTTATCAGAACATAACCTGCCTACCTGCTCCACTCCCCCCCCCCCCCCCACCCCTTGCTTGAGGCACACACATCAGGTGTGAATATCTAGATGGGGATTGTCCCGTCTAATGTGGGCATGAATAAGTTCACTTTAAGTTACAACAGTCAAAGGAAAATGTTCAAATTTTGATATTTCTAATGATACCTTGTGTCAAAACATTGAACATAAGAGTTATTTGTTATTGCCATGATAAAAAATTCCTGAAGAAAATAAAGTGCTGGTAGAATCAGACTCACCTTTAATAGTTTGAAAGAAACAGAACCAGTCAAAACAACTTTGCATTTATACCTTAACCCTTAAAGAACCGAGCAAAAAAAAAAACCATCAGACAGCAGAAAATCAGGTTTGAAATTTGAAGCAAATCCTCTGAATGGCCCGAGAAAAAAAGTCATCTGATGTATGTGTTCTTTGAAGAGTTAATGATGCTTCTATATGTCTACTATCACACAGTAACCTTCCATAGCAAATGTTTCAACTTACTGAATATACTTTACATGAAAAGTCTCTCATTTAAGAGCAGTGCATCACTCATTTAAGGGGAATGCATATACCTTTTCTGCCATTTATTTGAAAGAGACAGCTTTCATCAAAGCAAAGGTAGGGCGGGATAAGGGGAAAAGGGTATTCATATAAAGAAGTAGGTCAGGTCTTCCTTTATAAATAGACCCCCTTTTGCTTGGATAAATCATTTTTTTTCATATAAATATGTGTATTTCTACCATATTAAATTATCATAGTTTTAACAATATGTTAACTAATGACATCATTAGTTTTAAACAACTGGCCCAGCTGTAACAAAGTATTATTAGCTGTAAAAATTGTCTCTGGAAATAAAGAATACTGTACAGAAAATTACAACTCTCTGTTTAACCTTTTCACCACCCGAGTTTCTGAAGTGGAAAGTCTTCCATCTCTGAATTTGGACGCATCCACTCTTAACCCTTATTCTGCTGTTCACGACAACCCTCAACCTTTGCAAACTGTGTAGATCCAGATCAGATGGCTTGTGAAGAAGGCATCTGATCAGGATATATGCTGTTTGACATTCAGTTTGTGAATTTGTAGGAATAAGTTGCATCAATTAATCTGATTGTCTGATAGTCAGAAATGAGGGTGGCTAATTAAATTATTCAACAGGATAAGGGTTAAACAGGGGATTCAGTCAAATCCGTTAACAGGATGGCAAACACTGTAGATCCTGATGAGATGGATCATTTACAGATAAACAAACATGATGTCATGAAAGTTATCTCCCTTGTGAAAAATGGTAGAAAGTCTGCTTGGTGTATCTATTCATCATGGTTTGTGTTCACCAAATTCTTAAAAACTTCGTCTTTGCTTACCCTTCAAAAGCAGCTGTTGGGGCATCATCTTCTATTACAGTCTAATTTCAATGGCTTGAAAGCCAACGGTGGTTCTCGAGCCCCAGGGAATTCTTTCCATAGCTGTAGATAACAAATATGTAGAGAGGATTTATGGAGGATTTCTTATTTTATCTGAAAAAGGTATGTTGTGTGAACTCATCAGAATCACCTCAATGAGGTGTTTCTGATGAGTACACACAACATACCTTTATTTTATACAAGATCCCCCATTATGCCTCCTGACCAGGGGCCAGTTGTTCAAAGCATCGTTAGCTTAACAAGTTCGTTAGTGGTCATATTGTTAACTGTTCTAGCAAGTGCAATATCGAAAATTGTGGTATGTTTGCTGGAAAAATGTGAGCAGCTTTTGCATCTGCAAAAGCTGCTCACATTTTTTCAGCAAAAATTTTAGCATACCGTAAAATATCTATTAGAAGCCCACCCTCCGATTTGGATGTTAAAAATGGCGTTTTTTTGGCAATTCCCAGAAAAAATACCAGCCTCCAATAAAAACCCACTATACTCCGATGTTGAACATTTTGTGACATTGTGACAGGGTCGGAAATTAAACTAGTCAAACAAAATGACTTCAGGTTTTACATATTTTGCCATGTTTGACTCTAAATGAAAAAACCTTAATGATATTCGCTTTAGTGAAGAAAGGGGAGGTAACTACTTTTCTATTCTAAGACAAGGCTATTGTATCACCAGTCATTTTCTGAGAAACAAGATGGCAACCATAAGAAAGAAAGTGAGTGTTTTGGACCGTGGTATGCAAATTGCAGGCTTCTGTAGCCTCTAATAAATGCCCCCTCCCTCTTCAGGAAAGGTAATGATTCTAATAAACGCCCGGCGTCTATTAGAGATTTTACGGTATTTGCCATATTTAACGGTCAAAGTTTTAACGATACGTTAACTAACGACATCATTAGTTATGAACAACTGTCCCCTGGTGTTATGATTAACCCTTGTTGGCTTGAGCTAACCCCAGCTGGAAAACGTTTTCATGGTCCCAAACACGTTTTAGTGTACAGTCGAACTTCAATGGCTCGAACACCTTTGAGACCTCGAAAATCTGTTCCAGTCAGGGGTAGTTCGAGCCACTGAGCTTACTGTCAGGAGGCATAACGAGATACTTTTAGACATCTTTTTGGTGTTCTATAATGAATATGTATGCTGTGTGTACTCATTAGAATCGCCTCATCGAGGCGAGTCTGATGAGTACACACAGCATACATTTGCAAGATAAAAGACTAAAATCTCCTAAATTACCCCGCCTATTTTGTATATTGAGGGTTTCCCTAGGTGCTTGGGAATGTGTTAGACACATTCATGGTAAACGAGCCATCGGTGTTCGAGCCATCGAAGTTCCACTGTATATTGTATTTATAAGGGATGCTGACCAACTTCGGCAGACACAAACAAAAGCTATCGCTTTCAGTCTATCACTTTTAAGTACGTATGGTATATTTCCGATTGTTACTGTGGTAATGGTCTTCCATCAGTTTTCCCACTCTTGCATACTAAAGTATTGTTCATGAAGGGTCACAGTTAACCTTTTCAACCTTACATACTGGTATAGATACACATGCAAACACTGTAGATCTGGATGAGGCAGTTCATAATGAGCCATCTCATCAGAGCCTACATTGTTTGCCATCCTGCTAATGGATTTGAGTGAATCCCCTTTTGCCATCCTGCTAATGGATTTGAGTGAATCCCCTGTTTAACCCTTATCCTGCTTAATAATTTAATTAGCCACACCCATTCCTGTCTATAAGCCAATCAGGTTTCTTGATGCAACTTATTCCTATAGATCCTGATCAAAGCCATTTGATCTGGATCTACACAGTTTGCAAAGGTAGGGGTTGTCTTTAATAGCAGGATAAGGGTTGAGAGTGGATGTATCCAAATTCAGAGATGGAAGAACCAACTTCAGAAACGGGGGTGGTTTGAAAAGGTTAAACAGAGACTCATATTTCTTTCTGTAAAGTATTCTTTATTTCCAACAGACTTTCGGATGAGTCTTTAAACCGAGGTCCCGTCTCCGTATGACCTTAGCTGTTGGTGGGACGTAAAACTGAAACACTCACTCACTCTTTATTTCCAGAGGCAACTTTTACAGCCAATTATACTTTGTTACAGCTGGACCAGTTGTTAAAAACTAATGATGTTGTTAGTTGACATATTGTTAAAACTTTTATTATTTAATATGGTAGAAATACTAATATTTTTGCAGAAAAAAATGTGAGCAGCTTTTGCATAACTGCTCACTTTCAGCAAAAGTACCACTTTATTTGATGTTGTTCTTATTAGAACAGTTAACAATTTGACAACTAATGAGCTCGTTTAGTTAACAAAGCTTTGAAAAACTTGACCCAGGTGTTTATGTGGCATCTGTAGAACATCTCATAATTCATCAAAGTGTAGTTTATTATTTTAGATTTTTATATCCTTTGGAATCATTTATTGGATAACTTTATTCAAAATCGTCATTTAAGGGAGGTAGACTGACGAAATTACTTGCACACCAGACAAGGAAATCCATATTTTTAGCTTGGGATAGAAATTCTGTTCTAACCCTGGTGTTCTTACCTAAAATCAAATATTCTGGCGTGTTTGATAAATGCACTGGTTGAATACGACCTCATATGCGCCATCATTAAGGTTGACGTCACAGCATGTTAGGTGACGTCGCTAAACATCACTGTAGTATCATCACAGTATGGCTGACATCGGTAACCGAAGTGACTGCAGTATTAAAAAATCCACGCTCAGAAATGGAAGGTATGCAAGAAAAAGAATCCTACATGGATGTGAGCGGTGGACAGAAAAATCCATCCCTCTGGATCACTGTCCGGCATCACGAGGCAAGCCTCCTGATGCCGGAAATTGACCCTCGGAACGGATTTTTCCAACCACCACTCACATTCATATAAGATTCTTATATTCCGATCATTTAACTGCAGATTTACCTCCCCAGATGATGACTTTTATTGCAGTTATCCCCATTCTATTGCACTTATTCATTTGTAAAGTTTAAGAATTGTAATTGTTGCCATAACCAACAAGAGCTGCCAGCTGCATAAAACTGAAAGCCAGCCAATGAAAAGCGCCATTATTGATGACATCTAGTTTTTGACAGAGTATCACGATATGCTTTCACAAATTTTTGACATTTTCTGATCAGGTGTTGCTTTACATTCACAAGTGCTTTTGAAAGAGCCAATTGTAGTGTCCTTTAAAATAAAATGGAGTTTGAGTGTTTGAGTGTTTAAGTTTTACGTCTCACCAACAGCTAAGGTCATACGGAGACGGGACCTCGGTTTAAAGACTGATCCAAAAGTCTGGAGAAGCCCTGGATCGATCCTGCGAACCCCGGTTTACAAGGCGAAGTAGCGTAACCACTACACCACGGAGGCTTCTAGAAAACAAAAAAAATGGAATACTATCACATGCATGCGAGAGGGCATAAGCAATCTTGCTCACTGTACAGTAGCATTTATGAAAATATGTTGTATACATTAGGATAACACACCCATGTGACATAGTGTATTCTATCAGATCTCCGAAATGGCTACATTTCTGATGAAAATTTATGATATTTTACTACAAACATAAATTGTGGGTGCTCGTTAGAACCGCCTCATTGAGGCGGTTCTAACGAGTACCCACAATCTATGTCTTGGAGCAGAAATAAGAAAAATAATGTTTACCGCCGTAAACCCAAATTCTCTCTATATAAAGTGGGGTTTAGGGGGTGTTCATTTCACTGACTTGTTCATGTGGTGAAAAGTGTTAGTAAAGTCGAGACTCCCGTTTTCTCCTGGTGTGTATTCCTAGTTTGCAAAGGAAACTTGTAAAGTTAATTACAGTGAATTCCAGTTCTTGAAGATTGAAGATTTGGACTAGACTACTGTTTTTAGCTCACCGTCACGTAGTGACGAGGTGAGCTTTTGGGATCACTTTTTGTCCGGCGTGCGTCCGTAAACAATTTCTTCAAACGACATCTCCTCCAAAACCACTGAGTGGATTTTGACCAAACTTCACAGGAATGATCTTTAGGTGGTCCCCTTTCAAAGTTGTTCATATGGTTCCATTCCTTTGCACATATAGGTCACAGGAGCCAAAAATAGATTTTTTTCACCGAAAACTTAAAGAATCTTCTTCTCTGAAACTGCAAGGCCCAGGTCTTTGATATTTGGTATGAAGCTTCATCTAGTGGACCCCTACCAAGATTGTTCAAATTATAGTGCTCGGGCCAAAATTGCCCCCGCCCCGGGGCCCTTTGGTTTTACATGGGCTTATATAGGGAAAATCTTTAAAAATCTTCTCTGAAACTGCAAGGCCCAGGTCTTTGATATTTGGTAGGAATCCTTATCTGGTGGACCCCTACCAAGATTGTTCAAATTATAGTGCTTGGGCCAAAGATGCCCCCGCCCCGGGGCCCTTTGGTTTTACATTGGCTTACATAGAGAAAATCTGTAAAAATCTTCTTCTCTGAAACCGCAAAGCTCAGGTCTTTGATATTTGGTTTGAAGCTTCATCTAGTGGACCCCTACCAAGATTGTTCAAATTATAGTGCTGGGGCCAAAAATGCCCCCGCCCCGGGGCCCTTTGGTTTTACATGGGCTTATATAGCGACAATCTTTAAAAATCTTCTTCTCTGAAACCGCAAGGCCAGGTCTTTGATGTTTGGTATGAATCTTCATCTTATGGACCCTTACCAAGATTGTTCAAATTATAGTGCTGGGGCCAAAAATGCCCCCGCCCCGGGGCCCTTTGGTTTTACATAGGCTTATATAGGGAAAACCTTTAAAAATCTTCTCTGAAACTGCAAGGCCCAGGTCTTTGATATGTGGTATGAAGCTTCATCTAGTGGACCCCTACCAAGATTGTTCAAATTATAGTGCTGGGGCCAAAAATGCCCCCGCCCCAGGGCCCTTTGGTTTTACATGGTCTTATATTGGGAAAATCTTTAAAAAATCTTCTTCTCTGAAACTTCAGGGCCCAGGTCTTTGCTATTTGGTATGAAGCTTCATCTAGTGGACCCCTACCAAGACTGTTCAAATGATAGTGCTGAGGCCAAAAATGCCCCCGCCCCGGGGCCCTTTGGTTTTACATAGGCTTATATAGGGAAAATCTTTAAAAATCTTCTTCTCTGAAACTGCAAGGCCCAGGTCTTTGATATTTGGTACGAAGCTTCATCTTGTGGACCTCTATCAAGATTGTTCAAATTATAGCCCTGGGGCCAAAAATGCCCCCGCTCCTGGGCCCTTTGGTTTTTCATAGACTTATATAGGGAAAATCTTGAAAAATCTTCTACTCTGAAACCACAAGGCCTAGGTCTTTGACATTTGGTATGAAGCTTCAGCTAGTGGACCTCTACCAAGACTGTTCAAATTATAGCCCTGGGGCCACAAATGCCCCCGTCCCAGGGCCCTTTGGTTTTACATAGACTTATAATAGAGATAATCTTTGAAAATCTTCTTCTGAAACAACAAGGCCCAAGTCTTTGATATTTGGTGTGAAGCTTCATCTAGTGGACCTCTATCAAGATTGTTTAAATAATAGCCCTGAGGCCAAAAATGCCCCTGCCCCGGGGCCATTTGGTTTTACATAGGCTTATGTAAGGAATATCTTTAAAAAAATCTTCTTCTCTGAAACCGCAAGGCCCAGGTCTTTGATATTTGTTGTGTAGCTTCATCTAGTGGACCTTTGCCAAGACTGTTCAAATTATAGCCTTTGTTGATATTTGGTATGAAGCTTCACCTTTTTAGACCTCCCTCAACATTATGCACATTATAACCCTGGGACCAATAATGGCCCTCCCCGGGGCCCACTTGTTACTCTATGGATAAGGTGAGCGATCCAGGGCCATCATGGCCCTCTTGTCTAGAATAAGTATACACAAGGAAAAAAGTTAAGCACCTCGAGCTCCTTGCAGACATGTCGCAGTATAATTGTCATGCTTTTGCATAGTGCCTATTCAGACACTGGGGCCTGGTTCAAAATCGAGACATTCTGAAGAGATCAGGAGATATCAACTGCATGTGTTTGTGATTTAAAAATTCCAACTTGTAATATTTCCAGATGGTTGAAAACATCAATTTGAAGAAAGAAACAGATTTTGGAAAAAAATGTATCAAAAACTAATGCTCTAATTTAAAAGGTAGGCATCTAAGTTTGATTATTAGGTTCAAATTGTAAATTTGAACATACCGGTAACTGTTGGTAAAACCATCAAGTTCAAATAAAGTGATTGACAGATGTTTTGATTATATGATTTGAGGTATGTTTGTTAAAAAAAAAAATATTGGGGAATTGAAGGTGAGAATTGAACCTATTTCAGTCTGGAGAATCTGGGCTTAAGAATGGTCATGCCTGGACAAATATGAAGTATGTTTCTCACCGGACATCAGTTTTCTGCTTTGTGAAGTGCACTGGTGGTGCTTCACTTTTTGCCAAGTGTATATATACATGAAACATTAGAGATCATGTTTGAATATTACTACTGATTTCAATATTCATTAGACTTTGGAGAGGACATGATACCCGGTACTTGATATCTGTCATTTCAAACCTACTGCTGCATCCTTTAAACTTTAGATTATGGATGTCACAAACTGACAAGGATAGAAAGGTACCAGACCTATTTTGACACAACAAGTGTGCAGGTATCCAATTAGATACAATTTCCACTTTCAGTAATTAGCACATGTTCAATAAGAGATAGTCTACCACACGTCAATCGCCTATGACAATTCTGGAGTACAGTTTGGTGAACGTTTGATGTATCTTTCTGATGCACTGACCTCTGAAATTACATCCAAATGTACCCCTTTGATCTGCAACATTTGACTGAAAGTCTAATGGATATTGAAATTGGTAGTTATTATTTGCTTTTAATGCCATGTTAATTTATCCATAAAGTTAGAATGCTACTAGATTTTATATGTTAATAACTGTTAAGATTCTTAAGTAAAAATATAATTTTCATCATGAAACTGGCTTTTCTTTGATCTATACCCAACCCGTTATCCGTTATGAGAAAACCTGAGACCAGGTAAGACATATTGGCATCTTCACGAAAACACGTCTGTATAATTTTTACCCCCTTAAACCCTACTTTATATACTAAAAGTCTAAAACCAAGGTGTACAGGTGTATATATTTTTCTTCTTATTTATGCTCAAAAACAAGGATTATGGGTACTAATGAGTTCCCATAATCTATGTTTTGAGTGGTGAGGCGGTTCTAACGAGTTCCCATGTTTTGAGCAGAAATGTGAAAAGTATCAGAATTTTTTATCTGAAAATATTCATTTTTGGGTTGTGAAATTTTCAATATATTTGAATAGGTGTGTTTTTGTAATGTGCACAGCTACACAGAATTAGGCCCCCACCCATTGGGGCTTGAAGAAATATATAGGCTGCATGATGCTTCAATGCAGAGCTGAAACCGACCCGCACAAGAGTACTGGTAAACCGCTTAGAGGATTTAAGCCTGCCCAGGCAAAGCGGTGCGAGTGGGCCCGTCCATGCTTATAAACCCTATTGGTTTCATTGGATGGCAGGGCTTGAGATGTCATTTCATCTCAATGTCGGGTAAAAGTCCCACAAAATTGGAAGCAACGTCTCCAAAATGACCTTTACAGTGTTGACGGGGACGTTAAGCCTCAAATAAAGCAAAACAAAACACAGAATAGCAAGAGTCTTGAGTTTTTAGTTACAAAAACAAGATGTATTGTCACAATGGTACAAATCAGACTGCTCAGATGCACATGCTGATCTGCACCTCTGTTGTTTGCAAATGTCAAAAGTGGCTCAAAGAAAACCGTAGGCCAAATAAAAAAATATAATGTTCAGGGTTTCATGTCAGAAAAAAATAGGTAGGGTAGGCAGAGATTTTTTATGTTTGATGAACATTTTACTTGAAACATACAGGTAGCTTCGGATACAATGGCATAATGAGGATAATTTTTCCTATCAGAAACAATGTTGTGAGTACTTGTAAGAATTGCTTTATTGAGGCAATTCTTACAAGTACCCCAACATACGCTTCATCATCATCGAAGTTTTGATTAATGTGCAGGTACAGGGGCAACATCCACATAAGTGGGCCCCCTTCCAGGTAGCTGCCTTGCTGCACGCATGGCAGATCTCACATCAGATCTCCAGGTTTGTCTATCATGAGGGTCGATAGCCCATAGCTGCCACTCTGTGATCTCTGTCAGCTGCTTCCAAGTCATCTTGGGCCTCCCAGGCCCTAGTTTTCCATCCACCTGTATGGATGTCTTGACCACCCATTCTTCAATGGAAAAATAAGAAAAAATATCCCCAAATTAGCCTCAAAACTTCCCCTTATCAGGAACTATGTAGAAATATACAAATTCAATGCCAAAAAAAAAGCCCGGATGTATCACAAAAAAGCATAAATTCAAAGACATGACTTTGGTATGGTGACTGGTTCAGGAGACCCTAACACGCACGTTCTTATTTGGCCTGAATGGAAAATGTCCTGCTGAACCAGGACATACATTGTATATCCTGTGTGTGGAAAGTCACAGGAAAAAAGTCATGGAAAAAAAAAGCCGCAGCAAAAAAGTCACAAAAAATATTACAGTCATGTTCATAAATGTTAAAATGACATCATTTGATGGCATCACCAAAGCTTCTTGTTCCTTAGAGATGACAGATATCTGAGTCCTTAGAGCATTCAGTTTCAGCGCGATATTGTGAATTTAAGAGTTTAATTCTTGCTATTAAAGGCAAAGACTTATAAACTCCCACTATTTACCTATCGGGGGTGGGGGTGGGGGATCATGATTCATTTTGGGTAAGGATTAAGTCAGCAACAGGAAAGGGTTTGACTCTATGCTACATACCTGTCTACCCCAAAATCACACTTCTAGAGACAAAAGTGTCATGTATCTTTGGGTATCTGGATGCCCAACTGATAATGTCATACAGTTGGTTAAGTTCTTCTGTAACATTGATTGCAATAGGGTTGATATGGCAGAGGGGACAAATAGAATCTAACATCTGTCTCTGATGCATACGGAGAAATGCAAGCCCAAGGATTAACCCTTTTGGTACCAGATGGAATCTTCCTCCTTATATATAGCAGGAATCTATTTCAAAATTTAGGGGTGTCAAGTTGTGTTTTCTTCTAAATGGACTTGGAAAATGGCTGAACTCTCGGCAAACAGTGAAGGACCTACCTGATCAGATGCCGCGTTCTGCATTGGTTGAAGGATAAAGTTGGAAACCAGGGTTAAAAATGAGCATCAAGCATTGAAAGGTTCAAATTTATTGGTCAGTGATAGTCACTTGGACATCAGCAGTATATCTGTGCTTGTATATATAACTTTGGGTTGATTGATAAACACTCAACCTAAAAATGACAACAGATAAATATTATTGATTAGTAATGACCCTTCAAGTACTTATTTCCTATAGGAAATATTATAATAACTGTGTAATGTAAAAATCCTAAAAATTTGGACACCTTGATGACTTGCATTAATTCTCCTAAAGTTTTAACAAGCTTGTTTCATGATCAGCAATGAGTCCAAAAAGTGGAGACATAATGGCAAATGGGGTTGATGCTGATAAGACTGCTTCTTCAGGAGCAGTCTGATCTGGGTCTGCACTGTTTGTTTAGGCCTGTCCAAATACGGTCGAAATTTAATGGGTTGAACCCCTTTGAGACCGTGAACATTTGTTTGAGACAGCAGTAGTTTGAGCCACTGAGGGTTACTATTGGTGCCATTCCAGGAGTCTTAATGAAGATAATTTTTGGACATCTTTTCAGTGTTCTTAATATATATGTATGTTGTGTGTACTCATTAGAATCACCTCATGGAGGTACACACAATACACATTTGCAAGATAAAAAGAAAACCTCCCTAAATTGTCCTTCACTATTTCGTATTTGGAGGAATTTCCTAGGGACTAAAGAAATGGTTCGACTTGTCCACAGTTAAGTTCGAAGTTCGAGCCATCAAAGTTCTTATGTACTTAGGGCCAGTAATGTAATTTGCATTTAGTAAACAGCAAACTTATCAGCATAAATTTTCATATTTATCTGTGTCTTTTCTGCATTGCCTTATTTCGGTCAGTATAAAGCAAAAGTTATTGAAAACAGATGGCCAACTGACACTGCTGATGTAAAAAAGATGGCCAACTGACATTGCTGATGTAAAACAGATGGATGTCCAACTGACTCTGCTGATGTACTTCAGCAGTGTCAGTTGGCCATCTGTTTTCACAACTGGGTCTTTAGGGTCCCTGCCCATCGGGGCTTGAGGAAATAGATGGTCTCCATGATGCTTCCAAGCAGAGCTGAAACTGACCGACCACGAGTACTGGTACACAGCTTAGAGGATCTAAGCCTGCCCAGGCAAAACGGTGCGATTCGAAATGTCCATGCTTATACACCCTATTGGTTTCATTGGACGACAGGGTTTGAGATGACATTTCATCTCAATGTCGGGTAAAAATCCCACAAAATTGGAAGCAAAGTCTCTAAAATGACCTATACAGTGTTGATGGGGACATTAACCATTTTCGTACCAAATGGAATCTTCCTCATATAAAGCAGGAGTCCATTTCAAAATTTAGGGGTGTCAGGTTGTGTTTTCATCAAAATTTATTTGAAAAATGACTGAACTTTTAGCAAACAGTGGAGGCCCTGATCAGACGCCGCGTTCTGCGGCGTCTGATCTGGGCCTGCACTGTTTGCCGGGGTACCCGTTTTGGGGTTTCTGGTACTAAATGGGTTAAGCCTCAAATCAAACAAACAATCAGGTTTTATACCCCTTAATGCACTTTTTATAAGGCGGGTTTTGTCGAGATAAGGTTGATAATCAAGTAGCTTTCCTGTAAGTTTTTGATAATAATCTATGAAGTTTGCATCCTTGTTCAATATATTATTGAAGGTAATAGAAAACACTGACAAGGGAAGCAACACATGCTGCAAAATTGATTTGCTGCCCTTGTTAGATTGGGTCTACTCAGGAGCAAATTCTTTCCTTTTAGGGTAGACTCCTTTTCAGATAGGGCTGCATCTGCAGGACTTTTATAGGAGGTGACAGTTTGTTTTTTTTTCTTTTTAAAAAGTGTAAAACAAAATTTAACAAAGTTGTTCTGCTGAATAAATTTATTTAGTCACATATATTTCTGACTTTCAACCAGTCACATTCATCACGAAAGCACGCCTATAAAATTTTGACCCCCTTGAACCCTACTTTTATACAGTAAAACTGGGGTCGACAAGGCGGTTCTAACGAGTACCCACAATCTATATTTGGGGCGGAAATAAGAAAATTATCACAATTTTTCATCCTAAAATTTTCGTTTTTCGGCGGAAAAAATACAATGTATTTGTATAGGCGTGTTTTCGTAATGGTTTGGTGTAATTAATTCCTACAAATTCATGAACTGAATGTCAAACAGTGTAGATAATGATCAGATGGCTTCCGAATGAATCAAAACTGTTTGCAAAAGGTAAAATTCACTGTAGTGCGCTCTGCCAAAACCGCTGCGACAAAATCCCGAGCAGCTAATGTGAACCCAGATCAGGCTGTAACGGAAGAAATTTGAACAGGGTCTGTACCTTTTCCATTCTAAATGCATTTTGACAACACAACAAGTATCAAACTATTCCAAATTTTTGAGTAATTACAGTACATATACTTTACTGGTGAAGGTTTATCAATTTCTTCAGTATTTATGGTAACTATTTTAGCTGGATGTTGTAAAGGTTGGAAATATTAGGATTTTTCTCCCATCATCAGCTTGTGGTTTGTTTTGGTAATTAATTTTCCTATTAAACTCACTTAATATACAGTGATATGTGGGGTTTACTATAATTTTACTGGTCTGTGATTTTGCACAATTTGATCCTTGTTAAACCTTATCCCGCTGAACATGACAACCACTACCTTCTCAAACAGAGTAATTCCAGATCAGATGGCTTCTGGAGAAGCCATCTGATCAGGATCTACACTGTTTGCCATGCAGTTTGTGAATTAAAGGACTACATCATATCAAGTACTTTGATTGATTGATAGCCAGGAATGGGTGTGTCTAAATTAATTATTCAGCAGGATCCTTGTTTACCCATTTTACAAGGTAAACCCCAAAATGAGACACTGGCATACAGTAAGGCCCAGATCATCGGCCCTGTCCATTTGGACTTGGAGAAATAGGTTGGGCTGCATGCTGCTTCCACGTAGAGCTGAACCTGACTACACATGAGTACTGGTAACCTGCTTAGAAGGAAAAAGCCTCCACAACCAAAGTGGTGTGAATCAAACTATACAATGCATATAAGCGTTTTGGTTTCTTTGGGTGGCAGGGCTTGAGATGTCATTTCATCTCAATGTCACCGTCTCCAATATGACCTAAATAGTGTTGACGGGGATGTTAAATCTCAATTCAAACCAACAAACAAAAACAGGCCAACATCAGATACTGCAGAATGCAGCAGCTGATCATGGCTTTTTACTTTTTGCAAAGCTTTCAAATGAAAATAATTCAACTGAAAACCGAAATTTTGAAATGGACTCTGGCTGCGGGAGATTCCATTTAAACCTAGTCTAAACCTGTTTGGCATTGCTTTTGGTATTTCATTTCTCACTATGCAAAAATCAGAAGCGATAAAAAGACTCACCGCATAATTAACCTTTGAAGCACTGTTAAAAATTCCGAGCAGACAACAATTTAATGTTTCTAATTTTTCAGAGAAAAAAAAAAGATTGACATTCATATTTCACACATGCAATGTCAAACCTTATGTTCTCTGAAAAATAAAATAAAAGTACTTTGAAAGTGTTATCTGCTAGTCTTGATTACCACTTAAAAGGTTAATGTACCTATGCAAAATGTTTACTTGGCAAAATAGTTCTGCACAGATGTTTTCATGCAAAAGTAAGGAAAAACAAATATTTTCTCAAAAAAGAAAAAAAAATGTACGGAAAATTTGTTATCTCCACATTTTGTGATCAGAAGCTTTACAGTGACTTGTGACGAAAGGAAGACCCCTTGAACCCCACTTTTATACAGTAAAATTGGGGTTTACAGGGATAATTGTCTCTTTCTTATTTCTGCTCATAAATATAGATTGTTGGTACTTGATAAAACCACCTCAATGAGGCAGTTCTAATGTGTAACCACAATATATATTTTGACCAGAAACATGAAAAAATTCACAATATTACATTTTAAAGTTTTTGTGTTTTTTTGTTTTATTTTTTGGCTGTGAAATCTTTAATGTACATGTATTTGTATAGTTCAATAAATGGAGCAAGTGAAAATGTATCTCCAGACAAGTGTGTCTATTAAAGATTTAGATTGTCATGTACATTCACAGTCTCATCAGAGTGTTTGGTCACTTTGCTGTGCCCTACCATATTTACTGCATGTATTCCGACTGACAGGACAGATATGCCTGAACAAACAGTGTAAACCCAGATGCCTCATCAGGGTCTACACTGTTTGCCACTCATCCAGCTATTTTTAGACACAGCATTGGGTTGTATGGTAAGTTATACTTGTTAAATTTTTTTTAGAACAGGTATAATCTTGCACACCAGATAAGGAAATCTGTGGCTTTAGCCTGGGATAGAAATTCTGTTCTTACCCGGTGTTCTTACCCAAGCAAGCTACATAAGTATACTGTCCGAAAAATAAAACATTAAATAAAGTAAAATAAATTTTTGGTGGTAGTATGCAAGAAAAAGAATCTAATATGGGGTTCTGTTGTAGATGGGCGTTTCCAACCCTCGGGATGATTGTGTTTAGCAGAACCTCGGCATATCCTCGGTGTGGCTCAGCATGGTCATTGGTCGGGTTGGAAATGCATGTCTACAACAGAACCCCAGATCAGATTCTTATATGGTTAGGAGTTGAAGTGTCCGAATGTTTTGGGTAGATACAGTATAGTATGGTTGTCCTTTGACATAAAATTTTGTGTAGATAAGAAAGGCTGCATTCTGACTGACAGGGTATCCTTGCACATCAGATAAGGAAATCCTAGAGTTTACCCATGGGAAAGAAGTTCTTGTCCTACTTAGGTTATCCTGCCCAGGGACAGGAATAAATCTAGCATTCTCACATGTTTTATTTGCCTGGTTGAATATGTTAATGTTGATGTCAGTGCACATTGTGTGATGTGATTAAACATCACAATCATCACAATGTGGCAGACGCCTGCAATCAAAATGCCTGCATTTTTAGAAGCCACACCCAGAAATGAAAGGTTTACAAGAAAAAGAATCTTACATGAGGGCGAGGGTTGGACAGAAAAAATCATACCTTGGGATCCAAATGTGACATCAATTGGCTAGCCTTGTGATGCGGGCAGCCTGACCCTCAGGGGAGGACTTTTCTATCCACCTCTCTTTATTATGTAGGATTCTTGTAATCTTCAGTGAGTGCACATGTCTGAAGGGTGTACACAGTTTTGTTTTTCTTGGCTCAATGCTTTTCATGATTGCATGATTATTAATTTCTGATTACTTGCTGCAAAATAAAACAGTTTATTTGTAGGACCTGTTCAGGGGTTGTATTTTGACATTGCTGATTGAACTGAAAAAATATAGTAAAATATGGCAAAAAACAGGATGGAAATTTATGACATTGAGAAAATCCAAAGTTTCAGAAGACTAGGAGTGACAGTGGAGTGTATGACAGCATATGGTAAGAGTTTTATTCTTACATGAGGGAGAGGGGTGGACAGAAAAAATCATACCTTGGGATCCAAATGTGACAGACAGGGGTGGACAGAAAAAATCATACCTTGGGACCCAACTGTGACATCAATTGGCAAGCCTTGTGATGCGGGCAGTGACCCTCAGGGGAGGACTTTTCTATCCACCTCTCTTTATTATGTAGGATTCTTGTAATCTTCAGTGAGTGCACATGCAACACTACAGAGCAGACATTGTACATGGTTTTTTAGTTCACATCAGCTGAAGGCGCACAAGGTGAGCTTATAGTATACCAATGGTCCGTTGTGCATCATCCGTAGTAATATCTTATATAGAACATCTTTGCTACATGGGAATTAAAGTTTAAATAATTGGTCCTGGTTACGTGACCAAGATGGCCACATGGTAAAACTCTTTAAAAATCTTCTCCTGAACCGTAAGTCAGATAACCTTGAAACTTGGGAGACAGCAAGAGGGACTTGAGTACTACAAAAATTATATAAATGATGACCCTTGGTTGCCTTGACCTATTTTACATCAAGGTCAAATTTCGTCCCAAAGGCGTTGCAATGGGAAAAGGTGAGCTTTTATCCAAAACAATTGTAGTTTATGAACTGGAAAAAGATCTTGTTTTGTTTGATTTGAGGTTTAACGTCCCCGTCAACACTGTAAAGGTCATTTTGGAAACGTTACTTCCAATTTTGTGGGACTTTTACCCGACATTGAGATGAAATGACATCTCAAGCCCTGCCGCCCAATAAAATCAATAGGGTTTATAAGCATGGACGGGCTGACTCGTACCGCTTTGCCTAGGCAGGCTTGGATCTTCTAAGGGGTTTACCAGTGCTCGTGTACGGGTCGGTTTCAGCTCTGCGTGGAAGCATCATGCAGCCTATATATTTCTTCAAGCGCCGACGGGCGGGAAAAAGATCTTGTATGAATGTCAAAGGTCAAGGCTGAAGGTCACAAGGATTGAATGGCCATCAGAGTTTCAAACATCTCAGAAACCACAGGGCCAATTGGAGTCCGATTTTATACAGAAAATCTATGCCTCATAGGAACAAAATTGATCCTGGTCACATGACCAAGATGACAGCCATGCCCATGTGGCCTGACGCAGCCATGAAATAATATTTTGTATGGACCATCTATGCCACACGGGAACTAAAGTTTATATAATTGGTCTTGGTCTCATGACCAAGATGGCCACCATGCCCATATATTTTTGTAAAAACCTTTAAAATTTTCTTCTCCAGATCCGTAAGTCAGATGACCTTGAAACTTGACATTCAGCTAAAAGGACTGGAGCCCTACAAATTTTATATAAATGATGATTCTTGGTTGACCAAGACCTATTTTATGATACGGTCAAATGTGGTCCCTGAGGTATTTGAATGGGAAAAGGGTAAAACAGTATGTATCCATAACAAATGAAAGTAGTCTTTCCCTTTGGTGTCTCTGATGGGAGCTGTGGGTTGATTGTATCGATTCCTGATCATTGCCTCCACCTCTGTTTTTATATGAATCTCTATGAATGTCAAAGGTCAAGGTCATGCAGTGACCTCGACTGAAGGTCACTATGATTGAATGTCCAGCAAAATTCAAACATCTTAGAAACCACAGGGCCCATTAGAATCAGATATTGGATCAAGATGGTAGTCATACTTGGATTATGCTAAAAACCTTTAAAAATCTCGGAATCGTAAGCCAGATGACCTTGAAACTTGACAAACAGTAAAAGGGACTAAAACCCCACGTAAGTTATATAAATGAGGAGTTTGGGTTAACCTTGACCTATTTTATGGCAAGGCTAAATCCATTTGCTCAGGCTTTAAATGGGAAAATGGTAAAACAGTGCATTCGTCTGAAAGTCCGTTGGACATTTGACGGGGAAGAGATTAAAACTGGTTTATCAAGCAGAATTGTAGTTTAAAAACCAATGTAGGAATCAGTGACTCAGGTGAGCGATCATTCCCCTTGGGCTACTTGCTTTTATTTTCTGAGGAAATGACATCTCATATCAATCGTTTGCCTAGCACTTGAAGATAAACAAGCCTCAATGATCTTTTCACCTCCAGCTTTGAAAGCAAAGGCGCACCCCATCAGGGCTTGCAAAGTTGGTGGACTGCGTAATACCTCTGCAACCTTAGGGAATGGATGCACCTTCATGGGAGGCAACTGTTTCAAAAATATTTTTGTCTTTCTTATCAGGAGGGATTTGTACATGATGGAACTAATTGCTTGGTTTCTCACCACTTTGGGTTCAAGCCTCATTTGGGTCACATGTGAGATGCTGTTGCAGCTATAAGTTCTGAAATTAAAGGTCAGGTAATTTTTTGCCGGGTATCTGGATTTAATCCACCCCTGAGCTAAACTAGGAAAAAAATATTGAGGAGGAGACCTCATTGTTTGGGGGAGGAACTCCGGACTCCGGTTATAGGAAAGCTGACAAGAAATTCTGAAAGTGGTTTTCCTAGTAAAAATAAATGACAGAAAATATGCCAAGTGTACCCCTTGCCCCTACAACCTGAGTTTACCATTGGTAGCTTTTGTCACACAAGCAGCAATGTCTTGAATAAAATACACATAAACCTCTTTATAAAACAGTCCATTATAACACGATTTTGGATGTAACAAGATATAATGACATAAATTGCAAAAAATCAACACACCCCTAGATATCGCGGTGCATGTTTTTCTGTGACCTAACTAAATATGGTGCATTGATTTCATGCAGTCTTTATTTAATGTTAGATCCCAAAATATATATAGATTATATAGAAAATTTACCATACTGCATAACCTTAGTTACCTATACATTTTTGCTTGGATATAACAACATAATGTTTATCTACCATGGTTTCCGATTTGGAGCCCACCAAGAGTGGTATAAGAGGTTGTAGTGTTCGTACACATACTGTCAGTTAAGATGTTAAGCCTCAGCTGTTTAAAAGTAGTTTAGATCGTAGTACCAAAGCGTTAATCCAAAATCGTTAATCCATTGACAAAATATCAATGTTCGGATCAACAGACATGGACTCCAGAAGAGTGTAATCAGGCGTCCGCGGATAGTAAGCATTACTTGGTAAGCAAGCTTCGCCCACCATGCTCATCGACCCGAACGAAGAAAAGGTGTAAATGCCGGGAAGGGTATGTCCGAGATGTTAAAACATCTGTCTGTTTAAACAAATTTCTGTCATTTTTTTTTATTCAGGTTATAGTTTAAACCTGCCATAAAAATCCACGGGCCCGCCCATCTGGGCTTGAAGAAATAGATGGGCTGCATAATGCTTCCATACAGAGCTGAAACCAACGGCACACGAGTACTGGTAAACCCCTAAGAAGATTAAAGTAGAAGTAAAACAAAGATCAGGAATTGATACAATTAACTTACTCCACCCATAAAAGACACCAAAGGGAAAGAAATACAAACATTAAGCGACCAGACCATAATGGAAACCTAAACAAAGGAAGGCCATAAGGACAGTTACTTTCCCACAAAATGGCCATGTGGCCATCCAAAACCAAAAGACACAAGTGATACACACAATAAGTAACAAACAACAACATAAATAAATCGCCACAGAAGAGCCGCCTTGGAACGGTCAGTGGAAGATTTCCACTGGGGGGCTTAAATCGATTTTACGTGGCAACAATCCTCGCCCTTACTTCCGTCGCGATTTAGACAAATAATTTGTTCAGTCCGCATGAAGGCCTCCTAACTCATCAGTGCAACATCTCCGTGAACACAAAAATCAAAGAACCACAGAGGTGAGACTGTAACGGTGAGGACTCGACAGCAAGAAACCACTGAAATGCTGGAGCAAAAGAAAACCAACAGTTAGACTCCGATGAGCCCGACCGGAGATAGAGCATCAGGCACCAACCAACATTATCTCTCTAATTTTCAATAAGCCTTTACGTTGGAGCCGTCATAGAATCTGAGGCCTGACCCACCGGCGTGCAATTAAGCCTGCCTAGGCAAAGTGGTGCAAGTCGGACTGTTCATGCTTATAAACCCCATTGGTTTCATTGGGCCACAGCCGACATTCTTGGATATGTCATTTCATCTCAGTGTCGGGTAAAAGTCACATAAAATTGGAAGCAACATATTCAAAATGACCTATACAGTGTTGACGGGAACATTAAACCTCAAATTAAACAAACAAACAAAACCATAAAAATCCTAAAAATTAGTACACCTTAAGGTGTTGTTGTAATTCTCCTTAAATTTTGACAAATTTGTTTCCCGATCAAGCAAAGAGGCCAAAATATGCAGACAGAAAGGAAAACAGTGTAGTTAATAAATGGAAATTTAAATTTGGCAGTTTGATACATATTGACGTTCAAACTGATCTTAAAATTTATGTTTATCGTTGCTGTGGTTTCAGAAAAGAAAAAAAAAAATAAAATGATATCAGCTATAGCCTTAATTAGTGCTTTGCAGTCAGTTTATAAATATATTTTGCATCTTAATTTTGTAGACAATATTCTGCTGATCTGTATCAGAGGTGGACAGTTGCTGGAATACAAGACCAGTCGGCGATTATCAGCTACACCTAGTAAGATTTTCAACCATAGAAGAGTGACATTTATTGTACAAACTAGATCATTATTGGATTAGAGGATCCACACTTTAGTGGGTTAACTCATGGCTCTCTGGACGCACACAACAAGTTGTACTTGACGGCCAAGCGTCGGATCCAGTCCCTGTTTTGTCCGGTGTCCCACAAGGTTCGGTACTTGGACCGGTCCTTTTCTTGATATTTATTAACGATCTTCCTGATAATATCAGGTCATCTGTTCGCTTGTTTGCAGATGATTGTGTTTTGTATAGGAACATATATACTACTTCTGACTGTCTTATCTTACAAGGTGACCTGGATAGCCTAGCACATTGGGAGGCTGATTGGCAAATGAAGTTCAATATGGCCAAATGTCATTCAGTGAGGGTGTCACGGCACCCTCCAGACAAGCAGATTAAATTCAACTACTCATTACATCAGCATACTTTGGAACATGTCCAATCCGCAAAATATCTTGGTATCACCATTACTGATAATCTTGATTGGGGTCAACATATTTCTGAGATTACCTATAAAACAACTAGGACATTAGGGTTTCTTAGACGTAATTTGGCTTTTGCACCTAGGTAGACAAATGGTGTTGCATACAAAACCTTGGTTAGACCTCAATTAGAGTATGCATCACCTGTTTGGCATCCCCATGTTAAAACTCAGGTTCAACAGGTTGAGAAGGTCCAGAGGACGGCTGCCCGATGGACCCGCAGGCGATGGCGGAACAGAAGCAGTGTTGGTGAAATGCTCGATGAGCTGGAGTGGCCATCCTTGGAGGCCCGTCGCGAGCAGTCCTCTTTAACCTTCTTTTATAAGATACACTCTGACACAGTGTCTCTTAATAAAGATAAATACTTGACCCCTGTGACTACTTCAACTCAAACAAGAGCATCAAAACTAAACAACAGTCAATATCGTAGGTACCAGGCCTATAGTGATGCCCTGAAGAATTCTTTCTTCCCTAGAACTATTCCTCAGTGGAATAGTCTTCCCTCCTCTGTGGTAAATGCCAAAACTGCAGAGGAGTTCAAAGCCCGCATGGTGTAGATTGGGGTCCAGAGGTGTGCGTTTTAGTACACCTCTGAAAGCAGATTGTAAATAGTTTTAAGAACTCATCCAGTGGGTGTTTTTTTTTGTTTTTTCCTAAATTCTAAATTTAGCGCACCACCCAACTGAGGTAATGGCCAAGTATGACCGACTCAGTATATGAAGATAGATAGATAGACATCACACAATAGGGCAGTCATCTGCTTTCATCCAAATTTGTGAATTTTGGTTTTAAGGGGAAGGATGTTTTTTCAGGGGAAGCAACTCTTTTAATAAAAAAAAAACTATTTTGTTTCCCATGTCAATAAGGGCAAGAATTTACCTTTCAGAGTCTACTCTTAAAGGAAAGAATTTGCTTCTCAGGAGCAAATTCTTTCCTTTAACCCTTTTTGTACCAAATGGACTCTTCCTCCTTATATATAGTAGGAGTCCATTTCAAAATTTAGGGGTGTCAGGTTGTGTTTTCATCAAAATTTATTTGGAAAATGACTGAAATTTTAGTAGTAAACAGTGGAGGCCCTGATCAAACGCCACGTTCTGCGGCGTCTGAGCTCGGCCTGCAATGTTTGCAAGGGTACCCGTTTTGGGGTTTCTTGTACTCAATGGGTTAAGCGCAGACTCCTTTTTCAGAGTGAAAACAAACAGGACGTTCCAGAAGTTTTCCCTCTTGTAAAGATGGTAGAAGATATGTCAAATGTGTCCATTTTCCTTAAAAAGGCATATACCGTGCACTTTTTTTAACGGCAGTGGCTAGAGATACGGATCCGTATCTCTAGTCTCGGAGGCTAGAGATACGGATCTGTATCTAGTCTCGGAGGCTGATAATTGTTTCAAACAGAGATACCATTGCTGTTCAGGAGAGCTTGCTCGAAAAAATTTAATACTATCTACGAATTTTAATGGCTGTAAAATGACAATTTTCAGTTCAGTTGAAATATTTTATTTTTTTGCTCAAAACATAGATTGTGGTTACACGTTGAAGCACTAACAATCTATGTTTTAGAGCAAATATTAGAAAAATGTGCACCCCTGTAAACCCCAGTTTTACATGATGAATGTGGGATGCGAGGGGGTATGGTGAAGTAAGCATAACGGATCAGATCACCTTTTTCTCGTATGCCGGCTGTGAATTTTTCCTAATTCTAAATAAACATATAGACAGAGACACAGATCGAATGCGCATACGTGCAGGCTGGTCAACGCCCTTGCTTTCTCGCTATATGAAAATATATATTAGATCAAATTGCTTCCGCTTGTACATGTATATGCGACAAACAAATGCGCAGATCAGATACATGTCAGCACAGGCTGATCGTAAATTCTAGCTTCTGTACAACAACAAGCACATTGCTAGCGAGAAGAATGTAATTGAGTCGAGTCATGAGAAACCCGTTGTTTGCATATATGAAAACAAAGGCACAGATCAGCTGCGCAGCTGATCAGAGCCTTTGTTTCGCTACATGGATGGTAAATCTCTCTACTTCCTAAATCCGAAATTTCAAAGCTCTAGCCATCTTCTGTGGCTGTATAGCCTGGTCGGGGTTTCCGACCGACCTAGCCCGACACAAATTTTTGATTTTTATTTCTTTTAAGTAGCTCTAGTGTGTGATTTTCTATGAATCAATCCCATTTTATTGATCAGTGGTAAGTAGACAAATCGTTCACCCTTCATGCTTGTGATTTGCTAGGGGAGACCGGGGCTAGTCCGGCCCCGGGGCATGTTCGGCATATGGCTACATTTAGCATGTCAATCAGGTTATTGAGCTGGGAATCATAATGTGAAGTCATTTATGACGATTTTACCTACTTCAGTTGAAAATGACCGCCTTGAAGAATATAGTATAGATTTCGGAACCGAAATCTCGTTTTCGTGCATGCTGAGAAAAATTTCCATAGTAATGATAGTTTTTATTTTTCTTAAGAAGTGTTATGATCCCGATTTAATTTCTATACATTTATTACGGTACGATACTGCGCTTTAATGTAATACATGATTTATTTCTTTTCCTGCACCCTAAAAGGATTATTTCACGTGATGTTTCTGCAAAGTCTGTCAGGGGCAAGTTCGGCCTTTTAAGATGGGGCAAGTTCGGCCACCATCACCCGATCGCTACGACTAAAAATAGCCTTAATCGGAAAGAGACATAAGAAGGCGTATACCGGCCTTACTTACATACACAGTTTTCGAAGACCCAGGTGTATTATAGTCATTCCAAAAGTGAACGTTTTCTAAAATGGGGCCGAACTAGCCCCGGTCTCCCCTACTTTTCTCACGTTCAGGTATTTAAATTATTTTAAACTTTCAGAAAAGTTTATGTTTTAATTACAGAATTGAAACTACATGATAAATGCGTTATATATTTACATTGATTTCCTCCCTATAGGTTAGTTCTGTGAAATATATTAAATAGTTCAGGACAGTTACTGCGAGACGATCTTGTCCCGTTGGGTGGCCGAACTTGCCCCTTAGCGGGGCAAGTTCGGCCATCATGACCCGGTCTCTTTGACTAAAAAAATACCCTTTATCAGACAGAGATATAAGAAGGCATATACCCGGGCTAGTACGCCTGCATTGTCCTTTACTTACATATATAGTTTTCTAAGACCTAGCTGTAAGAGTCACTGAAAAAATGAACGTTTTCTAAAAAGGGACCGTACTAGCCCCGGTCTCCCCTATACTTTATATTTGACCTCCAAACTGTGATCTATTTCTCCACAAACCAGGCTAGAGCTGATCTATTTCTTAAATAAACATTGTCAAATGACAAAAAAAAGAATCAGACACTCATAGTCATTTCATAGGATCCTCAGTACATGTATATTATTTTTTTTTTTCAGAATCAAAGACAGTCCAGTTTGAGAGCAAAACATATCCTTCATTTTCCAATAAGCCAGTCACAGAAGTAAGATATTTCTGATCTCTGTTGTGCTGTTTATATGTGTTTCTTGCACACCTACCGGGTAATAAGGAAACCCTGGACTTAACTCTGGGATAGAAATTCTTTTCTTGCACACCAGACAAGGAAATCCGTGATTTTACCCTGGGATAGAAATTTATGTTCTGACCCTGGTGTTCCGACCCCAAATCGAATATAATCGCGTGTTTGATAAATGCACCGGTTGATTACAACCTCATGCGCGTCGTCGTCATGCGTGACATCACTAAACATTCCTGTTGTGTCATCACAAAATGGCGGACGTCGGTAACCGAAGTGACAGCAGCATTAAAATTCGCAATAGAAATGGAAGGTATGCAAGAAAAAGAATCCTATATGGGTGTGAGGGGTGGATAGAAAAATCCGTCCCTCGGGATCACTGTCCGGCATCACTCGGCAAGCCTCGTGATGCCGGACAGTGACCCTCGGGACGGATTTTTCAGTCCACCCCTCACACCCATATAAGATTCATATTATCCTACCCAGGTTATCCTACCCAGGGATAGGATTAAATTGAGAATTTTCACTTGTTTGATGTGCACTGGTTGAACAGGATTTCACTACACTGTTGTTAAGTTTGATGACACTGCACATGCAGTGATGTCCAAAATGCCACATTATTGTCCTCAAAATATGGCGGGCATCAACAACTGAAGTGACACAACATGAGTGTTCATGTATTATTGAATTTATTAAACGAGTTGAGGAAAAGGGATAAAATGCGAGGCTTTGCCGAGCATTTTATCCCTTTTTTCCTCAACGAGTTTAATAAATTCAGTTATACATGAGAACGAATGCAAGATTCTATTTATCATATGACATTAACAAGAGGACCATGATGGTCCTATATCGCTCACCTGAGCTAAGAGATTAACATGTAGGTCCCAGGGCGTTGCAATTTTTGGACCCAGGTCTATAATTTGAACAATCTAAGCAGATGTCCACTGGTTTTCCCTATATAAGCCTATGGAAAATCAGTGGGCCCCGGCGCGGGGGCGTTTTTGGCCCCAGGGCAATAATTTGGACAATCTTGGCAGAGATTCACTAGATGAAGCTTCATACCAAATATTAAAGACCTTGGCCTTCTGGTTTCAGACAAGAAGATTTTTATATGATTTCCCTAGTATAAGCCAATATAAAACCAGTGGGCCTGGGGGCAGGGCCGTTTTGGGCCCTAGGGCTATAATTAGAACAATCTTGGTAGAGGTCCACTAGATGAAGCTTCATACCAAATATCAAAGACCTGGGTTTTCTGGTTTCAGACAAGATTTTTAAAGGTTTTCCCAATATAAGCCTAGGTAAAACCAGTTGGCCCCAGCGCGGGGGCATTTTTGGCCCCAGGGCTATAATTTGAACAACCTTGGTAAAGGTCCATCAGATAAAGCTTCAAATCAAATATCAAAGACCTGGGCCTACTAGTTACAGGGAAGAAGATTTTTAAAGGGTTTCACTCTATAAGCCTATGGAAACCATTTGGCCCCTTAGGGGGGTCGTTTTTGGCCCCAGGGCTATCATTTGAACAATCTTGGTAGAGGTCCACTAGATGACGCTTCATACCAAATATCAAAGACCTGGGCCTTCTGGTTTCAGACGAGAAGCTTTTTAAATGTTTTCCCTATATATGTCTATGTAAAACCAGTGGGCCCTTGCGCGGGGGCATTTTTGGTCTCAGGGCTTTAATTTGAACAATCTTGGTAGAGATTCACTAGATGAAGCTTCATACCAAATATCAAAGACCTAGACTTTCTGGTTTCTTATATGTTTTCCCTATATAAGCTTATATAAAACCAGTGGGCCCCGGGGCATGGCCGTTTTTGGCCCCAGGGCTATAATTTGAACAATCTTGGTAGACGTCCATTAGATGAAGCTTCATACCAAATATCAAAGACCTGGGCGGTCTGCTTTCAGACAAGAAGATTTTTAAAGGTTTACCCTTTATAAGCCTATGTAAAACCAGTGGGCCCTGGCGCGGGGACATTTTTGGTTCCAGGGCTTTAATTTGAACAATCTTGGTAGAGGTCCACTAGATGAAGCTTCATACCAAATATCAATCACCTAGGCCTTCTGGTTTCAGAGAAGAAGATTTTCATATGTTTTCCCTATATAAGCCTATGTAAAATCAGTGGACCCCGGGGCGGTGCCGTTTTTGGCCCCAGGGCTATAATTTGATGAATCTTGGTAGAGGTCCACTAGATGAAGCTTCATACCAAAAATCAAAGACCTCTGCCTTCTGGTTTCAGAAAAGAAGATTTTTAAAGGTTTTCCCTATATAAGCCTAAGTAAAACCAGTGGGCCCCGGGGCGGGGTCGTTTTTGGCCCCAGGGCTATAATTTGAACAATCTTGGTAGAGGCCCACTAGATGAAGCTTCATAACTAGGCCTTCTGGTTTCAGAAAAGAAGATTTTTAAAGGTTTTCCCTATATAAGCCTATATAAAACCAGTGGGCCCCGGGGCGGTGCCGTTTTTGGCCCCAGGGCTATAATTTGAACAATCTTGGTAGAGGTCCACTAAATGAAGCTTCATACCAAATATCAAAGACCTTGGCCTTCTAGTTTCTGACAAGAAGATTTTTAAAGGTTTTCCTTATATAAGCCTATGTAAAACCAGTGGACCCCGGGGCGGGGCGGTTTTTGGCCCCAGGGCTATAATTTGAACAATCTTGGTAGAGGTCCACTCGATGAAGCTTCATACCAAATATCAAAGACCTAGACCTTCTGGTTTCAGAGAAGAAGAGTTTTGAAGGTTTTTCTTATTTATCCCTTTTTGTTGCCATGGCAACTAGAGTTCTGCATGGAATGGAATTCTTTGAACAACTTCGAGAGATGACCACCTAAGGATCATTTCTGCCAAGTTTGGTTAGAATCTGTTTAGTGGTTTAGGAGGAGATATTGTTTTAAGAAATTGTGAACGGACGGACATACGGACGGACGACGACGCCGACGCCGACGACGACGGACGGTGACCGATCACAATAGCTTCCCCGGAGCATTTTATTCACGACTGTTTAGAAAAATATCAATATTCCGCCATTAGTAAACGCGACGTCGTTAAGGACGTCGTACATGTAACGTTACGCGACGTATCTAGCTAATTTGCATTTTTAATCCACTAGTGGATTATCGAAAATAATACATGGCGTTATTACACTCTCAGACGCGACGTCATATGATAAAATAAAGAAATCCATTCTCAGAAATGAAAGGTATGCAAGAAAAAGGATCTTACATGGATGTGAAGGGTGGATAGAAAAATGCTTCCCTGGTTATCTCTGTCCGGAAGCACTTGGCAAGCCTAGTGATGCCGGACAGTGACCCTCGGGACGCATTTGTCTATCCACCCCTCACAGCTATGTAAGATTCTTATGGTGCGCATGCCTGCATGTATATGTGTTTACATTAAAGAGATGAAGCAACAAACCAAAGTAAGGCTTAAGGGGAACTGCTACACCTTCAGGGAAGGCAACTTTTGTCAAAATATTTTTGTTTTACATTGAAAGTAGGGACTACTCATAATGAAAAGAATCTGCTCCTCAGGAGCAACTACTTTTCTTCAGGAGTAGACCCCTTTTTTGAAGGGGTTTCAGTTTATAGTAAGGACATTCTAAAAGTGGGCCACCACCCATTGTGGCTTGGAGAAATAGATTGGACTGCATGGTGCTTCCATGCAGAGCTGAATCTGACCGTACATGAGTACTGTTGACTGCTTAGAAGGTCTAAGCCTGCCCAGGCAAAGTGGTGCGAGTCGGACCCTCCCTGATATAAACTCTACTGGTTTTATTTGGACAGTAGGGCTTGAGATGTCATTTAATCTCAGTGTCGGGTAAAAGTCCTACAAAATTGGAAGCAATGTCTAGAGTGTCGACAGGGATGTAAAACCTCAATACAACCAAACACACACATTCTAAAAGTTGATTGTTTCCCTTGTAGAAAATTGAGAGAATATGTTAAATGAATCCATTCTCTTTATGTATGGCAAAATATTTTAGGAAGAGATGTATATAGTAATCTGTTTCTATAGTTTCACCCTGTGTCCCATTGATCATTGTTTTCAAATTATATGAAAATTGCCAATATATATGTAAATGAGCATTAGGATTTTATTTTATACTGGAAAGTAATGGAAATTTATATACTGGTAACCAGTTGGTCTATTGCCTTCCTTGGCAGAATTTGTGGCCTCCCATAAATTAGAACTGCTGTGTATATATGTTTTTATGGAGGACGTCTTGATGAAAGGTAATGCACCTATCAAGTCCTCCAGGGGCAGAATTCCCCTAGGGAATTAAAATATTTTTGAAAATGGGTATCTAACACACTAGGTACAATTTCAGATCAAAACTTCCCTATGTGGGCATTAAAATTTGCACATTGCTTTTTCTAGAAATTTAATACCCAATACCCCTATGCCAAAGTACGGGTACAGATAACATTGTTTATACCAATATTTCGCATAATGATGAAACTCATTACAATGACAATTTCAATTGAAAGTATCATTAGCTAAATATGGGAGGGGTTAATGGAGGTATTAAAAACATTGTATCTATTACTTCAAGAAACAAATGTGGATATTTGTTAGAATCGCCTCAGCGAGGTGATTCTAAAATATCCACAACATTTGACATTTGTTTCTTGGGGTAACTGAGGGGAATCCCTTTATTAGTAATTACCAGTATACTTCTCTTTATTAATTGACTATCTTGTATTGATCGGAGGTCATCCGTATTAACATCAGGTCAACTAATATTAACCGGAGGTCAAGTGATATTAGGCTAAGGTAAAAAAATCAATAATCATGTGTTTTAAGTGTGCCATTAATGAAATTGTCATTAATCAAGTAATTTCCTTTTAGACCTCGGACCTGTAACTGGGCCAATACGAAAACAATTGATTAATAACATCATATTATTAATTGACTATCCTGTATTGTTCGGAGGTCCTCCGTATTAACACGAGGTCAAAAATCAATTACCATGTTATTCAATTGTGTCAGTTAATAAAATTGTCATTAATCAAGTAATTTCGTATTGGCCAAGTTACAGGTCCTCGGTCAGCTGTATTGGCCTCGGCCTTCGGCCTCGTGCCAATACAGCAGACCTCGGACCTGTAACTGTGCCAATACGAAATTATTTGATTATTAACATTATATATTTGAGATTCTTTATAGCGGCAAATTCTTTAGAATGTCAAAGTGTAAGGGAACAAATACCGTCGTTATAAACAATAATACTGTAGGTTCATTATACATGGATATATATGTACTACATTATATATGCATTTCCTTTCAGATACATGCTATTCCAGAATGTGGATTGTTAGTAAGTTTGTCAGGTAAAGCTTTTCTTTTACCTCATTTTTTACCGTAGGTCACTTTGTTTTGTTTTCATCATCATCATCATCATCATTAATGATGATATTGATGTCTGGGATTCTATGAATTTAAAAACACACACAGGCCCACAATTGGTGTTACTGCCCTTATCTAGATATTAAGTAAAGGGAAATAAAGTAAATGTACTGTTATCGGAGGATAAGTAGACAGTGTAGTAAAAGATAATACCACCACAGGTAGGTTTGACAGGTTGTACCGTTATCATTATCATACCTGTAATTGGTTGGCAAGACAGATTATACGGTTAAAATTTTCATAACCCAAGCGCCGTCACCCTTTGACAACAGTGGACAATGCTCAACAACAAAAACACTCGCTGACGTCACTTTCAACTTATCCTCTGACAACACTATTTACCGGTACTTATCCTTGTAGTGTAGCTTCTAAATACTCAAATATGTTCTAGAAAGGGTTATCCTTTGGAAGCAAGGACTACACCACAGAACTGGAAAATATGGAGTGTATATGTTTTCTGGGCCAGACTAGCTACTTTCGGCCAATTAGGCTTCATCAGTAACCCTCAAATATTTTCAAAATTTCACAATGGAATCAATGATCCCAAAGGACAAGAAAATATTAACTATACTATGATGTAGGGCAGGGAGACTTTTTACGGCCACCACACATTCCCAGACATCAGCTGAAGTGACGTTAAATATGTTCTAGAATGGGTTATCCTTTGGAATACAAAGTACAAAGCATATGTAGCAACCAATTACATTATATCTTTTTTATCTTTTTCATTATTTGTGTTAAAAAATCAGTCTTGATATTTCATGCTACTGGTTTATTTTTGTTTGATTTGAGGTTTAACGTCCCCGTCAACACTGTATAGGTCATTTCGGAGACGTTGCTTCCAATTTTGTGGGACTTTTACCAAACATTGAGATGAACTGACATCTCAAGCCCTGTCGCCCAATGAAACCCATAGCTAGGGTTCATAAGCATGGACGGACCGACTCGCACCGCTTTGCATTGGCAGGCTTAGATTCTCTAAACGGTTTACCAGTACTTGTGTGCAGTCAGATTCAGCTCTGCGTGGAAGCATCATGCGGCCTATTTATTTCTTCAAGCCCCGATGGGCAGGGGCCATCACGCTACTCATCATAGAAATTCATCTATCTAGAAATGTCAAGCATTATTGTCTCAGAAAAAGAAATACAATCTGGTGAAATTGTGCTAAGTGTGTTAACTAACCCTTGTCAAGCTGAGCCATGACAACCCCTACCTTTGCAAACAGTGTAGATTCTTATCATATGGTTTCTGAAGAAGTCATGTGAATAGGAATTACATTGTTTGTCATTCACATTATGAAAACACGCCTATTCAAATATATTGAAAATTATACTACAAAAAAAATAGTTTCAGCTAAAACAAAATCTGATAATTTTCATATTTCTAACAGATTGGGGGTACCGAGGCGGCTCTAACGAGTACCCACAATCTATGTTTTTAAGCTGAAATAAGAAAAATAATGTATACCTCTGTAAACCCTAGTTTTACTGTATTAATGTGGGGATTAAGGTAGTCAAAATTATATAGGTGTGTTTTTGTGATGGTTTGCAAATGTGAATGAATAATCTACATCAAAGTTATTTGATTTGTTTATAGTCTGAAATAGATGTGGCAAAATTAATTTATTCAGCAGGACTAGAGTTAAGGATTGCTGTTAATTACCTTATTTGCTGTCTTGTAGATTCAATATTACACTTCTATGATCTGAACACCCTGGAGTTTAAGATGACTGTCACCAAATCCAAGGGAACTTCTCTTGTGGCTTTTAATATGAAGGTAAAATTTCAGTTGACCTTGAATAAGCTTGCATAATTTCTTTTGAATTTGATAAATTTGATGAAACTTGCTTACTTTTTATTTAAATTTGAAGAAACTTGCCAAAGACTTACAACTTCATGGGTTACTGAAAATAGTATGAGAACTGGTATCTGCCTGGCATATTTAAGAAGTATCATTGGAAAGCGATGATGAACAAGATCAGATGCTACTCTTTGAGGCATCTGTTCATTGTATAAACTGTTTATATATCATATTGTTTTTGGTGTTTTTTTAAACTCTGAAAGTTCTTTCCTTTAGGTACAGGTCCTTATTTGGATGGACATTATAAAGAAGAAGACAAAAAAGAATCCTAATTCATAAATGTTAGCTTTGTTGTTAAATGGCATCAAAGTCACCAGGGGTCAGTTATTCAAAACTAAGACGCCATTACTTTACAATATGTTAAAACCTTGATCATTTAATGTGGCAAATACATGTATACTAAATATTTTTGTTGAAAAAATGTGAGTAGCTTTTGCATTTGCAAAAGCTCTCATATTTTCCAGCAAACATTTCAGTGTAAAATATTTTACTTGCTAACAAGGTAGTTCAGCTGACCTTGCTTTGAACAACAGGGTCCAGATCCTGGACTCCAGATGTTTTGATTTGCCAGTCATTAATTCTGCATTTCCAGGAGAAACATGATAGGAGAAGTCCACTGATTCAGCATGGGGCAACATTAAAAATATGTGCGGCAATAGGAAGAAAGCTACAGGTGATATACAGAAATCAAAACATTGACAGCACTGATGGCACGATTGTCTCTGCATGTAGGCTGGACAAATGGTCTGTAACTTTGACTTCGTTTGTCTTCCCAGTTCAGTATTGAAACACACTTTAGCATACTTATAGTAGTCGCAGATAAAATTGACTAGGCGGAGCTATTCGGGTGTTGTCAATATTTGTCAAATTCGCTTAGTCCATCGGAAGATACGGTAGAGTGCCTTTCGCATGCTTTCCAAGCGGACCAAATGGCCATACACGCCACAACTGTGTTCGTGTTACAGTTGAATTCACACGTCTGGGTGACTTGGTTTACCTTTTTGTAAATAGAACATTCCAAAGGCAGGTACAAACGATAGCTCCGCCTAGTCAGTCCTATCGGCAACTATTATACTGGTCTTTTAGTTTCAGTGTACTGATGACTAGGATCCGAAAATAGAACACTTGAAAACAATAAAGACCCTGATCAGACACTGCAGAATGTGGCATCTGATCAGGGCTTCCACTGTTTGCCTAATGTCAAACTGCACCTCTCCAAAGCTATCGGGTGGCAGATTCCTTTGGTCTGTAAAGGATTTTTTGCCCGGTTTACATGCTGTTTAACATTATTATTGGTAAGTGATAATCACAGAACGTAATGGTAATAACAGGATGTCTATGAATAACCCTTACCTAGAATTCGTAAAAAATGCTTTGAGCATTCAGTTTAACTTAAGTCAGGCGCCCATGCTCATCGGGGCTTGGAGAAATAGATTGAGCTGTATGATGCTTCCACGCAGAGCTGAATCTGACCACAAACAAGTACTGGTAAACAGCATCGAAGGACTAAGCCTGCCCAGACAAAGTGGTGTGAGTTTGATCGTCCAATGCATATAAGGCTTTTGGTTTCATTGGGCGGCAGGGCTTGAGATATCATTTCATCTCAATGGCGGGTAAAAGTCCCACAAAATTGGAAGCAACATATCCAAAATGACCTAAATAGTGACGGGGACGTTAAACCCCAGTTCAAACAAACAAACAAACAAATAACTTAGGTCAGTGATAATCCCATGGAAAATCACAGGGAAGCTTCTGAATTACAACGTAATTTTGGATTGATTCATAAACAATGTGCAAAAAAAAAGATCAATTTCTCAACCGCTATATAGACATAAAGGCTCTTGACTGAATTGTCATTTTATATGAAAATTATGAAACTTGTCCTGCAAATTTCATAAATTTTGTATGAAATGACAATGAATGTAATATTCGGATTAATATTATATGGATTTTTTTAAATAGGATTTTTTTTTTCAAAAAACTTGACAAAATTTTAACAATGTTTCACAGAATCCATTGTCATCACAGCATGTTACATTGACAACCAAGTGCTCTGTAGCATGTAGTCATATTACTTTTATGGCATGAAGTTACACCACTGAGTAGCAGTCATATCATGTAATCAGTGTGAGATAAGGATAATCAGTTCATCACTCATAATGGTGAATAGACTTGTCATATAGTTATCCTCACAAAAGGGTTATTGTGTGAAAAATGGAAGAGGAAAGGGAAGTTGATAAATATGACACCATATAAATTTCTTCTGACCGAGTGATATCAGTAAATTTAAAAAATTCACTCTAAAGTGGCAATATTTATACATTGGATCGATCAAAACATAGTAAATAAAATAAAAGACCAAAAAAGTAAAATGTCTCTCCATCAGAACACTAGATAAGCTAACCAATAAATGCTTCTTTTGTTAGGAGAAATATTTCTGCTTGTGACTGAGCTTTGTATCTGAAGGAGTTGTATGATAGAATATGTTTTGCACTGGGCTTTCTGAAGAACATACTCTCATACTCTGTTTGACCAGAACCTGGGGTTATGTCCCTTAATGATGCCTGTTCCCCAAAATCTGAAGTAGCAATAAGCTACTTGTATTTCACATTTGTTTTTATCTTTCAAAATAGTTTCTGGACATTTTCAGTATGTTTAATCAATACTTCTTTTTCCAGCTTTGGAAGTGGAAAAATAGCGAATTAACAGAAATAAAGGTAACCTTTTTAACTTTTTATGCAAGATTCCTTGCTGGTTAGGCCAATTATTGAAGTGAATGGATACAGCCTTGGGAATAAAAAAGGAGCTGCTCTTAAAAGAAAAAGAAATGCTGGTGAAAGATTTTATACCCAGCCTCATGGTAGCAGTGGAGTATTCACTCATTCTCAAATGAATTGGGATTTTAGCCGTTTAAAAAGTCAAATTATAAAGCTACTTAAATTCAGTCACCGATATGTTCATAATAAAGTATTAACATGTACTTATACTCAGTTAAAATTCCTTGATCAAGAAATGAAAAGTTATTTCACCCCAACAGTTAGAAATATGTCGGTATTTTGATAAATTTTGATTGTGAGAAATGTACGCTACAATCTATTTGTTCGTTACCCACTTCTTTAACATCACAAAAATCAAGAGACCGCAGCTCGCAATGACAGAAACTTACGACCGGGTTATTAAGCGGAGACAAAATTGAACATATGGTCATATATATGGTAAAGAAATGAATAACCATTTTGAATGAAATTCAGGGTTGGTTAGAGAATACAGAAAAAGAAATAGTTTTCTGAAAACATACAACTTTCGTTTTGTTTTAAGAGAAGCACATTATAGCTAGATCACTTACGACTATTGAAATTGAACAGGTATTGAGTGGTAAATAAGAAACACAAGAATTATTACTTTAGATAAACGATCAACATAAGCAATAAGTTTATATGAATTATATGTAAAAAGTCGCGAACATTACAGTGATTTTGTTTCTATAAATCAAGTAGTCTACTATCGTGATTAACTGACAATATAGCTGTCAGTGTCATTTTCATTCAATTTTTGGATCTAACTAATGTAACAGTGCATGTTCAGTCATATGCTTTCAAAACATGGTGTCGCTATTACGCAAAAAAGCCTCGGTATATACTTTTATGTATAAAAAATGCTCTCCTGACAGATAAACTGCATTCTTAAGGTAGCCGAAACACTAAAAGACATATCTCTCACATATAAACACACAACAATCGCATGGCCTTGTGTTCTCAACAATCAAGTATGCAAAATTAATGATACAACTGCGAGAATTCAGTATCGAACATTACAGTGCATTCCAGAGCAATATTTTTCTATGTAAAAAGTCTTCAAAATGTTACCAATTTTGTCTACCAGCTTGAAGAAAGTAACACGCTTTGTAGAGTTTTTAAAAAAAGTTCTAAGGAATGTAAACATATGCATGTCTGTAAATGGCAGCTTTGATAGTCTCGGACATTACCATACACGGTAAAGGGACATCCTATGCCACTTTACCATTTCTACACGTAAAATTGAAAAGGAATCTGATATTATATTTGTTGTATCTAGTTAACATAATCAAGAGTAAACCAGCATACCCTCAAATAAACATATTTATTTTAGGTTGGGATGTCCGATACAATTTGTAATGTTCGATACCATAATTTTAGTAACATAAACTGCACTTACAATGTTTTTTAACATTCAAAATATGCATTTGGAAATACAAATTGGAGAGTTGAAGTGCCTTCTTCACATTGCACAATTCATATTGAAATATTCATTCTGGCAAATAATATTTGGGAAAAGATTATAAGCTATGGGACTCAATTCCAAAATAGAAAATAAGTAATACATTTTGAATCAACTTTGTTACTGTTTGCAGCTATTGGTAGAAATGTGTTCTTTTTACATAAATAAGGTTGCACAATTCAAAATAGTTAATTTATTTATTTGCAGTTATTATCCCTGGACGGTCAACATAGCAAACCTGTCATGTTCGATACCAAATGTAGCGGACATTTCATCGTATACATCCACTGCTTATTGCAATAGAATAATGATCTTGCTAGCGTGCAAATGTTGTTCATTAATAATGATTTTGGGTGGAACAAAATTAATTGAACAATATTTATTGTGGCAAATAATATTGGAAAAAGATTAAAAGTTTCTATGCAGATATTAAAAAACAAAATATGGCTTCTGATTTTCCTTAACTGTGGTAGTGTCTGCCGACTCCCCCACACATCATACACCGGAAACGGCAACCATGTCGTCTGCAGACACTTTCTACTACGTAATCTGGTTATGGAAAACCGTGCCACGTGAGAGCAATGTGATCAAGCAGTTAGACTAACAATTTTCGGTATTGAACATTACCGGTCTCGAACATTACAAAACACTGCAAATGAGGGAATTCCAACATCAAAATATTATTTTCGTTCCAGATGATGTATTTGTGTTAGTCACACATTGCGGGAGTTTAATTCAATCTAGCATTTTTGTCGATACATACGTAATAAGCCTGGTATAATGATCGCGAACATTACATGCATTTTTGCAACAAATTCATGCACATTTTTGAATGGCAAGTATTTTTAATTTCCTATTGTACAGGCTTATATGTTTATTACAATAAAGAATATCCATTTGGTCATGTTTCTGTGTATAAAAACCTAAACGTTGTTTTGAAATATCAAGAAGAAAAACGTCGTCTCGTACATTACAATGCTTAATTAAATTTCGGCGACAGCCATAATCGGGGAAAAATACTTAGTTAGACTCCATGTGGTCCTACTAATGGTAGTTATTTCCCTACCCAGAATATGTTAATTTTATGGAAACCACCTAACCCTTTCCTGTCTTGTGGAACTGCAAATATGTAAGAGTGAAAACAAAGAGAATTCGAAAAGCGACAGTCTCGAACATTACAAAACCAGGTTTTCCCGTGGCTCATTTTCCCTGAAAAGGTACTTTTCCACAGGAGGTTTATCATGATATCTTTGGGACCTGTTGTTCTGTCATATAAACGTATGCATTGGGTAAAAATGACTGCTTGATTTCAGAAAATATACGGCGACTGCAATATCCCAATTCATTTTGAGAATGAGTGATTATGTTATACTCTTTGGTGTCCATCAATCCATCCAGCCAGCCATCCACACCTCGTATCCCATCGGCACGCAACTTCAGTATTTATTCACAGATGTTCTTCAAATTTTGCATACACATTTGTATCAGGGATATGTGGTGTGGGATTGATAATGGACAAAATTTGTCAACTTTTGGCAGAATTATGGCCCTTTTCAGTTTTTCTGAATAATGGTTTTTGGCCTGGATGGATGTTTTACTTATTGCTAAGAGGCCCATATGGCAGATAAGGATCTGTATGCTTAAAATTTTATCCTCTCTAAATAAAGGCATTATTTTTGTTATTATTATTATTATTATTATGCCAGCTTTGGAAATGTTTGATCACCCAAACAAGTTCAAAGTCAGCGTTTCTAGAGTGTATAATTAGACATTTCCAACCTAATCCGATACCGATAACTGAATCTGATATACGACTATGAATCAGGGTTTTGAGGGACTGTCTCAGAATAATTAAGAACCGACAAACAATTTATAGCCACAGCAAAATGTTGTCCTTTGAGGCATGCAGTTTGCTGCTTACAAGCTACCTGTTCAAGAAGCTATGGCTATGCATACCGAATACCTAATACAACAGCCTTAACTTACGTCTTGCATTCTACAAGTGCAATTCATCTCAATGTCGGATAAAAGTCGCACAAATTGGAAGCAGCGTCTCCAAAATGACCTATACAGTGTTAATGGAGACGTCAAACATCAAATCACTCAAAAGCATACTTGAACCAAAGGTTCGGAGACAAACTGTGATTTTTGGTTGATTAGGTCTGATTATGGGATGCTTCAGTTTGACAAAGTACATATCTCAAACAATTTATGAGAAGTTTTTTGGACCCCGCCAATCGGGGCTTGAAGAAATAGATGGGCTGCATGAAACTTCCTAGCAGAGCCGAAACCGGCCGCATACGAGTACTGGTAAACTGCTTAGAGGACCTATGCCGTGCTAATAAACTCTATTGATTTCATTGGGCGACAGGGCTTGAGATGTCATGTCATCTCAATGTCGGGTAAAAGTCCCACAAAATTGGAAGCAAGGTCTCCAAAATGACCCATACAGTCTTGACGGGGACCTTAAACATAAATTAAGAGTAGTTTCTTGACAGTGTCACGTGATGGGAAATACAAATTCCACATTTCTTTTGTCCCGCCCGTGAAAGCGAAGGGCACCGCTCATTTCTAAGCATTATGCGCAAAACATGTAACTAAGTACAGTCACCTCTCACTATGTCAAACTCCAAGGAACCGAAAATTTTGGTTGTAGATTACAATAGTTTTCCTAAAAGGAATGTACATAGGACACAACTTAAACCGAAAAACCTTAATTCTAGTTTGTCTTGAGCAGTAGTTTGAGATTTCAGTGTTTGAGATAACGAGAGCCAAGTGCACTCTGAATAGCTTTGTGCATCCCATATGAAATCAATTGAGTACATGCTTTTCAACAAGCATTACAAAGTCAGATTTCACGTGCCCGTTGGTAATTTCTAGCGAAAACTGTCCTTGTGACGCATGCTAAAAAATTAGATTTGAAACACCCTGTGAATCCATGCAGTGTTACAGCATGCGCTTACATTTATATTTGGTTTAGTGGTTTACTTTCAGAACCATAAATTCGCTACGAAATTCCCAAAACTGCTATTAAATATTGACGTGAAATTAGTTAAACTCTTGTGACACAGTAACAAGTCACGAAAAACCATTTCACGCTTGGCGAGACATGTACTTGTTAGGCCACAAATAGAAATAATCGATTTACGATATATTGAGTGTGAGTTTGTTTGATTTGAGGTTTATCGTCCCCGTCAACACTGTAAAGTTCATTTTGGAGACGTTGCTTCCATTTTTTAGGGACATTTACACGACACTGAGATGAAATGACATCTCAAGCCCTGCCGCCCAATGAAACCAATAGGGTTTATAAGCATGGACGGTCCGACTCGCACCGTTTTTCCTGGGCAGGCTTAGATCCTCTAAGCGGTTTACCAGTACTCGCGTGCGGGTTGGTTTCAGCTCTGCGTGGAAGCACCATGCAGCCCATCTTTTTCTTCCAGCCCCGATGGGCGGGGCCGTATTGAGTGTGAAAGAGTGTTTGAGTGTTCCGTCTCTCCAACAGCTAAGGTCATACGGAGACGGGACCTCGGTTTAAAAACTCACCCGAAAGTCTGGAGAAGCCCTGAATCGATCATGCGATCCCTGGTTTACAAGGCGAGAACCATAACCACTATACCACGGAAGCTTCTTTTACAGTATATTGAATGACTGTTTTGGGTCAACCGTTGTGCGTCATTATACCCCCGCAAACGAAGTTTGAAGGGGGTATATAGGAGTCAGCTTGTCGTCTGTCGTCGTCGGTCCGTTACAAAAAACGACCGTAAAGCCAAAATGGCCCTAGTCCAGAACATTCTTAACAATGAAGTCAGATTCACAGTGGCGTTGCTGGCTCATCATTTATTTAAGAAATGAATTTTATTTGTCTGCTGTTCAGTGGGCCGCGTGCAAAGTAAATGAAAAGGGGTTCCTGTAAATTTTGCTAGCGACCCGCTGTCGTTCATACTTTCATGAAAAGCAGAAAAAATATTTTCTTTATATTTACATTCTTTGCCACTCAACACTGGGCGAAAAATGCTTATAGGGCAAACTTTTAAAGATGAAAAACCTTTACACCATGTTTTGCGACTAAGAGCTGGACAGCGTTGACGTCACAAACACCCATAGAGACCCATGGTTTAGACTGACGTCACTAAAAATCATGTGACTCGATGCGTTCAAGGAAGTATGAACTACGTTGTTTTCTATAGGGTAACATTAGACTTTACTCTTGAAATGTAAATATTACAAAACGATACGTTCAGGATGGCAACATTACGTCACACAACGTAACAAAAACAAAGCAAAAGAAGTATCGCGGTGTCAAAAAGTTCAAAATCCATGTTCAAACAGCACACGAATTACGGCTTTTGTGGTTTGAGCGCGGCTTTCACCCCAGTTGACAATGGCTTCAAACAGCACGTGATGAGTATAGTTATCTATACAAGAATATGTGGGCCCCGCCCATATGGTGCTTCCATGCAGAGCTGAAGTCGACCGCACATAAGCAGTGGTACACCGCTTACATGGTGTAAGACTACCCAAGCAAAGACCGTTACTACATAAAACCCTTTTGGTTTGTTTGGGTGGCAGGGCTTGGAATGTCATTTCATCTCATTGTTTCTCCAGATTTTCGGATGAGTCTGTAAACCGAGGTCACGTCTCCGTATGACCTTAGCTGTTGGTTGGACGTAAAACTCAAACACTCACTCACTCACTCATCTCATTGTTGAGTAAAGGTTCCAGAAAATTGGCAGCAACGTCTCAGAAATGATCTTAGTAGTATCCACGGTGACATAAAACCCCAGGTCGAACAAATAAACGAATACATGAAACAAAGTTTAATTTCAATTTAGGCACAACCCCCTCCACATTACAATGCAGATCAAGAAAGTACCAAGATCTGCATTGTTTGCATAGACGAAATAATATATAAGTATACTAAATAACAGCAATAATAGCAATTCATTAGATTGCTTAGGAAGAGAAAATTTACAAAGAAACAATGGGTTCAAATGGAACCAGATGGTATAACTTGAAAAAACCCCTAGAATTTCTATTCATTTAACCATTATCGGCATCGGATTCAAACTCGGATTAAGTTGGAAACGTCCATTAAGGCGTAACTATACCAAATTTAGTGGCACAGAGGCCTTTCTGATATTTAATCTTCATCAGTGTGTCTCAACCCCAAGTTCTGAAACCGAAACGGATGATGGACAAGACCCGGTAAACACAGCACATGCCCCTCCGAGCACACACCGACCGACGTAGCTCGTGAGACAGGTCAACTGTAAATAATGTACCTATTCATTTGTATAACCTTAATAATGGCTGTACCATTTTTGAAAATAGTCTGTTGTTGAAATATGTATCTGAGAATAAATGCATCTAATTGGTGTGTGCTTGTTTCTGCATGAGTGTTAATTAGAGTGAATATTGTATGTTTTTTTGTGTTTTTAAATCTTTACTGTATTATTTCTAGTCTGACCTGAGCCTGTGTAAGGCCCCCAGATCTTTGGTATGGAGCAAGAACATAATGTTTGTGGGTTTCAAAGATGAATACTTCTTGATCAAGGTACAAACCACTGATGAATTATTAGACTAAATTTCTAAATTTTGGAAATAAATGTATTCCCAGATTATTACAATAAATGTTACTTTTTATAGATTATTATAAACAATCACCTCCTTATGTTCTGTAAATAACGTACCTATTCATTTGTAGAATATGTTCTATAAAAGGGTAATCCTTTGGAAGCAAGAAATACACCACAGAACTGAAAAATATGGAATGTGCATGTTTTCTGGGCCAGACTAGCTAGTTCGACAAATTAGGCCTCATCAGACTAGCTAGTTTCGACCAATTAGGCCTCATCAGTGACCCTCAGATATTTTCAAATTTCCCCTATGGAATCAATGATCCCAAAGGCCAGACGCCCCGTGGTGTAGTGGTTATGCTACTCACCTCCTAAACCAGGGTTCGATCCCGGACTTCTTCAGACCATGGGACGAGTCTTTAAAACCAAGGTCCTATCTCCGTTAGCTGTTGGTGTGACATAAAACTCAAACACACACAACAAACCTTTTTATTTGTGTACATTTGTTTGTGCCACCAAGACAGATTTTTATGCAACCCATGCAGATCATGTTTTGGAATAGTCCGTTACCAGCAGTCTATTTATTTTCTACACATTTTCACATTCTGTTATTATACAGATTGGAGAAAAGGAATACTACAGATTAATTAGCGCGGCAGCATTTTATCACTACTTGTAAAGGGGATTAGAAACGCCTGTGCCCAGTTGTTCAAAGCCTAATTAGCTTAACGAGCTCGTTAGTGGTCAGGGCCCAGTTGTTCAAAGCATCGTTAGCTTAACGAGCTCGTTAGTGGTCAGGGCCCAGTTGTTCAAAGCATCGTTAGCTTAACGAGCTCGTTAGTGGTCAGGGCCCAGTTGTTCAAAGCATCGTTAGCTTAACGAGCTCGTTAGTGGTCAGGGCCCAGTTGTTCAAAGCATCGTTAGCTTAACGAGCTCGTTAGTGGTCAGTTTGTTAGCTGTTCTAGCAAGTTTAATATTTAAAATTTTGGTATTTTTGCTGAAAAAATGTGAGCAGCTTTTGCATATGCAAAAGCTGCTCACATTTTTTCAGCAAAAATATAAGTATATTTGCCATGATAAATTATCAAAGTTTTAACGATACGTTAACTAACGATGTCGTTAGTTTTGAACAACTGGCCCCAGATTGTTAACCGGTCATGTAAGTACAACATCTAGAGGAGAGTCTGATCAGGATCAACACTGTTTGCGAAAATGACGTCAAAAGTTATCTGCAGACGACAGTTGTTGTGATTTGCAGCTTATGGGTTAGCATATTGTAGCATCTGCAGTTGAAGACATGTTTGACTGTTAGCATGGCAACCATATTATGACAGATCATGATCCAGCATTTAATTTACAACTGCCATTAATGAATAATACTTTTACTGGACTCCAACAATAGTTTTAAAGAGTTTGTGGTCTTTGTTTGAATTAAGCTTTCTCAATCTTGATGCTGGGCTTTCCACAGAGTGATGAGGGAAGACTGAACAAACAAAGTGGATGTACAGAATGGTCTTGTTGCCACTTTCACCTTGCACTTTTTGCTATTTTGGGGGTCGATTGTCTATCAATGTGTCAAAGTTACTGACCACAAAAGCTTTATGCCTGCTATTGTGTAGGTGACTATTGCTGACCATGTACAAAATCTAGGTAACTATTATTTATAGCCATGTTGTTCTTGTCCCTGAGACATCAGAGTTCTGTGTGGAGACGGTTATCTGTATAACAAAGACTGGGTTCATATGCTTGCACATTGGAAAACAACAAACCGTGTAGACCCAGACCTGATGCCACAGAATGTGGCATCTGATCGGGTCTACACTATTTGCTTAATAAACAGGCATTTAAGGCTTAAACAGACTTGTCTCTAAGCCTGTTTTCAGGATTATTTTTCCAGTTTTAAACTCAGAGACAGTATGACCCACCTTTTAGTTTTGTGAGTGCTTTGCATTTATAAATGCCACAATATTTGGCATTATTGACTTTCAGGTTGATACAGAGGAAGTACAAGACTTGTTCAATGTTGGAAGTGGCCAGAAAGAGCCCCTTCTGTCAAAGATAGATCATCAGACAGTACTAGTCGGATATGACAACAAGTCTGTGGTCTTTGATAATTCAGTTGGGACTCCAAGAAAAGATTACTATCTGACGTGGTCTTATGTACCAAGATTTATAGGTGGGGTTTTGATTAACATGCATGTATATGCACAGTACTTAAACATGGACATCATGGATTTGATACAATAATTTGATTAATTCTACAATTGTAGGCCTGACACAAAGTAGAAGTGGAGGCAATGATCAGGAATCGATACAACTAACCCACAGCTCCCATCAGAGACACCAAAGGGAAAGAAACACAACATGAAACAACAGACCCTAATGTAAACACCAACAGCGGAAAGCCCAAAGGACAGTTACTTTCCCACAAAATGGCCAATAGGCGTTCCAAAATAAAATAATATAAGCGACACAAACACCCAAGCATGTTAACCCTTTCAACCCTGAAGACTGATACATATACATTTTTACTACAGTAACTTGATCTTCGCATTGTATCACGTCCACTGGATGTTTCCAGATCAATGCATCACAAGAGAGCTGGAGCGTCAAGTGTGATGCGTAAGATCTGGAAACATGCAAGAAACATGATGAGTTGTGCAACAGATCAAATTACTATAGTGATAATATGTTTATTATTTACCTTTTTGCTTCTAGTCTTTTTGATTCAAATGCAAATAAGTGGACATATTTGACATTACACTCTGCGTGAATGTCATGTCATTAGGCCTTAAAAAATAGCCGTGTTTCCACTAACCCGACTGACCCTGCTTCAGACCCCCCCCCCCCACGACTCCACTATTTTTATCAATAAAAGAACAAAATAAAAATTAAAACACCGACCCTACCATTTTCAATTTCCAACCCTACCCAGAGCTGACTTTTGTGAGCATCTTAAATGAATTATGATATACGTTGCAAGTCTCAACATGACAATTTAACATGTACAAAAATAAAAAAAACACATAAAAATACAGGCCCTCCCCTGTTTTTTTTTTTGGGAGAAAAAAAAAATAATAAAAAAGTTTCTCCTACCTACCGACCAAATTTTTTTTTCAGCATGTTAGGGGAGACACAGCTATTTTTTTCGCCTTATTTCACACATCGAGGTTCGACATTAACGTCAAAGTTAGAAGTGCAATCAACTGGAAGACTAAACAACCATCAAAACTTGCATGAAACCACTCCCTGAGCTCCTGATTAGGCAGGCACCTTGACTTGGTGACCTTGACCTATATTTTATGCTCAAGTGACTTTAAACACAAATTATGTCAATGTTCCAGATCTCCTCAAATAAAGGGCCTACAACCATCAACTCATGCATAGTGCTTCTCCTAGATGTACTGACTCTGCAGGTACCTTGACCCGGTGACCTTGACCTGTATTTTTCATTCCATTGATTTTGCCACAATTTACGTCGATGTTCCAGATCTTCTCAAATAAAAGGCCTACAAGCATCAAATCCTCAAATAAAATGCCTACAACCATCACATCATGCATAGTGTTTTTCTAGATGTACTGACCGTGCAGGCCCGGTGACCTTGAACTATATTTTACGTTCCAGTGATTTTGACACAATTTACGTCGATGTTCCAGATTTCCTCAAATTAAAGGCCTACAACCACCAAATCTTGCATAGTGCTTCTTCAAGATGTACTGACTCTGCAGGTACCTTGACCTGGTGCCCTTGACCTATATTTGATGCCCCAGTGACTTTGACACAATTTACTTGGATGTTCCAGATCTCCTCAAATAAAAGGCATACAACCCTAAAATCTTGCAGCTTCTCCTCGATGTATTGACCCTGCAGGTAGCTTATCCCAGTGACCTTGACATATTTTTTGCGCTCCATTGGCTTTGACACAATTTACGTCGATGTTTCAGATCGCAAATAAAATGCCTACAACCATCAAATCTTGCATAGTGCTTCTCCTAGATGAACTGACTTGGCAGGTACCTTGACATGGTGACCTTGACCAATATTTTATACTCCAGTGACCTTGAACTATATTCTGCACTCCAGTGACTTTGGCATATTTTACATCAACATTTGATATGTCATAAAATAAATGGCCTACAACCACCAAACCTTGCATAGTGCTTCTCCTCAATGTACTAGTGTGGCAGGTACCTGGCGATAATGACTTATATTTTTTGATCCAGAGATTATGACACATTTTATGTCAACTATCAACTGCTAAGAATAAAATTAACGTATTTAATAACTACGATATGATTTTGGCTCCTGTGACTTTTGCCCCAAGCAGGTGCGACGCCGTCCACTGTGGAATTCTTGTTGTGGCTGAAAACTGGTAGTATGTAGCAGTACTTCTTGGAGGTATATAATAAATATACTTACAAAACTATCACACAGTGATATACTCTTTTTGCCATTATGTTAATGATTTTTATTAAAACGCCTATTAGCATCATTTGACATGACACTGCTAATCAAAAGCTGGAAGAGTCTACTTCTGAAATTCAGGAATGCCATGATTAAAACATCTCAATACTTCATTGTTTTCTAGACTTTTTGGATCATTTTAATGATAAAAGAAAACCTGAAACTGATACTAGAAAAAAATGAGAATGACTGCTTGTGACAAAACAGTTACAGCCGAACTTCAATGGCTCGAACACCTTTGGGACCTCGAAAATCTGGGCGAGACGGGGGTAGTTCGAACCACTGAGGTTACTGTCAGGAGACATAACAAGATACTTTTAGACATCTTTTCAATGTTCTATAATGAAAATGTATGCTGTGTGTACTCATTAGAATCGCCTAATTGAGGCGATTCTAATGAGCACACACAACATACATTTGCAAGATAAAAAACTAATATCCCCTTAATTATCCCCCACTATATCTTATGTAGAGGGTTTCGCTAGGGGCTCAAGAATGGGTTGGACACATCCATGGTAAACGAGCCATCGGTGTTCGAACCATCGAAGTTCCACTGTACTCAACTTCTAGAAAATTCATCCTGCTGGAAGACCTAAATTGGGTGGAGTTGTTTAAAGCAAATGAAAGTATGCGTTAATGTAATATTAAACTTTTTATCAATTAATTAAAAAAAAAGCACTAATATTTTTGCTGAAAAAAGTGACAGCAATGGGTTATAGTAAAATTGAAACTTTTATTATTTGATACGAAAGAAACACTAAATTTTTTGTTGAAGAAATGTGAGTAACTTTTGCGCAAAAGCTACACACATTTTTTCAGCAAATACACCAGTGTGTTAGTTATATTCTGTGTGCTAGAACAGTTAAGGCTTTCACAACTAACGACTTTATATTCTGTGTGCTACAACAGTTAAGGCTTTCACAACTAGTGACTTTATATTCTGTGTGCTAGAACAGTTAAGGCTTTCACAACTTGTGACTTTATATTCTGTATGCTAGAACAATTAAGGCTTTTACAAATACATGTAGTGACTTTATATTCTGTATGCTAGAACAGTTAAGGCTTTCACAACTAGTGACTTTATATTCTGTGTGCTAGAACAGTTAAGGCTTAAATTTCACAACTAGTGACTTCATTTTAAAGAACCCCTTAGGTTCTTCTGGTATAACTTGGAATGGAAAATCAAACATACTGCTTCTTCAAATGTAAAATTCAAGACAGTTTTTTCCTTTCTGATGTGATTTACCCTATCGGATTTGAGCAACTTGAATATTTTTTAAAGTGAACATTTACTGGTATTTTCAGAGTATGATCAGCCATATATAGTAGGAGTTCTAGAGAAGCACATTGAAGTGAGGTCTTTCAGACCTACAACCTTACTACAGACTCTGGATATCAAGAATGTGAGGTTCATTTGCAAAGGAAGGTATGCCAAAATACTACTTTTTGACCTCTGGTGACCCTGGGTCACATAAAAATTCCAAATACATTCCTCCAGTCATCACCCATATTACCCGTGACAGTTTCAAGATATTAGCTCAAAAACCTAGGAGTAGTTGTGTGACAATAAAAAAAATGACCCAAAATCCAGCCTTTTAACCTTTGATGGTCCCCAGACATGCCCCCCCCCCCCAATCCCTCACACCCGGGCATTTTTTTTGCTCCTCATTACCTTTGATCCTATGATTTAATATGCATCATAATATGCTGTGTTTGTACAAAATGAATTTTTGGTCAATGTGGCTCAACCCGTCTTGCCTCGCCCCAGGGGTGGGGAGCACATCAAACTTCTGAATACCTTCTTCCATTTCTCATCCATAGGACTATCACCTGTGACAGTTTCAAGATTCTAGCTCAAAAGCCTAGGAGGAGTTGTGTGACAATGGAAAAAAGGACACTAAATCCTACTGTTTGACCTCTGGTATCCCCCAGACATGCTCTTGGGCTATTTTTTTTACAAAATGCATTTTGACCCCTTTGGCAGTGTCGGGCCTCACCCCCGCCTTAGGGTCACATCAGAATTCTAAACACGTTACTGCAGTCCTCAACCATATAGGGCTGTTGCCTATGAAAGTTTAGAGATTCTAGCTTAAATGGCCTAGGACTAATGTTGTGACATTACAGTTGGAAAGACGAGGGATGGATGGACAAGGGTATGACATTATCCCCGCTTTTTCTTTGAAAAGTGTGGGGATGAAGATGCCCCATAACCTGACAGTCACAGAGGCAGTGGGGTGTAAGATCTCCACCATGTAATGGGCACAGCTTATAAAAAGCAGGGCGCAGTCAGCTCACACTGCCTTTGATATTTATGATATTTACTCTCTAGTAGCAGTACCAAAGCAGAGTAGAATATATTGTCATCACACCAATATAAAGTTTATAAAATAAAACTTCATTAATCTCTTCAAAGGTTAATCCAAACATTCTTTGTTCCCAGAGGGAGCAAATTCATAAATACAAGAGCAACTCCTACTAAAGGAGGTGGGAGGAAAATTATCTTGGATGACCTGCCTTGTTCATAAAGATTATGCACCTATCAATAATATCCTCTAGAGAGGGGATTGCAGGCTTGCCCTGGGGAATTGGTTCTTGGATTGAATAATCTTCCCTTGAGTCAGTATTATGAGTTGAAAATCCCCTGGATGGGCATTTAACTCAATTTGTCCTGAAAAAACTTTCTCCTGTACAACAAGAGACTTTTTATACCCCCGGCATACGAAGTATGCTATGGGGGTATGTAGTTTTCGTCTTGCCGTTCGTCCGTCCGTCCATCCGTGTGTCGGTCTTTCCGTCCGTCCGTCCGTCCGTTAACATTTTGATTAAAGTTTTGCGTCAAAGTTTCTAAGAGATTGTATCTTCTGAACCCTTTGATAGATTTAGTTGATACTTACACTGAAGTTACATACTGGTCTAAAAATTTCATTGATGCATGTCCCACCCCCACAGTGACCTTGAGGTCAAGGTCGCAGACTTAGAAATTTTACATTTGGTTAAAGTTTTGCGTCCGAGTTTCTAAGAGATTGTATCTTCTGAACGCTTTGATAGATTAAGTTGATACTTACACTGAAGTTACATACTGGTCTAGAAATTTCATTGATGTATGTCCCACCCCCACAGTGACCTTGAGGTCAAGGTAACAGACTTAGAAATTTACATTTGGTTAAAGTTTTGCGTCAAAGTTTCTAAGAGATTGTATCTTCTGAACCCTTCGATAGATTTAGTTGATATTTACACTGACGTTACATACTGGTCTAAAAATTTCATTGATGCATGTCCCACCCCCACTGTGACCTTGAGGTCAAGGTCACAGACTTAGAAATTTTACATTTGGTTAAAGTTTTCTGACAAAGTTTATAGATGCCTGTATGTTCTTAACTCTAAGACAAATTCAGATGGTACTTGCATCAATATACTAGTCCAAACATTTCTTGATGTATGTCCCTTACCCCACCCACAGTGTCCTTGACCTCAAGGTCACGGACTTAGAAATTTTCATTTTGTTCAAGTTTTATGACAAAGTTTATAGATGCCTGTATATTCTAAACTCTAAGACAATTCCAATTGATGCTTGCATCGATGTTGCCTACCAGTCCAAAGATTTCATTGATGCACACCCCACCCTGCTGCTTCAGTAACATTGATACCCCTACCCCTTCAGTAACTTTGATGCCCTCACTCCCTTGGTCCATTTAGAAATTTTATGTTTGGTTTAGCTTTTACAGGCACATTTAAAGATTCTTATAGCTTCTTGACATCTTCATTCATATTACATACAAGCTCAAAAGATATATCAGAGTATGGCGCTGGCTGGGGGTATACGTGACCCACTGGTCGCTTTCTCTAGTTCAATATATAGGGGTGTCAGAGTGGTTTTTTTTAATAAATAAGAATTAGTAAACTGTCAATTTTTTGATGAGGTGATTCCAATAAGTATATACACCTAACCTGGCCATGTTTAATAGAAGATTGGATATATATCCATAAATTATTCCCACTACGCCTCCTGATCTGGTACTATGAGTAACCCTCAGTGCCTCAAACTACCTCTGCCTCAGACAAACTTTAATGCTCCCAAAACTGGTTGAGCCCTTGTAGTTCCAATATACATGTAGCTGAAATTTCTAACATTTGTCCTGCTGAATAAATTAAGTCACACCCATTTAGTCAAATATTTGATATAATATATTTGTTCAATTCATAAACTGCATGACGAACAGTGTAGATCCTGAACAGATGGTTTCAAAAGCCATCTGATCTGGATCTGCAATGTTTGCAAAAGGTAGGAATTGTCATGTTCAGCAGGATATAGGTTAATATGTCAGTATCTTTTTCAGTTTTTCATTTCTTATTTGTTAAAATTGAAGTTCGTAAGCCTGGAAAAAAAATCTATTGAGGTTCATTTGACTAAACGTTGTTTTTTTTTCAGTGACTTTCTGTATGTTGAATCACACAACACTGTAATGCTGTTGGTACCAAAACTGATATCAGAGAGAATTTCACGTCACATGGATCAAGACCAGTTTGAAGTGGCACTGCAGCTTGTGGTGAGTATTTACAGATTGATCTAAGACCAACAATGCTGTTGGTACCAAAACTGATATCAGAGAGAATTTCACGTCACATTGATCAAGACCAGGTTGAAGTGGCACTGCAGCTTGTGGTGAGTATTTACAGATTGTTCTATGAACAACAATGTTGTTGGTACCAAAACTGATACGAGCGAGAAGATCAGGGCCAGTTTGAAGTGGCACTACAGCTTGTGGTGAGTCCAAGAACAACAATGTTGTTGGTACCAAAACTGATATTAGAGAGAATATATCGTCACATGGATCAAGACCAGTTTGAAGTGGCTCTGCAGCTTGTGGTGAGTATTTACAGATTGATCTAAGAACAACAATGTTGTTGGTACCAAAACTGATAGCAGAGAGAATATCACGTCACATGAATCAAGACCAGTTTGAAGTGGCACTGCAGCTTGTAGTGAGTATTTACAGATTGTTCTAAGAACACCAATGCTGTTGGTACCAAAACTGATATTAGAGAGAATATCACGTCACATGGATCAAGACCAGTTTGAAGTGGTACTGCAGCTTGTGGTGAGTATGTACAGATTGATCCAAGAACAACAATGTTGTTGTTACCAAATCTGATATCAGAGAGAATATCACGTCACATGGATCAACACCAGTTTGAAGTGGCACTGCCAATGGTGGTGAGGTTTATGAGACCGACCAAAGAACAAGAATGTTGTTGGTACCAAAACCAATATTGATCAACGAACAACAGTGTTGTTGGTACCAAATCTGATGCCAGAGAGAATATCAGCACCAGTTTGAAGTGGCACTGCAGCTTGCGGTGGGTATTTAGAGATTGATCTAAGAGCAACAATGCTGTTAGCACCAAAACTGATATCAGAAAATATTATGTCACATGATTCAAGACCAGTTTGCAGTAGCACTGCCACGGGTGGTGAATATTCAGAGATTGATCAAAGATCATTTATGCTGTTGGTACCAAAACTGATATCAGAGTGATTATCCTGTCCCATGGATAAAGACCAGTAAAGTGGCACTGCAGCTCATAGTGCATAAAAAGAAATAAGTTAACCCTTTCATGCCTGAGTTTCTGAAAATTTTAATTTGGGCATGTTCATTCTTTTAAACATGGGGTTTTAATTGTAATATATTAACAGGATGTTGAATTGTACAGATCCTGATCAGATGGATAATTGTGAGACATATCATCTGGATCTACTCTGATTGCATAGGTATTGGTCTACAGTGTTGGAAAAGTGAAACAACATGATATTAGTAGCAAAACTGTTCCATGTACGTCAGGGAGAAAATAATAAGTAACATCACAAGTTTTTTGAAAATGCATTTTGAAGTGTCTTTTGATATGAAGTTAAGCAGCCAAGGTCAGCGAATTAACCCTCACCACGCTGAACTTGGATATACGAGGGGAGTTCAATAAGTTCGTAGAACTCGGTATTTTTCTATAGAATTCAAGATTTCTTTTTTTAATTTTTGTGCAATGTAAACCTTTGTCATTTGAATGATAACATCCGTTCAGTCAACACTTACATTCTTTGCTCTTACTTTTGGTTTGAAAACCTATACCCACAGGCAAAAATGGAAAGTCATAATATTGAGTTCAGAGCAGTCGTAAAGTTCCTCACTATGGAGGGTGCAAAGACCAAAGAAATCCATTGGCCCATGGCTGATGTGTATGGCGATAGTAGCCCAAAGCATTCCACAGTGGCAAAGGGGTCAGCAGAATTAAAACGTTGGCGAGACTCCTTAGAAGATGACCCAAGGCTAGGTCGCCCTGCTGATGTTATCAGCCAGGAGATGGTCGACCGTGTTGAGCGACTTGTGCTAAACAGTCGCCGAATCAAAGTTGCCGAACTTGCTTCAGAATATGGTATTTCTAATGGAAAGGTTTACACAATAATCCATGAACATTTAGGCATGTCAAAAGTATCTGCCAGGTGGGTACCCAGAAACCTGAACATGCAAGATCGTCAGCAAAGGGTGGAGTCAAGTCAAGAACTTCTGGAAGTGTACAATACCAATCCAGAAGACTTTCACACTCGTCTTGTAACAGGAAATGAAACTTGGCTTCACCACTGGGACCCAGATACTAAAAAGGAGTTCATGCAATGGAAGTGCCCTGGCTCATCCCACCTTAGAAATTTCGTACCCAACCATCAGCCGGCAAGGTAATGGCCACGGTGTTTTGGGACTCCAAGGGGATTATATTGATAGATTACAAGCCTGCTGGTACTTCAGTTACAGGAAATTACTATGCCAATGTCATTAAACAATTAAGGGTTGTTATTAAAGAAAAAAGGGGGGAAGCTAACTGCTGGTGTCCTTCTTTTGCATGATAATGCCTCTCTGCGAAGTTCTGAGATGCACAAGCGGCTATTCGTGAGTGCAAGTTTGAGCTGTTAAATCCCCCGCCATACAGTCCAGACCTGGCCCCAAATGATTATTATCTGTTTCGAAATTTGAAGTTCCACTTGTGTGGAACGAGATTTCGGGATGATGATGTGCTCAAGGCTGCTACAGAAGCTTGGATTGAGGACCAAATAGATTACTTTTATTTCAAAGGCATAGACTGCTTAAAAGAAAAGTGGACCCAATGCATTGAAGTAAAGGGGGATTATGTTGAAAAATAATAATGAAACCATCATCCAATCTGTGAGTTAAACCCCGAGTTCTACGAACTTATTGAACTCCCATTGAATTGTTTTTGACAACAGTATAGATCCAGATCTTGGAAGCCAGCTGATCAGGATCTATACTGTTTTCCATTCTGCTTCTGAATCCACGGTAAAATTGAGAACCTGCAACACAAATGGTTGAATATTCGGGTGGAACGTAGCAAATTGAAATGGGGAGGAATGTAGCAAATTCAAATATTCAGCCTGGTGAAGGTTAATAGAAATTGAGAAGTTTACAAAGGTATTCTGACAAATTAGTTTTTGAGGCTAGTAAGGTGGTTGTCAAAGGCAATGACATTCTTTCATCATTTATCATGAATCATTTTGATGTTAATTTTGAAAAATGCATAAAGAAACAAAACTATTTTTTTCACCTAAAATCATTAATATTGTCCGTAGACATCTACAAAATGACTTAATGGCATCAGGGCCTTGTTGTTCAAAGCATCATTAGCTTAGCAAACTTGTTTTTGCTCTTCTAGCAAGTTTCATATCTAATAGAGAGGTATTTTTGCTGAAAACATAACCTGACTATCTTTTGCAATGCAACATGGTACTTATTTTTTCAACAAAAATATTAGTTATGACCATACTTACACGAACATTAACTGAAGACTGCTGGCTTTGAACAACTGGGCCCAGGGCCCAGTTGTATAATATGAGCTGGCGCATAACAAAACCTACAATAAGACCAGTGTGACCAGCACAAACTCAAATCAAACTGCGCACACATCCACTATGACAAGACCTTATGCCTATGTCTCTTTGCATAGATATTAGTCCATAGAAGGTACATGCGAAGACTCTGATCAGACTGTGTGAATGCGCAGGCTGATCTGTGTCTTTGCTAGTCGCTCAAGACTTCTTGCAGATTTTGTCATGCGCTTGCTCATATAACAGTAAGTGTGTAACTCCATTACGATAGCATGCCTATGCTATAAACTGGCATCTATCTTACTTCCAGAAGTGACATTTTTCTGATGAAAATGTTTGATAGTTTTCTTATTTCTAGTTCAACTATAGATTGTGAGCACTCTTAGAATCACCTCAATGAGTCGACTCTAAAGAGTATCCTCAACCTGTTTTTAGCAAAAATAAGGATAATAATGAATATCTCCCTTAACCCCACTTTTCTGTATATAAAGTGAGGTTTAGAGGGGTTTTCATTTCACGGTTTTATTCACCTGATGCACCCCTCAATGTCTGAAGTGGACCGTTCAGGCTTGGCAATCAGACATATCTATTCATTTAAATAGAGAATTGAGTCAAAATCATCAAAATGGTGGTGAATAATGTTGATAATGATGAGAGGGTCTCATCAGGCACAACACTGCTTGCATAGATACTCTATACCATTTTACAGGGTTGAAAGGATAAACCAATCATATTTGGATATTGCCTTAATCATATTCTCCTAGCCAGCACAAAAGAGTGTGCCAATATCTGGCCGACAGTAATACAACGTTGACTTGTCGTATCTCTGTCGGCCAGACGTTAGCCCGACATTCTTTACTGGATGAGCTGATATTAACGCAGTCACAGTGTTTTTGGATTTACATCTATCTATTGTAGATGGATTTGTTTCGTGCAAAATTTATGATAAACGCGATGACTTTGATTTTGAGATTGTAAATTTTCCTTTTTTGGATGGTGATGTTCCTCGTGCGCCATCCTATGGCGTTTATATTTCGCAATTAATTCGGTTTGCTAGAGTGTGTAGTCATGTAACTGACTTCAACACTCGTAATAAATTATTAACGGCTAAACTCCTTAATCAAGGTTATCGGTACCATAAACTACGCAAAGCCTTTTCAAAATTTTATAGACGCCATTCTGATTTAATTTCAAAATTCGATATTGGACTTAAATCTCTTCTGCAACAAGGTCTATCGGAACCCGAATTTTATGGTGACTTAGTATATAAATTCAGAAAAATATATAACCGCAATGACTTCAGCACCCAATTTCGTAAAATCATTCTTCGATATAAAAAGATTGGGTACAACATGGATATTATACGACAGACTGCATGCATGGTAGTTAACCCAATCACGGTTGGCAACTTTGCTTCCCTCTTTAATTGCACGCCGGTGGGTCAGGCCTCAGATTCTATGACGGCTCCAACGTAAAGGCTTATTGAAAATTAGAGAGATAATGTTGGTTGGTGCCTGATGCTCTGTCTCTGGTCGGGCTCATCGGAGTCTAACTGTTGGTTTTCTTTTGCTACAGCATTTCTGTGGTTTCTTGCTGTCGAGTCCTCACCGTTGTCTCACCTCTGTGGTTCTTTGATTTTTGTGTTCACGGAGATGTTGCACTATTGAGTTAGGAGGCCTTCATGCGGACTGAACAAATTATTTGTCTAAGTCGCGACGGAAGTAAGGGCGAGGATTGTGGCCACGTAAAATCGATTTAAGCCCCCCCCCCCAGTGGAAATCTTCCACTGACCGTTCCAAGGCGGCTCTTCTGTGGCGATTTATTTATGTTGTTGTGTGTTACTTACTGTGTGTATCACTTGTGTCTTTTGGTTTTGGATGGCCATATGGCCATTTTGTGGGAAAGTAACTGTCCTTATGGCCTTCCTTTGTTTAGGTTTCCATTATGGTCTGGTCGCTTAATGTTTGTATTTCTTTCCCTTTGGTGTCTTTTATGGGTGGAGTAAGTTAATTGTATCAATTCCTGATTTTTGTTTTACTTCTACTTTATGTAACATGGTATCACTTCTTATACCTTGCTCACAAAATGGTATTTGTAACGAATACTTGATGAAATGTGAGACTGCAGTAAGAATGGTAGTGAATGGGCTGTAGAAAAATCTGTTAAGTATATACTGTATCTGTTGTCTGATGAAAGACGAAAGTTTACGCATTTTAGATGGGAATCGCAAAAGGGACATCGGTGACTTATCATTGAGCATGCTGTTTCACTGGTTTGTGTGAATGATGAAAATTAACACATTTAAGATCATCAAAAACCTATGTCTTTCTGGGGTTGCCCATCTAAGATTTTTGTGGTGTCTGATCATGACCTTAATCGTTTGAAAAACGTTCAGTCATATTCATAATAAATTTCTATATAAATCAATCTCAAACCCCTAAATTTTGACATGGACTCCTGTTATATATAAGCTGGAAGCTTCCATTCGGGACAAAGTGGGTTAATGGCTCTAACTTTCTTGTTTTTTGGCCTTTACTATTTCAGCAACGTTCATTTAGTCTGGAAGGGTCAGAAGACGAAAGATCACATTTGGAAGAGAAAATTAACTGTAGGCATGCAGTTCATCTGTTTTGTCAGAACAAATTCAAGGAAGCCATGGATATTTTCCTGAGGCTGGATATTGGTAAGTCATATTCTTGAAATGACGGGCAAAAGTCTTATTTAGCCGGCATTTACTTAGGCTGGGCATTTCGATGTTAGCATGAAGTTACCAAGCTAGACATTGCTGAGTAAGCAAACATCTACTTACATAATTCTTATCAAATATATTCCAGGAAATTAATTAAACACATTTTTCACATTTACTGAATTTCAATATTTCGGCCATAGGCCTTTTTCAAGAAAACATCCTGAAACGTTGCGACGTCGTTGGCAATGTTGTGTCATTTAAAATAACAAGTTTTGGTGTTGTGACAGTCAAAATGTAAAGAGCTGCTAGTTTCATGTTTTGTTTGCCTTGAAAAAGGCCTATGACTGAAAAATTGAAATGGATTAAATGTGAAAAATGTATCTTCTTACACTTTTTGGGTTGATCGTTTGTTAGTCAAACCAAAGTTACTAAGCACAGTAGTTTTCAGCTGTTTATGTCCATGTGACTAACACTGATTTGAATGAAATGCAGATAATGGTTATTGTGATTGTGACTTCAGAGTACTGTGTAAAAGAAAGCTTATTGTAAAACATTGACTCAGCTAATATGCTGGGACTTTGGCAAGCCGTGCAGACCCGGATCAAATGCCACATTATCGGATCAGATCTAACAGAATGTGCTTGGAGTTCTGTCCATAAATAATTCATAATGTTTTGTTTGTTTGTTTGATTTGAAATTTAAAGTCCCCGTCAACACTGTAAAGGTCATTTAGGAGACGTTGCTTCCAATTTTGTTGGACTTTTACCCGACATTGAGATGAAATGACATTTCAAGCCCTGTCGCCCAATGAAACCAATAGGGTTAATAAGCATGGATGGGCCGACGCCCACCACATTGCCTTGGCAGACTTAGAGCCTCTAAGCGGTTTTTCAGTACTAGTGTGCGGGTCGGTTTCAGCTCTGCATGGAAGCATCATGCAGCCGATTTATTTCGTCAAGCCCCGATGGGCGGGGGCTAAATTCATAATGGTCAAAACCAAAAATGACAGTAAGCCATTTCATAATGAAAAAAAATAACGACTCCAGTTTGATTGGTTGATTTTTTATGAGTATGTAAATTAGAGTACCCTCTCGTTCACAATCAAGCGTCTACTCGGCACACATGCAAACAAAAATTGCTTATTTCAAGTCGATTTAAAAATTCTAACCTGCACATTTGTTAAAATTTACATCAGATATAATTAACACATTCAGTTGGATTAATTAGCGGCATATCAATTGATGTTTTGTAAGAGATGCGCTGCCTTTATTGATTGATATTACTTTACTTTCTTTATTGATTGATATTACTTTACTTTCATTTGAAATTCAGTGCTTTTATTAAGCCAATTTTGGTGGCTGAGAAAAAAATCTGGGCGAAGTCAACTTCTCTTTTATAGTCTGGTAAGGTGTAGTTTTCTGACTTAGGGTGAAGAATCGTCCCCTCGGTTGATTCCTGTACTATATATAAGGCAGAGTATTCTATTTAGAGCAAAATTGGTTAATACCATACTTTTCTTCTTCTGGTTTACAGACCCTACTCATGTGATAGGATTATACCCCCAGATGTTACCTAGGAAACTGAAGAACTCCCTCACTTTTCCTGAGGATATTCCTACGCTTGAGGGAGTAGATTTTGAGAAGGCTGTCGTAGCCCTAATGGAGTTCTTAAATGAGGTACATCTATACACCACAATATCTTTGTAACACAATTGTTGGGTCCAAAGCAGGAACTATGCTAGTTAAACAACGGTGTTATATCTTATAATCTAAACAAAAATGTATGGATTATACAGAAAAATGACCAGATGTAGTTTCAAAAACACAATAAGCTCCTTTATAAAAAGTCAGCAGTTTGTCCCTCTTTATCACAAAAGCATAGTACAGTATATTCGACCACCCTTGAATTCTTGTAAAACAACACATCTAAGACCATTCCTTAACTTAAGAAGGAGGCAAAATCATGTGCTTCCAATTGAGATACGTTTCAAGCCTTACCACCCAAAAAACATAGGTCAGGTGGTCTCCCACTAGAGCACAGTGGATGTAAAAAAAAAGAAAAGAAAATGTACCTGAAACCTCCTAAATATGCTTATAAATGCATAATTTGTCATAATTTTAGGTGGTCTTATAGCGGCATTTCACCGTAATTGATATGTTAGTGTGATCTCTTAGCACTGTTAACTTAAGAAGGCTGCACAATCATTGACATTGTATATACTTTTTGAAAAAGTATTGGTGTACCCAAGTATTGGTGAACTCTTTTTTTTTGGTCGGCGCCTCCTCCCCTATCCGACTTCATCTTTTTTACATACCGTGTAATTTATGTACATTATATTCGGTCTCCGTCATTCAGTACTTGAAGAAACAGATGGACCGCTTGATGTTTCCGTGCAGGATTGAAATCCAGTCGTGTACGAGTACTGATAAACGCTTAGAGGATTTGAGCCTGTCCAGGCAAAGCAGCACGTGTCAGATCGTCCATGCTTATAAACCCCACTGAGCCAAGGGCTGAGATGCCAAACCCACCTCAATGTCGGATAAAAAGTCCACAAAATGAGAGCAACGTCTCCAAAATGACCTTTATTGTGTTGAGGGGGACGTTAAACCTCAAACAAACACAACTACAATGTATTCTTTTACTAAAATGCGTATTCTTTTACGTGTGTGTGTGTGTGTGTGTGTGTGTGTGTGTGTGTGTGTGTGTGGTTCGGTATGGTATGGTATGAGTGTATGTAGGTAGGTAGGTCGATCAAGGACTGGTAGGTTTGTAGCTGTAGGCTCATTACATTGCGGATACGTTAAACTACACCCCCACACACCACCACCAAAAAGCAGAAAAGTAAATGGATTAAAGTTGTTTAGATATTTGGATATGGGTAGGTGGGTCCATCTCAGCACACGCCGCAACCGCATCACCGCATCAATGCCGGCACAACGCTACGACGCCTACGCAGCGCTGTATCAGCGTCGGCGCAACGCCACCACGCCGCACCGACGCCAACGCGACGCCGACCGCGACATGCGCCCAATAACTTGCATATTATTTGAGTATCGTCATGACGACATATCTTTTCAGATAAAAAAAAAGATACAGCCATGGGTACCAACCACAGCTGCCTCCCCAACGGGCACACGACGCGCCAGTGATGCCATAACGCCCGTCAAAAGTCACGATCCACATGCAACGCCATATCAGCGCCGGCGTTACGCCTCGACGTCGCGCCGGTCGGCGAGTCGGCTTAGCGCACATTCACAATCCATCCCCAGTATCATATATGGTGCAACATGAAAGTGAGGTTACATATCGAGGCTCTCCGGACGGCGATATTTGTCGTGCGTATAAGGCATGCGAACGGGATATTGTATGTATGTATTTATGTATTTATGTATGTATGTATGTACGTACGTACGTATGTATGTATGTATGTATGTATGTATGTATGTATGTATGTATGTATGTATGTATGTATGTATGTATGTGGCTAGGTTATAATGGAATTTCATTTCAAATCACAATTGAAGCACGGTATGTTTGAGCTAAATACTGTGTTGGGGTACGCGGTTGTGACAACATTGACCTGATAGGAGAGGCCAGGACTAAAGGCGACCCTGGAAACCATTTGTCCTAACTATAGGTGTACTCTTAATTATCACAGCATGCACGCTAATTACGATGAAAATGGTAATTCATTAGTAATGATGTGGAATTCATACCAATACCATTGCATCTTTTGGAATTCATACCATTACATCTTTGAGTGATGTGATCACATTAATTTAGGTCAGTCTGTAATCTGATTTGGATTATTTCTATGTTGTGAACACAGACAGAGAGTTTAGAATCTTTACCATATAAGCAGTGGCACATGACAATGCATAAGAGAGGAATTTGTTGTGAATAGCACTACCACTGTTATACAGTCACATAGACTTAACCATTTTCTTGTAAAACAACACATTTTATCTATCATCTGAAATGCTTTATATTTTCAGAAAAGAAAGTTGGTGGAAAAGGAAGAGACCTTGAAGACCCTGTCTCCTATGATGGAAGGGAATGTGACATTGCAGACCAAAGAGCAGGTTTTCTCCGTGATAGATACTACACTTCTCAAATGCTACCTATATGTAAGTTTTTGAAGACAGCCAAATTGATCCTAAGCACAGCTGTGCATGTGAAAAAGATAACAAAATATATATTTGCACCTAACTTGCAATATTTTCCTTTGAAATCTCAAAGAAAAAAAAAGATTCTTAAAGACAAAATACTTCCTTTTGTTTGAGTAGAAATCAGTAACAAACAAGAATTTCTAAGGGATGCATAAGAATAATTCTGTTATGGTTATGCCACTTTTGAATATTAGAGAAAAGAGTCAATACCTTTGTAGATTTGATTAGGTAAGTTTTCCTGTGATAGTTATGTCTGACACTGTAACAGTTGAATATTATGGAACATGTCCAGGTCTCTATGGCATGATGGTTAAGAGCACTATATCTTAATCATTGGGTCTCTCACCACTGTGGGCTTGAGCCCTGCTGAGGTCACACGTAAAACACCAAGTTCTGCGACTTAAGGTCAGGAGGTTTTTCTCTGGGTACTCCGGTTTTTAGTTTTTACCAAGATTGGTCGGTAAATACCGGTGGTGGGAATTCCCACTGGTATTTACCGGTAATTACCGTCCTGGGAAATAGTCCAAATTTCATCAGAAGTGGGAAATACTGGGAAATATGATTTTTTGTTTAGTTATTTCTCAGAAAAACACTATTAATTTGTGTAATTTAATTGAAATAATGAACAGTTAGCTATTTTGCAATGTGCCACCCCATACATATATGTCATAAGTCATAGCTCAGCCAGACACAAGCATAAATATAAAGTGATCTGTTGTTATGCAAGGTGCAGAGAATTATTTTAAAATCACGCATATGCTTAAGAAGATAAAACACCATAATGATCCCAATATTTGGGATACATGCCTGGGCAAACAGACACAGATCGGAATCACTTTTCTTCTTTAAGAGAGTTTGCCATTGGAACTACATATTTTTTATGCTTAAGTGTAACACTAAACCACACAGTTCATTTTTATGGGTATTTGAATTTTAAGGAGGCTTACACTAGAAAAAAGGTTTGTTTGCAAGTGTGTCAAGTAATCATACTCCTAATTCTAAAAGGTGTGATAATTTAATTGTTTGTTTGAGACAGGTATTAAACGAACATAGTTAATTTAAGTATAAAAGGTTTCTTAAATTATCTACAGATACTCACCTTAGTATATATAATTAAAATTAAAAGTCAAGGGAAATAGCTGAAAGTTAAAAACTTATATTTTAGAATCATGTTTAAAAATGAATTATACATTGTAAGGGACAATTCAAGTTATTCAATATAAAAAGGGCTGGAAAAATTCTTCAAAATTTCACTTGTCCTACATGACTTAAGTGCATGTAAACTGTGCTAAATGTCGTAAGGACTAAACAAACTTTTTTACTTTTCCTTCAATTTTTTTTTGTCGTTGCAAGCAGACAAGTTGAATTTTCAAGCCCTGCATGAACTTGAAATAATTTTGCTTTCAAATAGCTAGGTAGTTGGGGTAAATTAAGCAGTCTCAATTGGTACCACCTATGTAAATACATATTTCCAAGTATTTACCGGGAATTCCCTGTATTTCCCGAGAATTGCCTGTATTTCCCGCCATCCAGGGAAATATGAGTATTGCCCACTTTTTTGCAAATCTTGGTTTTTACCAACTCTGATTAAGGATTGTCTCAAAATAAGTGAAATAATGTTGACCGGTCTGTAAACCCAAAATAATTCCCAACATTTCATAAGGTGATAGTATTTGCCTTGTTTGTATTTGCCAGTGATTTTCAATACTCAGAACCCATATCCCTCTGTATATAGACATTTGAAATAATGACACACTCATCATAACGACAGTTTAAATGGAACTAATCCATAGTTCAAGATGAGACAGATTAATTGAGATATTCAAGGATATTGTATTTAATATACCAAGGAATTTAAGATGTGGATATGTGTTAGAATCGCCTTAATGATGCAATTCTAACAGACATCCACTATATTTGTTCCTTGGAGTAATTTAGGGGAAAAGACCCTTGATTGTATTATACTATTCCTTATTGGGATTCTTCTTCATTATGGCAAAATGTTAGGGAATAAATAGTCCTTATAACGAGAGTCCTCTGTACTTATCAAATGCGAACAGCAAAGTTCAGAGCTCTAATAGCTTACGCATATGTTGTCCAGAAGAGTATACGTTCTGATGCAGGTGTGTTCACATATACTTGTATACATACATGCTATTATATTTACGTTTCCAGTGTAAAACCTAATGCAAACCTATAGAAAACAATGTAGTTCATAATTTCATGAATGCATTGAGTCACGTGATTTTCAGTGATGTCAAGTGACGTCAGTCTACCAGCATTGGTGGCGTTAACGCTCTTCTGCTCTTTGTAGAAAAACAGCTTGTACATGTTTTTCAGCTTTAAAAGTTTGCCCTATAAGCATTTTTTCTCCCAGTGATGGGGGACAAAGAATGTAAATATTAAACATAAACTTAATAATTCTGCTTTTCATGAAAGTATGAATGACAGCGGGTCCCTAGCAAAGTTAATTTGCACGCGACCCACTGCATTCATATTTTCATGAACAGCAGAAAAATCAAATTCATTTCTAAAATGTCCATGTTCATGTAGGCAAAGATTTTTTCAGAGATGGCATGACTTCTATCAAGGAGTAATGCCATGATATCTGTAATTTGGACAGGTTTAGAACTTTAATCAAATTATGAATCATTTTGGCTCCATAAACAATGTTATATTCATAATTTCAGACCAATGAAGCTCTGATTGCCCCACTATTGAGAACCCCAGGTCACCATGTCCATGTTAAAGAAGCAGAAAAAGTGTTGCTGAAGAAACAGAAATTCTCAGAACTTATCATACTTTATAAACAGCATAACATGCATGTTGAAGGTTGGTACCACAATTACTAAAATAACTCATTTAGAAAACACACATATGGGTTAACCATATATTCATAGCTCTGAACTGGCTTTTATTTGTGATATTTCTTTTAATTTTACTTTAAACATAGATAGTGCATGCTCACTAGAACCACCTGAATGAGATGGTTTTAATGGCTACCCACATCCAAGGTTTTTGAACAAAAATAAGGAAAACGATTACCTATTCACCCCACACATACACACACTTTTCTATATTTAGAATGGTGTCTTCTTATGGCCTTTTCATGTGGTGTGAACAATCTTTCAACTGTTTAAGTGTACAACGAATTGAATACTAATTACCATATTTTAACCAGAGAGGAAGCTCAAGTTTTTTCAGCCTTATTGCAACTCAAAAGTAATGTATTAATCTATTATCATGATCAGTAAATATATACATATATACATGTAGTACTTGTACACAAATCATAGATATCACAGAATAATAGTATTTTGTTTGATTGAATAGGGTAAAATAGTTATTGGCTAAGGCTTTTGACCTGTCAGTACTTAACATTAGTTATGACTTCTTGAGAGATTTTAACATATTATGAGTGTTTTCAGACCTTATCACTTGTGAGCCTAACAGCCCTCTGTGATCTAATGGATTAGCGTGCTGACTCTTTATCCTTAGGTCTCTCACCACTGATCGCCCCCGCCCATAGGGTCTTGAAGAAATAGATGGGTTGCATGGTGCTTTCATGCAGAGCTGAAACTGACCACACATGGGTACTAGTAAAGTGGTGTGAGTCAGACTGTCAGGTGCATATAAAAATAGAAGTGAAGGCAATGATCAGGAATCGATACAATTAACCCACAGCTCCCATGAGAGACACCAAAGGAAATAAACACAAACATGAAACAACTAGACCCTAATGAAACATCAATAGCAGAAAGCCAAAAGGACAGTTACTTTCCCACAAATTGGCCAATTGACTATCAAAAACAAAATAATATAAGCGATACACCCACTCAAAGACAATCCGTAACAAAAATAAACCTTGAGAGAAGAACCATCTTGGAACGGTCAGTGAAACGAATTATACTGGTGGGGATGGGGTTAAATCGATTTTACGTGGCCACAATCCTCAGGCTTACTTTCGTCAAGATTTAGACAAATAATTTGTGTTCAGTCCGCATGAGAGCCTTCTAACTCATCAGTGCCACATCTCCGTGTACACAAAAATCAAACAACCACAGATGTGAAACAACGGAGGACTCGACAGCAAGAAATCACTGAAATGCTGGGACAAAAGAAAACCAACAATTAGACTCCGATGGGCCCAACCAGAGACAGAGCATCAGACACCAACCATCATTACATACAATTAGATTCTCTCTAATTCTCAGTAAGACTTTACACTGAAACTGTCATACAATCTGAGGCCTGACCCACCAGCGTGCAATTAAACTGGCACTTGCGGTAGCAGCTACCACCAGAAATGTAGGCGGGGCTTATTGATTACTGAACAGCTGTAAATTATTTACTTGGGGTCTGCTAGATCAGGCTACTGCAGAATAATGCATATACTCACACATTATGAATAGTGATATTTTTCTTATTTCTGCCCCAGATATACCAGTATATTGTGGATGCTTGATTAAACTGCCTCGTAAAGTTAACAAGTCAATAAAATGAATACACCTCTAAACCCAGATTATATAGAAAAAAGTTTTGTGTTTTGGGGTATTTTTGTGTTTTCAATATTTTCCTATTTTTCTTTAATACAAAGATTGTGGGTACTTGTTACAACAGCTTCACTGAACTAGAAGTGAGCAAAATGTCAAACATTTTCATCTAAAAAAAACAATGCACCCCTAATCTTTAAGATATGTTTCTAATATTGATCAAGACTAATCAGATTTTCCAGCATTTCTAGACAAGCATGTCTATATAAGCTGTAGCATAGGGTCTTATCAGGCTTTGTTTATAAACATTCTCCATGTTAAAGCAATTAAACTGGACAAGTTTATTATTTCTGCCAGGGTAAACTTGGCAACATTAAATTATTTTAGTTAATCCAGTCCCTTTTTTCCATCTTGATTTTGGGTTACAATACAATGTATTTTATATTTTTAAACAATATCTAGATGTATTACCTTTAAAAATAAGATACATTTATTGAAAAAAATAAAAAATAAAATGTTGATGGCATTCCTTTTCCGAAACACCTATTTTGTAATGGATCAAGCTACTTTATACGGTATGTGCAATTTCCGTCCAACATTTTATACATTGCTGGAAAAAATGGCAGAAAATTCGGACAAAGGGAAATCATATAAAAAATTTACAAAAGAACAGTTTTGGACCGTATTTTATTTCTTCAGATTTAAAAGTCTGAATGGGTATTTTATGAAGAGTAAAATATCATAGCAGTATAGCTGAGACAATAACAACAACTGATAACAATGATGGTTGTGATAATGATAATCAAAATTCTTTGAACAGTTATCTGCAGGATAATTTTCCAGGCAATTATGGACATGATCATGGACATAATAATGATTATCCAATTTGGTACCAGAAACCCCGAAATGGGTATTTGACAAACAGTGCAGGCCCAGATCAGATGCCACTGAATGGGCGTCTGATCAGGGCCTACACTGTTTACAACATTAGCTACCTTTAATATACCTATAAACTGGAATTGACAAGTTCCTGTGTATCATGGAATATGAAAAGGTTTTTTTTTCTGAGAGACTCTGAGGTAGGATTATTTATCTGCTTTTACTAAGCTTGCCATCTTACAAGTGGAAAGTGTTTGGACTCCACACTAATAGTTGCTTTGTTTATATCACATGACCAAGGTTCAAAGGTATTTTAGTGTTGATGTATAAAGTAGAGATATGCCTCCTTACAGAACAAATTTTGTTTCTACAGGTTTTCTAAGTATTTTATTTTCATTGATAAAGCTACTGCAATCAACAAAATGTAAAAGTCAGGCACCATTTTGAAATAAGCCCCGCCTACATCCTTTTATAAAGCAGGTGGGGGTTTAAAGAGGGAAGTAAAGTTGCCAACCATGATCGGGCCAGACAAGATGCATGCAGTCTGTCATATAACATTTATGCTGTACCCAATCTTTTTATATTGAAGAACGATTTTCTAAAATTGGGCGCTGAAGTCATTTCAATTATATATTATTCTGAATTTATATACTTAGTCACCATAAAACTCGGGCGCCGATAAACCTTGTTCTAGAAGAGATTTAAGTTCAAAATTGAATAAGCCTTTTGGTTTCATTGGACAGCAGGGCTTGAGCTGTCATTTCATCTCAATGTCAGATAAAAGTCCAACAAAATTGGAAGCAACGTCTCCAAAATGACCTAAATAGTGTTGACGGGGACATTAATCCTGAATTCAATCAAACAAACTCAGCGCTGTGGTGTTTCACTCGGGCCACATTTGAGACGCCAAGCTCTGAAATGTAAGATCAGATGGTTTTTCTCCCGGTACTCCGGTTTTTACCATCTTTTGATTAATGATCATCTCAAATGAGTGAAGTAATCTTGAAACGGCCATAAAACCAAAACGAAAAAAACAACAAAAACTTGTACATCTGGGCACATTCACCAGAATTCATACTCTGTGCCAAGAGATTACCCGAAACCTAAAGTGAGCTGACAGAAAAAGAAAATATATCTACACTTTTGTGCTGTCTTTTAGGTTGTCAGAATATTTCATGCAATTAACAGTACGGCAAACAGCACTGAGTCAGCTGAACAAGGGTCTATCAGATTTGAGTCTTTACTGCATTAGGGTGATATCCCATTTGGCACAATGCAGTCTCTGGTCGGGCCCATCGGACTCTAACTGTTGGTTTTCTTTTGCTCCAGCATTTCAGTGGTTTCTTGCTGTCGAGTCCTCACCGTTGTCTCACCTCTGTGGTTCTTTGATTTTTGTGTTCACGGAGATGTTGCACTGATGAGTTAGGAGGCCTTTATGCGGACTGAACAAATTATTTGTCTAAATCGTGACGGAAGTAAGGGCGAGGATTGTGGCCATGTAAAATCGATTTAAGCCCCCCAGTGGAAATCTTCCACTGACCGTTCCAAGGCGGCTCTTCTGTGGCGATTTATTTATGTTGTTGTTTGTTACTTACTGTGTGTATCACTTGTGTCTTTTAATTTTGGATGGCCATATGGCCATTTTGTGGGACAGTCACTGTCCTTACGGCCTTCCTTTGTTTAGGTTTCCATTATGGACTGGTCGCTTAATGTTTGTATTTCTTTCCCTTTGGTGTCTTTTATGGGTGGAGTAAGTTAATTGTATCAATTCCTGATCTTTGTTTTACTTCTACTTTTCATAGCCCCAATACTGACATTTTCCTGATGAAAATTTGTTACTTTTCTTATTGTTGCCTCATGCATAGATTGAAGGTGATATTTAGAACTGACTTATTCATGCATTTCTAGTGAGTACAGAGGATTTATGTTTTTGAGCAAGAATTTAAAAAATATTGTTCACTTTTGTAAATATCACTTTTCTCTATAGTGGGGTTTATAAGAGCATTCATGACAAACAGCCTTGTTACGCACAGGTTTTCATGTTAAAACTTTCTACGTTTTTTATGTCCCCGCCTGCCTTGGCAGGAGTGGGGCATATAGCGTTACATTGACTGATACAGACATTGGGTCCATCCCGACACCCCCTTTATATAGAAATTTGTATGCAAAACTGTCAAAATGTCTAATTATCTTGAAAATTAATCAGATTCGAACACCTAAACCATATATATTATCATAACTTATGATATGACACATTCCAAGACACAGACTTTGGGTCCCTCCGGTCACCCCCGGGCCATGCCCCGCCCCCGTTATATAGAAATTTGTATGTAAAACTGTCAAAATGTCTAATTATCTTGAAAATTAATCAGATTCGAACACCTAAACCATATATATTATTGTCACTTATGATATGACACATTCCAAGACACAGACTTTGGGTCCCTCCGGTCACTCCCGGGACATGCCCCGCCCCCCCCCCCACGTTATATAGAAATGTGTATGCATTCTGCCAAAATGTCTAATTATATTGAAAATTAATCAGATTCGAACACCTAAACCATATATATTATTGTTACTTATGATATGACACATTCCAAGACACGTATGTCATGTTCGTAACCACCTCGGGCTGAACTGTCGAGCTCAAACCTCGGGCTCGCATTGGAGCTCATAATTGTTTTAGCTGTTGTCCTACAAAGTTGAAATTTGGTATGACATTTACTCAGACCAAGACCTATCAGTTCATGATCAAGTTGACCCAGGGTCATGCCCCTGGGTGGGCCCAGGGGTCAGATTGCGAAACAGGTCAAAATTGTCATATAGGAATTTGTATGCAAAACTGTCAAAATGCCTAATTATCTTGAAAATTAATCAGATTCGAACACCTAAACCATATATATGTTATTGTTCCTTATGATATGACACATTCCATGACACAGACTTTGGGTCCCTACGGTCAACACTGGGCCATGCCCCGCCCCCTTTGCTTCATTAAAACCTAAAGTGAGCTGACAGAAAAAGAAAATATATCTACACTTTTGTGCTGTCTTTTAGGTTGGCAGAATATTTCATGCAATTAACAGTACGGCAAACAGCACTGAGTCAGCTGAACAAGGGTCTATCAGATTTGAGTCTTTACTGCATTAGGGTGATATCCCATTTGGCACAATGCAGTCTCTGGTCGGGCCCATTGGACTCAAACTGTTGGTTTTCTTTTGCTCCAGCATTTCAGTGGTTTCTTGCTGTCGAGTCCTCACCGTTGTCTCACCTCTGTGGTTCTTTGATTTTTGTGTTCACGGAGATGTTGCACTGATGAGTTAGGAGGCCTTTATGCGGACTGAACAAATTATTTGTCTAAATCGCGACGGAAGTAAGGGCGAGGATTGTGGCCATGTAAAATCGATTTAAGCCCCCCAGTGGAAATCTTCCACTGACCGTTCCAAGGCGGCTCTTCTGTGGCGATTTATTTATGTTGTTGTTTGTTACTTACTGTGTGTATCACTTGTGTCTTTTAATTTTGGATGGCCATATGGCCATTTTGTGGGAAAGTAACTGTCCTTATGGCCTTCCTTTGTTTAGGTTTCCATTATGGACTGGTCGCTTAATGTTTGTATTTCTTTCCCTTTGGTGTCTTTTATGGGTGGAGTAAGTTATTTGTATCAATTCCTGATCTTTGTTTTACTTCTACTTTTCATAGCCCCAATACTGACATTTTCCTGATGAAAATTTGTTACTTTTCTTATTGTTGCCTCATGCATAGATTGAAGGTGATATTTAGAACTGACTTATTCATGCATTTCTAGTGAGTACAGAGGATTTATGTTTTTGAGCAAGAATTTAAAAAATATTGTTCACCTTTGTAAATATCACTTTTCTCTATAGTGGGGTTTACAAGAGCATTCATGACAAACAGCCTTGTTATGCACAGGTTTTCATGTTAAAACTTTCTACGTTTTTTTATGTCCCCGCCTGCCTTGGCAGGAGTGGGGCATATAGCGTTTCCCCGTGATGTTACGTGCGTACGTGCGTATGATACGTTCGTAACCACCTCGGGCTGAAATGTCGAGCTCAAACCTCGGGCTCGCATTGGAGCTCATAATTTTTTTACCTGTTGTGCTACAAAGTTGAAATTTGGTATGACATTTACTCAGACCAAGACCTAGCAGTTCATGATCAAGTTGACCCAGGGTCGTGCCCCTGGGTGCGGGCATATAGCGTTTCGCCGTGATGTTACGAGCGTATGTCACGTTCGTAACCACCTCGGGCTGAAATGTCGAGCTCAAACCTCGGGCTCGCATTGGAGCTCGTAATTTTTTTACCTGTTGTGCTAAAAAGTTGAAATTTGGTATGACATTTACTCAGACCAAGACCTATCGGTTCATGTTCAAGTTGACCCAGTGTCGTGCCCCTGGGTGGGCCACGGGGTCAGAATGCGTAACAGTTCAAAATTGTTATATAGGAATTTGTATGCAAAACTGTCAAAATGTCTAATTATCTTGAAAATTAATCAGATTCGAACACCTAAACCATATATATTATTGTTCCTTATGATATGACACATTAAATGACACAGACTTTGGGTCCCTACGGACACCCCTGGGCCTTGTCCCGCCCCCTTTGCTTCATTAAAGTCTTTATATCTCAGAAACTATCCATATCCCCACCCCTTAACCATATATATTATTGTTCCTCATGATAAGATGCATTGACTGATACAAACGTTGGGTCCATCCCGACCCCCCCCCCCCCCTCCGTTATATAGAAATTTGTATGCAAAACAGTCAAAGTGTCTAATTATCTTGAAAATTATTCAGATTTGAACACTTAAACCATATATATTATTGATACTTATCATATGACACATTCCAAGACACAGACTTTTTGATTTCTATTTGCCTTCACTGCGGCTGGTGTTGTGCCGTGTGGCGGCGGTAAAACGTCTCCCCGTACATCAACCATAGTGCAGTTTATATTTTACTTTTGGTCCTTTGAGATCAGCGTGAATATTCTGAGAAATCAGAAATAAATTATTGGTTTGGACTCATATTCTAGACAGGTTTTTTAATTATTTGGACCCCATTTTGATTTATATCACTAAGTTTGTATCGACTGCCTATTCGAAATTCGCAAAATTGCAGTATGTTTCCTCTGGCTTTCTTTGCCGGATCATTACATAGTCACTGATGAGGCTTTGTTGGCCGAAACTACGTAGTATGACCCATCTTCTTTCTTATGAATGTTTTCGTTGCTCTTGAGGGAACTCATTTTTGATTTCTATTTGCCTTCACTGCGGCTGGTGTTGTGCCGTGTGGCGGCGGTAAAACGTCTCCCCGTACATCAACCATAGTGCAGTTTATATTTTACTTTTGGTCCTTTGAGATCAGCGTGAATATTCTGAGAAATCAGAAATAAATTATTGGTTTGGACTCATATTCTAGACAGGTTTTTTAATTATTTGGACCCCATTTTGATTTATATCACTAAGTTTGTATCGACTGCCTATTCGAAATTCGCAAAATTGCAGTATGTTTCCTCTGGCTTTCTTTGCCGGATCATTACATAGTCACTGATGAGGCTTTGTTGGCCGAAACTACGTAGTATGACCCATCTTCTTTCTTATGAATGTTTTCGTTGCTCTTGAGGGAACTCATTTTTGATTTCTATTTGCCTTCACTGCGGCTGGTGTTGTGCCGTGTGGCGGCGGTAAAACGTCTCCCCGTACATCAACCATAGTGCAGTTTATATTTTACTTTTGGTCCTTTGAGATCAGCGTGAATATTCTGAGAAATCAGAAATAAATTATTGGTTTGGACTCATATTCTAGACAGGTTTTTTAATTATTTGGACCCCATTTTGATTTATATCACTAAGTTTGTATCGACTGCCTATTCGAAATTCGCAAAATTGCAGTATGTTTCCTCTGGCTTTCTTTGCCGGATCATTACATAGTCACTGATGAGGCTTTGTTGGCCGAAACTACGTAGTATGACCCATCTTCTTTCTTATGAATGTTTTCGTTGCTCTTGAGGGAACTCATTTTTGATTTCTATTTGGGTCCTTCCGGTCACCCCCGGGCAATGCCCCCCTCCCCCCGTTATATAGAAATTTGTATTCAAAACTGTCAAAATGTCTAATTATCTTGAAAATTAATCAGATTCGAACACCTAACCATATATATTATTGTTACTTATGATATGACACATTCCAAGACACGTATGTCAGGTTCGTAACCACCTCGGGCTGAAATGTCGAATTCAAACCTTGGGCTCGCATTGGAGCTCATAATGTTTTTTACCTGTTGTGCTACAAAGTTGAAATTTGGTATGACATTTACTAAGACCAAGACCTATAAGTTCATGTTCAAGTTGACCCAGTGTCATGCCCCTGGGTGGGCCCAGGGGTCAGATTGCGTAACAAGTCAAAATTGTCATATAGGAATTGTTATGCAAAACTGTCAAAATGTCTAATTATCTTCAAAATTAATCAGATTCGTACACCTAAGCCATATATATTATTGTTCCTTATGATTTGACACATTAAATGACACAGACTTTGGGTCCCTACGGTCACCCCTGGGTCATGCCTCGTCCCCTTATCCTTATGATAAGATGCATTGACTGATACAGACATTGGGTCCATCCCGACACCCCCGTTATATAGAAATTTGTATGCAAAACTGTCAAAATGTCTAACTATCTTGAAAATTAATCAGATTCGAACACCTAAACCATATATATTATTGTAACTTATGATATGACACATTTCAAGACACAGACTTTTGGTCCCTCCGGTCACTCCCGGGCCATGCCCCGCCCCCACCCCCCCACACGTTATATAGAAATGTGTATGCATACTGCCAAAATGTCTAATTATATTGAAAATTAATCAAAGTCGAACACCTAAACCATATATATTATTGTTACTTATGATATGACACATTCCAAGACACGTATGTCACGTTCGTAACCACCTCGGGCTGAACTGTCGAGCTCAAACCTCTGGCTCGCATTGGAGCTCATTATTGTTTTAGCTGTTGTTCTACAAAGTTGAAATTTGGTATTACATTTACTCAGACCAAGACCTATCAGTTCATGATCAAGTTGACCCAGGGTCGTGCCCCTGGGTGGGCCCAGGGGTCAGATTGCGAAACAGGTCAAACTTGTCATATAGGAATTTGTATGCAAAACTGTCAAAATGCCTAATTATCTTGAAAATTAATCAGATTCGAACACCTAAACCATATATATGTTATTGTTCCTTATGATATGACACATTCCATGACACAGACTTTGGGTCCCTACGGTCAACACTGGGCCATGCCCCGCCCCCTTTGCTTCATTAAAGTCTTTATATCTCAGAAACTATCCATATCCCCACCCCTTAACCATATATATTATTGTTCCTTATGATAAGATGCATTGACTGATACAGACATTGGGTCCATCCCGACACCCCCCCCCCCTTTATATAGAAATTTGTATGCAAAACTGTCAAAATGTCTAATTATTTTGAAAATTAATCAGATTCGAACACCTAAACCATATATATTATCATAACTTATGATATGACACATTCCAAGACACAGACTTTGGGTCCCTCCGGTCACCCCCGGGCCATGCCCCGCCCCCCCCCCCCCCCCGTTATATAGAAATTTGTATGTAAAACTGTCAAAATGTCTAATTATCTTGAAAATTAATCAGATTCGAACACCTAAACCATATATATTATTGTTACTTATGATATGACACATTCCAAGACACGTATGTCATGTTCGTAACCACCTCGGGCTGAACTGTCGAGCTCAAACCTCGGGCTCGCATTGGAGCTCATAATTGTTTTAGCTGTTGTCCTACAAAGTTGAAATTTGGTATGACATTTACTCAGACCAAGACCTATCAGTTCATGATCAAGATGACCCAGGGTCATGCCCCTGGGTGGGCCCAGGGGTCAGATTGCGAAACAGGTCAAAATTGTCATATAGGATTTTGTATGCAAAACTGTCAAAATGCCTAATTATCTTGAAAATTAATCAGATTCGAACACCTAAACCATATATATGTTATTGTTCCTTATGATATGACACATTCCACACCCCCCTTTGCTTCATTAAAGTCTTTATATCTCAGAAACTATCCATATCCCCACCCCTTAACCATATATATTATTGTTCCTTACGATAAGATGCATTGACTGATACAGACATTGGGTCCATCCCGACACCCCCCCCCCCCCCCTTTATATAGAAATTTGTATGCAAAAGTGTCAAAATGTCTAATTATCTTGAAAATTAATCAGATTCGAACACCTAAACCATATATATTATTATAACTTATGATATGACACATTCCAAGACACAGACTTTGGGTCCCTCCGGTCACCCCCGGGCCATGCCCCGCCCCCCGTTATATAGAAATTTGTATGCAAAACTGTCAAAATGTCTAATTATCTACAAAATTAATCAGATTCGAACACCTAAACCATATATATTATTGTCACTTATGATAAGACACATTCCAAGACACAGACTTTGGGTCCCTCCGGTCACCCCCGGGCCATGCCCCGCCTAATTATCTTGAAAATTAATCAGATTCGAACACCTAGACCATATATATTATTGTTACTTATGATATGAATTATCTTGAAAATTAATCAGATTCGAACACCTAAACCATATATATTATTGTTACTTATGATATGACACATTCCAAGACACAGACTTTGGGTCCCTCTGGTCACCCCCGGGCCATGCCCCGCCACCTTCAATTCATTAAAGGCCTTATATCTCAGAAACAATTCATATCCCTACCACTTAACCATATATATTATTGTTCCTTATGATAAGATGCATTCACTGACACAGACCTTTGGTCCCCGTGGACAGCTCCGGGTCTCTCCGGACACCCCCGGGCCATTCTAGAAGATGGGTACAAGCCATATCGACAAAGATATATGGCGGGGGCATCTGTGTAAATTGGACACATGTCTAGTTTTATGTGATTTCAGCACTAGAGATGCTGAAGAATCAGGCAGTGAAGCCGTACTCTACACTGTGTGGTCCAGACATGACTATTCATTATCTTCAAGGACTAGGTAAGTTTGTAGGGTTAAATTCAGTGATTTATACGAAATCGCATAATATTGTATCGGTGCTATAAAGAGGTTTGGATACACTTAGCATATTTTACATTGAATTATCTTAGGGACATTCCTGTTTGCTTTTCTGTTAATACTGCCACTCTGAAAGATGAGTCCACTTTTCACCCATTGTATACTGGTGGACTCTTCCAATGCTGTATGTTGAACAAGTCCATTTGCCATATAAGGGTGATAGGCCTGTCTTTCGTTTTTATTCTATTTTTGACAGAAAATAGTGCAGGCCCTGATCAAACACCACATTTTGCAGCGTCTGATCTCGGCCTGAACTGTTTGCCAAGGTACCCTTTTTCGGTTTCCTGCATGCAAAGGGTAAAAGAACAGAATTTGCTCCTAATAAAATCTGTCCGTCCATATAATCAATACTAAGAATTTCTGTTTGGACCTCCTCAAAATTTTCCCGGGTTTTCATCCTTGGGTTGGTGCTAAAATAAACACTGATCTTCTAACCTATATGACTGCCAGCACTGTCTTTAACCCTTTAAATGCCAAGAAAAGCTGCATCTGAAAATGTTGTCGCTTTATATCGTCTGCTGCATCTTCTTGCTTGACTTTTTAAACATACTGTTCCATTCAGGCTAACAGTTTGGACCCTGATCCTAGAGCAGTTTGAACTGGGTCTACAATGTTTGCAACAATGACTTTTAAAACAGCAGACAACAAGGCAGACAACAATTTTGTGAATGACTTCCTAAGGGTTAATTAGTTTCTTTATCTCTTTGCTCTTGAGCTATTGTCACACATGCACAAATGCATGCATAGACACATGCACGCATGCATACACACAGTTTGATGCTTTAGTTATGTTTAAATGAAAATTTTCAGATTGTGATCATCTAGAAAACTAAAAGAACGCACACTGGTGAATAATAATGAAATAACTTTATCACCTTCTCTTAGACCAAAGGACAAATATTCTCAAATTGCTTCCATTACTTTAATAAACATGGTTGCTGGACTCCTGCTTAATTTTTCTTATTATTGCATATTCTTTTAAGCTTTGAATTATTGAGTATTTTGATTTATTGTACATTGAATAATCAGAGTTCTAGAATATACGAAAGGATTATTACTTTTTGTACCTCAGGAGAAGACCATTTATCTATAATATTCAAGTATTCAGACTGGGTTCTGAAAGATTATCCTGCTGAAGGTTTGAAGGTGAGTGGTTTTGCTTGGTCTTGAAGCTACAGTAGTTATTCCAAATGACCTAATAGGGTGACACCGATCCATTTGAATATGCCACGTTCATCTTTTTTGAACCTGCTTTATTGAAAAGTACTTGTTTGGTTCAACATATCCCTTATCCTGCTAGACTAGATGACCCCTACCTTTAGTTTAGTTTAAACATACTTTATTTTATCCGAATTACGTAGACATTGCAAACGAAGTTATGAAATATCAAGAATTGGAACAGAAGCTTAAAGCCGATTTTCTTTTGCAAACAGTATAGATCCTGATCAGAGACCCTGGTCAGATGGTAAAGAAGCCATCTGATCTTGATCTACACTATTTGTCATTCAACATATTACATCAAGTAATTTGATCGGTTGATAGTTGAAAATGGGCATGGAAAAATTAATTTATTCAGTATGACAAGGATTAGGATAAATACAGAAGTTGGTTAGGTTTAGTAGAATGGGTACCCCGCTCATCGGTAGCACTTCTCTTGTATACACCAGAGAGATTCATAAAAAATGCTATTGATCATCTTTCTCCAAACAATCAAAGCACTGGCGGCACTTGTGGGTCGATTGTCTGGAATTATAGGCCAGGAAAATGGTCCTGAACAGAGACTAAGACACATTTATCCGTATTATCTTTGATAATTACTATAAAAGCAAAACTGAAAATGAATCGGACTTTATCTGAGTCTACTATAAAAGGAAGGAATTTAGATTTGAGAAGCAAAGAGTCTCATAAGAGTAGACACTTTTTTCAGAGCATTTTGACTTATTATTAGTTTATAGTCTATACTTTGATGTTATTGATAAAGTAATTTTTACTTTTACTTGATTAATGACAATTTATTAATTGACACACTTAAAAACATGATAATTGAATTTTGACCTCTTGACCTGGTATTAATACGAATGACCGCCGATCAATACAGGATAGTCAATTAATAATAATTTATTTTAGTTCGCTTCAAGCATATTTGAATAGCTCTCGAACACTCATTTCGGATATTATCACGCGCATGCGAGAGAGGCAGTGACTTTTACACCACGGCTACCCATTCACAACTGGGTGGAGTGAGGCAGTGGCATTACATGTCTTGCCAAAGGACACACCTCGCCTACGGTGGCTGGAACCTACAACCTCATAAGTCGAAAGCGCAAACCACTGAGCTCTCGAGGCCATTATTATAGTTGTAGGAAAGAAAACAGGAGTGAGTGAGTGAGTGTTTGAGGTTTACGTTCCACCAACAACTTAGGTCATACGGAGACGGGACCTCGGTTTGAAGACTCATCCGAAAGTCTGGAGAAGCCTGGGATCGATCCTGCGACCCCTGGTTTACAAGGCGAGTAGCGTAACCACTACACCACGGAGGATGCGGACTGAACAAATTATTTGTCTAAATCGCGACGGAAGTAAGGGCGAGGATTGTGGCCACGTTAAATCGATTTAAGCCCCCCAGTGGAAATCATTCCACTGACCGTTCCAAGGCGGTTCTTCTGTGGCGGTTTATTTATGGTGTTGTTTGTTACTTACTGTGTGTATCACTTGTGTCTTTTTATTTTGGATGGCCATATCGCCATTTTGTGGGAAAGTAACTGTCCTTATGGCCTTCCTTTGTTTAGGTTTCCATTATGGTCTGGTCGCTTAATGTTTGTGTTTCTTTCCCTTTGGTGTCTTTGATGGGTGGAGTAAGTTAATTGTATCGATTCCTGATCTTTGTTTTACTTCTACTTTTTCTAAAAGAAAACAAACGGTAAGCCCAAAAGTCATCAGTTGAACATTTCGTTGACCAACCAAACCGTTTGTTTATCTCTTAACCAGAATGGCACATGGTCAAATTTATGTCCATTGGTACATTAAGACAGTTGTCCTGAGTTAATCTGAGCTGCAAGTATAAATACAGCTTTGTGAATGTCTTTATTTTTAGATCTTTACAGAGGAAGATCCAATGGTCCTGGATTTACCAAGGGGTCATATACTTAGTTTTATTGAGAAAATCTCCAAGGACTTGGCCATCTTCTACCTGGTATGAATGTTAATTCCCTGACACCTCGAGTAGGTTTTCTTATACATAAAAAATAAGGGGAATGTATACACATGGTAAAGTTTCTAACATTTTTACAAAGGAGATAAGTTTTGTGACTTCCTGTTTGGTGTCCACTACACAATTTTTCAAGACCCCTTTTCTGGAGGCCCCTCCAGAAAAGGGGTCTACTCTCAAAGGAAAGGAGAAAATTCTTTCCTTCAAGAGTAGACTTTGTTGATAAAGAAGACATAAATATTTTTGAAAAATTGTGTCTCCTGAGTGTGTATCCAGACATTAAGATACAGAGTTTTCCCTCTTGAACCAAACAATAAATGAACCGCAGAAAGTGTCAGCCCAAACGGAAAAGTCTAGCTCCAAGGAATGGCCTAATATGCATGCTTCAGTGATCACTGAAGGTCACCAAGGTCCTTTAAGAATAAAACCCCTCATGAAAACGGGGTTAAATATGTACGTGCGTGTGCAGATATACCATTGTTTGTTAGTTATAGCAAATCCCAGAAAATCGGAATATTAGTAAATCCCAGGTTTATGTTGAATTTGTGATAGTTCTGAAATCAAAAGAATCCAATTAGTTTCTTATAACTGCAACTCTTGTTCTCTGTACCATTAAATGTCGACCAACACAAAGAAATATTCCAAGTTTTCAGTTCAGGGGATTTGCCAAAATAAAAATATATTTTACCTTCACGGTTACATTCAGATAGGGCTTGGAATTATCACCAAAGCCTAAAAAAATTCCTGTCAAGACAATTGAATTGTAGTTAACAGGTACAAGAAAAGTTTTTACTCCTTTAAGAGTACTGAAGTTTTATCTGGTCATGCAGCAGCATTCATGTAAAGATTCTGACCACTCTTAGCTAGTTAAACGACTATTAGACGACTTCAAGGATAACCCTTTTATAGAACATATTTAACTTCACTACAACTGGTGTGTGGGAACGTGTGGCGGCGGTAGAACGTCTCCCTGCCCTACATCATAGTGTAGACTATATTTTCTTGTCATTTGGGATCATTGATTCCATTGTGGAATTTTGAAAATATCTGAGGGTCACTGATGAGGCCTAATTGGCCGAAACTAGCTAGTCTGGCCCAGAAAACATGTACACTCCATATTTTTCACTTCTGTGGTGTATTCCTTGCTTCCAAAGGATAACCCTTTTATAGAACATATTCAAGAATGAGTCCTTAGTTAAAAATACATAATAGAGTACTAAAATTCTATCAGGTTCTTTGCATTTTCTTGTGTGTGTGTGTGTGTGTGTGTGTGTGTGTGTGTGTGTTGTATCTGTTCTGTCTGAATTATGTACGCATTGGAGCTACATACCAGTTCATTGAATTTTGATTTGTAGGAGCATGTCATTTATGAGTGGAAGGATACAGCAGAGGAACTACATTTTTCTTTGGCAGAGTTACTGCGTGATAAGGTTGAGAAGCTGTATCAGAAATTCATGAAATCACAACCAGAAGGTAACTTACTGCTGTATACTAGGGGCCAGGGCAAAGTTGTTCAAAGTATGATTAGCTTAACAAGCTCATTAGTGGCCAAAATGTTTACTGTTCTTACACGTATAATATCTAAAACTCTGCTATTTTTGCTGAAAAAAAATGTGAGTAGTTTTTGCAAATGCAAAAGCTACTAATATTTTTCAGTACAAATATGGGCATGTTAGCCATATTAAATGATCAAAATTTTAATGATATATTAACTAATTATATCATTAGCTTAGCTCTACTGGGCACAGATGGTCAAAAGCTAATGAAGTTGTTAGTTAATGATATGTTAAAACTTCAACCATTCAGTACAGCTAAAAAATAATTTTTGCTGAAAACATATGTGAGTAGCTTTGCAGTCATATTTCGTTACAGCAAAATAACACTATTTGATATTATACTTGCTAGAAAGTTGCTAATAAGATCATCAATCCATCAAGGCTTTGAAAAATTGCGCCCTGAAATGCCCATACAAACAGTGCAAACTGTTAGGGAAAAGGGAAATTAAGTATGTCAAGAATATAAGATTCTAGTCCATGTCCTACTGGACATACAGACAATACGATTTCAGAAGAATTTAATATAGTCAAGAAGATATGCATAGCTTTAATGTAATTCATGATTTCATAAGAACTTATAAACGACATTAAAGTTATGCATCTCTTCTTCATCATCATCGGATTTTTGATTAATGTGCAGGGGCAACATTCACATCAGTGGGTCCCCTTCCAGGAAGCTGGCTTGCTGCACGCATGGCAGCTCTTACACCAGATCTTAAGGTGTTTCTATCATGAGGGTCGATAGCCGAGAGCTTCCAGTCTCTGCGAGCTCTCTCTGTCAGCTGCTGCCAGGTCATCTTGGGCCCACGTTTTCCATCCGTTTGTATGTCACAGGTTGTCTTGAGCATTCTACATGTCTACACCAGCAGAGCCTTCTCTTCTTCAGGATGAGGTCCAGGTCCTCAATGCCAAGTCGCGCAAGTAACTCACTGGACCTAATGGTGACAGTGTCTTGAGGCTTAATCTTATAAAAGAAAAACTTTATGATTTAATTGATTGGACATTTCATAGGGAATACTTCCTCTATCATGCATGTAATGTAAGAAATGCGTTTTTTCACTTCTGAAGAGCATAAACACTATACTTTATGGTCATGTCAGAAGGTGTGGGAAGCTCTCACCTTTCTACTTGACAATATTTACATACGATTTGGTACTAAGTTATTTAGACAAGTTGTGGGTATTCCGATGGGTACGTATTGCGCACCACTTGTGTCTTATCTGTTTTTGTTTTGTTATGAGAGAGTCTTCATGATGTCCCTTTCTGCTGATAACCAGTCTGAAATCATTGAAGCTTTTAGCTCCACTTCTAGAAATTTGGATGATTTATTAAATACACATGTATTGCTAATACCTATTTCGATGGTTTGATCAGTCAAATTTACCCCCCGGAACTTCAGTTTAAAAAAAGCAAATTCTTCTGATACCGAGGCCCCGTTTTTGGATTTACATCTATCTATTGCGGATGGGTTTGTTTATTGCAAAATTTATGATAAACGCGATGATTTTGATTTTGAGTTTGTAAACTTTCCTTTTTTGGATGGTGATGTTCCACGTTCGCCATCCTATGGCGTTTATATTCCACAATTAATTCGATTTGCCAGAGTGTGTGGTCATGTAACTGACTTCAACACTCGTAATAAATTGTTAACGGCTAAAATTCTTAATCAGGATTAGCGGTACCATAAACTTTGCAAAGCCTTTTCAAAATTTTATAGGCGTCATTCTGATTTAATTTCAAATTTCAATATTGGACTTAAACCTCTTCTGCAACAAGGTCTATCGGAAACCGAATTTTATGGTGACTTAGTATATAAATTTATAAAAGTTTATAACCGCAATGACTTCAGCACCCAATTTCGTAAAATCATTCTTCGATATAAAAAGATTGAGTACAACATAAATGTTATACGACAGACTGCAGGCATGGTAGTTAACCCAGTCACGGTTGACAACTTTGTGAAAGTGACTGTCCTTTTGGCTTTCGCTATTGATGTTTCCATTAGGTCTGTTGTTTCATGTTTGTGTTTCTTTCCCTTTGGTGTCCCTGAGTGGAGCATAGGGTTGATTGTATCGATTCCTGATCATTGCCTTCACTTCTATTTTGCTTCCCTCTTTAATTGCACGCCGGTGGGTCAGGCCTCAGATTCCATGACGGTTCCAACGTAAAGGCTTATGCTGGTTGGTACCTGATGATTTGTCCCTGGTCGGGCCCATCGGAGTCTAACTGTTGGTTTTCTTTTGCTCCAGCATTTCTGTTGTTTCTTGCTGTCGAGTCCTCACCGTTGTTTAATCTCTGTGGTTGTTTGATTTGTTTGTTCACGGAGATGTTGTACTGATGAGTTAGGAGGCCTTCATGCGGACTGAACAAATTATTTGTCTTAATCGCGACGGAAGTAAGGGCCAGGATTGTGGCCACGTAAATTCGAATGAAGCTCCCCCAGGGGAATTCGTTTCTGCTGACCGTTCCAAGGCGGTTCTGCTGTCGCGGTTTATTTTTGTTATGGCTTGTCTTTGGATGTTGTGTCGCTTATATTATTTTTTTTGTGGATAGCCTTTTGGCCATTTTGTGGGAAAGTAACTGTCCTTTTGGCTTTCCGCTGTTGGTGTTTCCGTTGGGATCTGTTGCTTTATGTTTGTGTTTCTTTCCCTTTGGTGTTCTGATGGGAGCTTGGGTTAATTGTATCGATTCTTGATCATTGCATCTACTTCTATTTTGAAATTGCAGATCTGTCCGATCATTGCCCAGTCATTCCGCTGCAGACGTTTGAGCTTTGGCTTTGTCAATGGCCAAGTTTCAGTTCTTCAACAGAAGGTCAGGTGTTTGTTTTCGGGTACTCCGGTTTTTGCCTACCTCTGATTAATGGTCGGCTTCAGTTAAGTGAAATAATCTTGAAAGGGCCATAAAACGAAAGATCATAGCCACCAGCTGCTGAGAGCATGTCTCCTAGGTAGCAAAATGAAGGTAACACCTCCAGCTTGTCATGTCTGACTTGGACTTCCCTATGTGGCCTGCGGTCGAAGGGACATGAAGTTCCCTGGCTCTGTGTTCACCTGTAATCATGGTCCTCTCTTCAGCGCTTGAGCCCACTGCATTTCTTGTGCACCCAGAGGAGCTTGCGCCACTGCAGAAGATACTGTTACTGCCCACTCTTATTGGCTAGATTAAATCTATTTTCAATCAATGGCTACAAATATTCAAAATTCAGACTCAAGATATAGAACTAGTTACTGGATATTTAATGCTTAATCTTAATGAAAATGATGTTTAACATTTGTCTGAGTGTACATAAAACTTATCATTCCTGGCTTTGGAAGTACATAATAGTAGAATGGTAGAACAGTGCTTGCCTTAATCAAACTGATCTGCTCAATACATACCTGCCAATTTCATGACAAGGTATTTTATTATTTATTGTAGATTTCAGATATCAGGTATCTTATATGATATATATGATACCTTATGTTATATAAAATATCTTATATATCATATTTTATTTAGATATTTTTACTGTGAAAAGATATCTTAATTACTAAATAAGATATCTAATGTAGTATATAAGATATCAGATATAGTATGTAAGATAAAGGGGATATAAGGTAAGTGATATGGGAAAATAGATACATGAATTATGCAAGCATACAATATATCTTATATGCTTTATCAGATACCTTATATACTAAATAAGACTTCTTACATATAAAATAAAATAGCTTATGTAGTAGATAAGATATCTTACATAGTATTTAAATAATATTTAGTATATCAAAAATCTTAAATCCTATATTAAATGACTTGCATACTATATATCTTATATACTTTATAAGATAGCTAATATCATATATTTTGATAAAGCAGATATCCAATATCCTATATCTCATATAAGATATTTAATGTACTACATTGACTGTCTACTAATCAGTTGCATTTAATAGAATTGACAATCTGGAAGCACCCTGATGTCATCCAGCGCGTCCTGGTGTCATTCTGTACTTGGAATGACACAGCTCAAACTGTTGTGTCATGCAGGTCATCTATTTCCAAGAGCAAGAAGCCAATCTGGCCAGCTGGGCAAGTTCAGGAGTAAACTACTGTATTTTCTGGAACATTCTAAGATGTACAATGCTGCTGATATCCTGATGAGATTTAGTACACTGACTGGTATGTTATATTCTAACAGACTTGGAATTTTCAAACACACATGTAATATTAACATCAGAACAATAAATTGGTTAGTAAATCTAAAACTTATTTTTACACGAATCAACACCTAAACTGCCAATAAACTGCTAAACTGCTAACTCTGCAGGTAGCATTTGCAAATAAACATTTCATATTTTTCAGAGAAAATAAAGCTTGTTATTTCAGTAAATCATCTGCTGTATATCAATCCAGATTTCTTTGAAAAGTATGAATAAAAGATGAATTTTGCCTGCTATGCAATTTTGCAACTCACAGGCACTTTGGTAAAAATTGACATCATGCAACATAAATGGATAAAAATCAGGGAGGAGTGGTTTGTTGCTTGTTTGATTTGAGGTTTGTCTTCGAGGGTTTGTTTCGCTTATATTGTTTTGTTTTGGATAGCCTATTGGCCATTTTGCGGGAAAGTAACTGCTCTTTTGGCTTTCGCTATTGATGTTTCCATTAGGGTCTGTTGTTTCATGTTTGTGTTTCTTTCCCTTTGGTGTCTATGAGAGGAGCTGTGGATTAATTGTATCTATTCCTGATCATTGCCTTCACTTCTATTTTTAATGTCCCGGTGAACACTATATAGGTCATTTTGGAGACGTTGCTTCCAATTTGTTTGATACTTTTACACTTTGTCTAAGCAGGCCTAGCCCTTCAAAGCTTTTTACCAGTACTCATGTGTGGTGGGTTTCAGCTCTTGGTGGAAGCATCATGCAGCCCAATCTATTTCTCCAAGCTCCGATGGGCGGGGGCCACAGGGAGGAGTGTAGCATATTGGAATATTTAGCATGACAAACGTTAAGATTGTATACATTTTTGATTGCAGCAGCCACATTTTCATCAAGGTTAGTGTAGTTTTGTTCTGTTAAGCAGAACTCCGAAAGCTTAGTGATCCCCAAGAATGTATTAATCACTTCCACACAAGCTGTCTTAGAAAACTGTTAAAGATTAAGTAGCAAGACAGGATTTCAGACACAGAAGTCCTGAAAAGGGCAGGGATGCAAAGTGTACATACTCTTCTGAAACTAGCACATTTACCAAAGAAAATTCTCTATGGAGAACTAGAAATGGTCAAACGCTCCTATGTTGTTCAGAAGAAGCGCTACAAGGACACCCTCAAAGCCTCCCTCAAGGACTTCAACATACTAACAGAGTCTGGGACCAAATTGCACAGGACAGAGCAAAGAGGCGAGGCCTCATCAGAAGGGGTGCTAGTGAATATGAGGCAAAAAGAATCAGTGAAGCTGAGCGGAAACGCGCACAGCAAAAAGCCAGAGCTAAGGCATCACCAACAGAGCTTTCTTCTAACCTCTGTTGCTTTATCTGCAACAGACAGTTTAGAGCGAGAATTGGTGTCATCGGCCACCTTGGAACACACATACATTAACATTTCTCAAATGTGCTTGCGATTGGTCATTGTCAGTAATGACAAACAAACTATTATTGACAGAGTTTTGGAAGAAAAATAATACAGAATCTTTGGTTATTGAAGGTAATTTTAAAATACCGTCTGCCAAAATCACATTTCCTGTTGAAAGAATGACACATTTTCCTGGCAAATTGAATGGGAATAGGTGTTTTCTTACAGTTAGATAAATTCACAAAAAAAAATATACAAAAGGCTGATTTCACTTACCAAATAAACACTCTTGTGCGAGTATGCATTTATTTTGATATCAAGTTTTGCTTTGTTTTGTTGATTTGATTTGGATTTTAACAGCCTAGTCAACATTTTTAAGGTGATGTGAAACTCGTTAGTTTACTTAACCACCCTTTTCGTCAGCCCATACATGTATATAAACCTTAAACCAGTACAGTGCACTTTCTTTTGCCAGAAACCGAAAACCGCCGTTCTTGAATCTGAGGAAGAGGGAGAATGACAGCAGAAAATATTTAATTATCAGTCTAAATGAAAAAAATGTTGGCATACTTGGCAGGGATCAAGCCCGCAACGTCCTGTTCACCAGTCATATATGCATCACACTGGGCCTCTGACACTGGCGCAAGTTTCTTTATCATATTCAGCAAAGCATATCTGAAAACATGATATATTTCTTCAGGTTTCTACGAGGAGAAAGCCATTTTATTTGGTCACCTTCACCGCCATGAGCAGGCTCTTGGGATTTATGTTATGATATTACAGGACCTGATAGCAGCAGAAGAGTAAGTTTCTTTAACTCTTAAAACAGCAGTCATGACTAGCAAGTTTTTCTTTTTTTCTTGTTCTTTTTTGTCTGTGAATCGTCTGCCCAGCAGATTTAAGGGGAATAGATACAACTTCAGGGGAGGCAACTCCTGCAAAAGTATTTGTCCCTTATGACAACAGGGGTCAACTCTGAAAGGAAAGAATTTGCTCCTATTCTTTCCTTTAAGAGTAGCCCCCTTTTTCAGTGGGACAGGGCTTATAGAAAAGCAAACAGGAAGTCCCGAAAGGGGTTTCCCTTTGAAAAATGACGAACAAATCTGCCAGATGTTCCCATTCCCCTTAAAGCCTATTTTTTTCTGAAAAAATAGTAAAAATTAGTTTGTTGTCTACTCATAAATATTTCTTGGTATTTTTAAGGCTAACCCTTATCCTGCTGTATAAATTAGTTTAGTCACACCAATTTCTGATGATCAGCTAACCAAATTACTTGATATAATGTATTCATTCAAATTTGTAGACTGACCAACAAATAGTGTTGATCTGGTTCTACACTGTTTGCAAAGGTACTGGTAGTGGGTTTGTTTTCAGCAGGATTAGGATAACAGAAATCACAGCACAATAGACCCAGTTTGACCAATGATTGTATTTTTATGGCCCTCACAAGCTTTAAGTTAAGCTTTGTTGTTGATTTGTTTATTTGTATTGGAGTTAAACGGCCCAGTCAACACTATTTTAAGTCATTTTTGAGCCGGTCAGTTTACCTATCTACTCTAATCCTGGGCAGGTTTATACATAAGCTGTTAACCAGTACAGTGCACATTCTTTCGTCAGAAACTGACAACTGGTGTTCTTGAATTAGCAGAATGGAGAGAATGACCGTAGATTTCATGATCAATCTCAACGAAAGAATGTTGCCGACACCGGCAGGTATCCTTCTGATCACCAGTCCGACGCGCATTCGAGTGAGCTATCTAGGCCGGCACTCTGCTGTTGATAAATTGCTAGTCTAGCTGACTTCTGATTATTGCTTCAGTAGCTCTTACAGTAGCTACTGGTACTGGATAAACTCTTGTCCAGCTGATTAAAATAATTTTGCCACACCCATTCTGGCTATCAGCCAATCAAATAACTTTATATAATGGTTTTGTTCAATTCACAAACTGAATGACAATGTAAATACTGATCAGATGTCTTCTTCAAGCCATCTGATCTGGAGCTACACTATTTGCAAAAAAAGGGTTAAACATGTACATTCGACTCTTGTTACTTCAAACTCCAATCTTCTTTAATCTTCATATTTGAATTGTTGGTGCTCGTTAGAACCACCTTATTGAGGCGGTTCAGACTAATACCCACAATCTATATGGCCCGTTGTCAATGTGATGTTTCTTATTCAAACTGACAAGTGAGCTTATCAGAAAAATAAAGTGATATTGTGACCTCAAGATCTGTGGGTCTGAATCTGTTTCGATCAGCATTCAAGTAAAATATTTGATACATTGTACTTGGCTATTGAGAACGTATTTAAAATGATTAATACTAATCCAGTACATCTGGCTTTACATTAGCTATTGTAGGAAGCACTACAATAAAGACAGTACAGAAGATAGTGATGTAGGTTTTCAACAGCTCTAGTTTTCAATATGCTTTGAGACTTTCTGACTTTTATCATCCGTGAAAAAATAAAATCTGACTTTATTTTTGTATGTAAATCAACTTGTTGTTGGGTTGTATGGTGAGATCTGTGGTGGAATATAGATCTGGCTCTGAGGTTATAAAAATTTTTCATGCTCAACGCATGGCATTTTGAAATTTATGAGCATGACCAACAACTTCTTTTCCTGATCTGAGCAGACAAATTGCCTCATTTGTTTGTATTTCAATAATTATGAGTTTCATGCTCAAGGAGCATGTTGAGCAGTAAAAATAGTGGAATTTTGAAAATATTTGAGGGTCACTGATGAGGCCTAATTGCCCAAACTAGCTAGTCTGGCCCAGAAAACATGTACACTCCATATCTTCCAGTTCTGTAGTGTATTCCTTGCTTCCAAAGGATAACCCTTTTATAGAACATATTTATAATCTCGGGGCCATGATCTGCTTTAGTATCTTGTCAACTATCTCTCATGTATCGAAACACTATTCATATACACTGAAACTGCGATGACTCAAACAAAATGATTTGTTAATCATGGCTAATTGACCATGGCTAATTGAAACACTTTCTTATGTCCCTGGAAATTTTTCCAATAGCTCCAGATGACAAATATTTAGGGGATTACTGTATTTGAAATTGTCAATTGGGGAGGTAAATCGGCGTTTTACAGTCGGAAATTTTGTTTTATTGCAACGCATTAGAGGAGCTGTAAAACGCATTTTGAAACCCCACATGACAATTTTCAATACAGTTATCCCATTCTAATGCATTTTTTTTTTGGAATTCTTTTGTTAAACAGTTGTCCTATTTGCACAAAGCGGCAAGCACTGTGAGCTGCGTAAAACCAAATGCCAGACAATGAAAAGTGACGTTACATGATGACGTCAGATTTTAGACAGTATATTTCAGAATATACTGTCGCAAATTTTAGACGCAATTCATTCAAACATCGCGTTACCTTTGCAAATGCATTAGAATTAAGGATAAACAGTATTAAAATTGAGAGTTTTCTTATTTGATCTTGAAAATTTATTTTGTGTGTACTCTTTAGAACTGCTACAATGAGGCACCACACCATACCCTTATTATATAGAGATCAATAGGATATCCTCATTATGCCTCCTTACTTGGCACTATGATTAACCCTTAATGGTTCAAAATACCTTTGTCTAGAACAAATTTCCATAGACCCATTGTGTTTGAGTCATTGAAGTTCGACAGTGATTGTATTGCAAACTGGATTTATGACTGTATAGCTATACAGTCAACCCTCTTTATTCCGACATTCAATACAAGAACAAAACACGTAATGACAATTCCAATGCAATGAATCCTTATGCAGGCGTCACACTGTCCCGAAATTGACACAAGATGGAAACACGATAAAGGAAATGTTCTAATTCGGCTCTGATCGTGAAAACATCGGGCCATTCGTGAGGACATCTTAAGCCATCGTATGATCGCCGGTGGATTTTCTGAGGCTCCGGCAGCAACTTCGTGAGCGGCGGCAAAATCTTTGGCATGCCAAAAAATTGCCCGAAGACATTGCGAAGGTTCATTTTCGTGTTGAATTCGTTTGTCCATCTTGCCCTTCGTAAGGCCATCGTGAGGGCATCTTGTCAAATCGTGTCATCTTCGTCTTTTCTTCGTGTGATCATCGGTGCTCTCGGGAATTTTACGTCTCACGAAGACAATACGAGGGAAACAAGAAGTCGTCCGATTGTCTTAGGAAGGCAATACGACTACGTGAAACCCTCGCATTGACGTCGTGTAACCATCGTATTATAGTACGATGGCATTGAGATTGGACCACGGTGTCGACGAAGACAGCTGAATTTGAGCACCTCCAGCGATACCCATATGTCATGGTAACGTAGACATATAAAAGGCCAACCCCAGAGCATCAGCCTCAGTCAGTCCTGATGAGCAACTCTGCAGAGCATAGGCTTGTGTAACTCGCAAAGCTTCAGTCATAATTATTCACAATTCTGTTCCTGCAGAATGGAACACTTTGATGATGAGACAACCAGGAAAAAGAAGGGCAGCAGCATTGCTTCTTTTGATGCACCCTAGAGAACAAGATGAGCAGATCTTACTGTCCTATAAACCAAGTCTCTCTGAAAAAGAGGTCTTCTCTTTGGGTGGCATTTTAAATTGGATTTAAGTTGAATCAAATTTAAGAGAGTTGAAATGTACTGTGTACTCTCCGATCATCAAATGAATTTAAAACGGTCGGCCGAAGGTTTTATAACATCGGGAGGTCACGTGTCGCCTTCGGGACCTAGTTCGAACGCATCGTACTCTCAATACGACGTCGTGAAGCCGTCGTGTGGCCTTCGTTTGGCCTGCGGGTAAACTTCGTGATAAAAATCCACATCTTCGTGTTGCCTTCGTGTGTGGTTCGGATACCATCGTGTGACCTTCTGCATGCATCGTTCTTGCTTCGGCTAGAGATTGGCTGTTGACCATGTTCGGGGCGATCTTCGCGCGAAATTCAAAATTCCATATTCGTGTGGCCACCTGGTGTCATTTTCGGGACAGTGTGACGCCTGCATTAGCTCAAGATGACAGATATTCAAGACTGTTGCATTCATTTATCCAAGACATAAATATCTGCAATATTTGTTATAAACATTGTGTCTTGAAGAAACCTTGGAAAAATGGTCATGTATTACCTTTTATACTAAACATTATTGGGATTCCTATAATGCGGCAAATTCAATATACTGTCAAAATGTTAGGGAACTGATATTGTTGTTATAAAAAGGGCTCTCTGTATTAGACTTATGAATATGTTTTTAATGCTTGCATGCAATGTGTCATCCTTTTTGCAACTAGGAATTTTCTCTTGCTGTTGTTACTAACTCAACATATTATAGATGCGAAACTCCAAGAAGGGATACCAGCAAACAGTGCAGGCACAGGTCTGATGCCAAAGTCTGCAGTCTGTACAGGGCCCTCATTTTTTTGTGTGTTTTTTAAGTCATCAGGTTAACAAACCCGTGAAATGCAGACCCCACTTAACTCCATTTTATATTGAGAAAAGTGGGGTTTATGGGGGTATTCATTATTTTCCCTAATTTTGATTTGGCCGGGGGGTCTCATTAGAACTGAGGCAGTTCTAACGAGCAATCACAATCTATATTTGGACCATCAGAAAAATGTTAGTTCTAGAAATAAGATAGATGTCATTTGAGTACTCGGTTATGTTATCGTAATGTCTGCCACATTCTAAAAAAATTCTATTCTTAACTCAGTCCGACACCCATAAAATTGAAAACAAATTCGTTCAATGTATAAAGTGGAACCGTTCATACAGGATAAAATGGGTTTACCTTGGTATATTATCATATCACCTCTCACAGAAGGAAGCAATTCCTTATGCAGCAAATTCTTTCTCCAAGAGTACCTTTTAGATACCTTGAAAGCCAGGTAGTCACAATTTGAACTGTGGCAACTGGTTTATACACTCACCTCAGCTTTTAACATTTTTGCATACTTACGAATTCATATAATAAATTTGATAAAATGAAATTAGAAAAACGTCCAAATAACAATAACAAAAATTATCAATGAAATGTTTTTGCACGGATACAATGCAAGTAAAGTCAGTAATTTTAAAATAATAACAAAAAGAATAAATAAATAAAAACCTTATGCTCTTAGTCCTCTTTATGTCATGGGAAAACAAACTGACGTGAATCTTTAGTAATATTGTCTTATGTTGTGAGAATGCGATGTTATTGTTTTAATGAAAAAATTAGTCCTTTACTTCTGTGAAATAGTTTAACTAATAAATGACAGCTATTTTTACTTTACTATACAGAAATTTTACCATATGCTTCTATTTTCAAAGGATGACAATACGAACCGGACCCCGAGGTTACAAAAATGTTTTCATGCTAAAATCAAATGGACATGAAAACATGCTCAACTCATTGAACATGAAATACCAACATCCCTACCATCACGAAAACATGCCTATATAAATTTGATCTCTTAGAATCCCACTTTTATATAGCAAAACATGGGTTTACAGGGGTAAATCTTACTTTTCATATTTCTGCTCTAAACATAGATTGGGGGTTCTCGTTAGAACCGCCTCGTTAGAACCACAATCTATATTTTGAGCAGAAATAAGAAAAATATCACAATTTTAGCATCTTGATATTTTCATTTTTTTTAAATTTAAAGTTTATATTGCATTTGTATAGCCGTGTTTTCGTAATGACGGGGGTTATTACCTCTTTAAATCAATGAAGGCTCATATTTATCCTTCTAAAAATTAAACCACTGCCAACAGTCGTTTGAATTTTAACATTGCCTAGCTGGACATTTGCTGAAGTGAAAACATTTTTGTAACTGTGGGCCTACGCATAATTCATTCTAGTTGAATTGATAAAGGGAATGGATAGACCTTCAGTCAAAAATATATTTGTCTACCTTACTCTTAAAGGAAAGAATTTTCTCCTTATAGGGTCTTCTCTTAAAGGAGAGAATTCTTTCCTTTCAGAGTAGACCCCTTTTTCAATAGGGGTCTACTCTTAAAGGAAAGGATTTGCTCCTTAGGAGCGAATCCTCTCCATTCAGAGTTGACCCCTTTTTACAGAGGAACTAAAATTGTAGGAAAGCGAATATGAAGTCCCGAAAGTTGTCTTCCTTGTAAAAAAAATGGTTTAAAAATGCCATGTATATTCAATTCCCTTAACTGTATTGTAGGTTTACCTGATCCTGCTGAAGATATTTGTACACCCTCCAGAACCTGCTGCCCTTGGTCTGTCAGAGTACCAGTTTGAACCTAAACCAAACCTCCCAGCTGCTGTAGCGTTACTCGAAGACCATCCAACTTCAATTGACCTTATCAAAGTAAGTTTTGACATCAGTTTGGAATATTTTTTACCTACTAGGGAAGAAGCCTCCTAGATGTAGTGTTTAAGCTACTCGCCCCATAAGCCAGAGGTTGTGAGCTTGATCCTTGGCTTCTCCAAAGTCTGTAAGCCGAGTTTCCATCTCCACATGACCTTAGTTGTTGGTGGGACGTAATAAACAAGCACGCCTAGAGAGAAATTAAAGCCATGTTAGTCAACTTAAGGGGAATGGATACATCCTCAGGGGAGTCAACTCCTTCAAAAGTATTTTTGTCTTCTGTAACCACAGGGGGAAGAATTTGCTACTGTTGAGCATATCCTTTCTAATAAGAATAGACCTTCTTTTCACAGAGTATCTGTTTGTCTGTTCAGGGTAGAACTTTTCACGCACATACATTGTCTTTTAACATTAGATCTTTTTGTCCTTAAAGAGCAGACCTTCTTTTCATAAGTATCAGTTTGTTCTTTAAGAGTAGACCTTCTTTTAACAAGTATCTGTTTGTCCCTTATGAGTAGACCTTCTTTTCTGAGGATATTAGTTTTATCGGAAAGTAGTTTAGGTTGTTGTACCAAAGCGTTAATCCAAAATCATTAATCCATAGAAAAATGGCAAATATCAATGTTCAGACCAACAGACATAGACTCCAGAAGAGTGTAATCAGGCGTCCTAGGATAGTAAGCATTACTTGGTAAGCAAGCTTCACCCACCATGCCTTTCGACCTGAACGAAGAAAAGAGTAAATGCCGAGAATTGTATGTCCGAGATTTTGGAAGTCTTCATATGGCTTGTCAATGGCAAACACATCAGAAATAATTCTGGAAATGGCCACATTGTACGGATCAACAAGATCATGTTGCCTCCCATAGAACTTCTTTAGAAACAGAAATTCACATAATTATGTTGTCTCTCTTGTACAAAATGGCAGGAAATATGAGTTTTCCATTTCCATCTGAACATGATTCAAATTAAACAAAGTTAAATCAAGTATTTAAATTAATTGGACGTGTTTCAAAGATGATCAAAGTCAGGTGTACATTTGCGATTCAAGAAAAAATGACTTTAGTAGTCACAGACTTTGTCTTCGATCCATAGGTACGAGCTCTTTAGCCGAAGCTTGCATTATCAAAAGTGGTCCCAGGAAGATAAATAAAGTCAGATAAGTATCTGTTAAAGGAACTTTTATTTTTGCAGTAGCAGCTCAACACATGCATAGCTTATATTCCCTGTTTCACACATACAACACGACGGTTCACATAGAAAAACATAAACAGTAATAAAGCTTAGTGTTTCTCTATTTTTATCATTGAAAAGTTCAAGCTTTTTTGGCTGTTGCAACTGGCCAGCTTAGAAGTAAATGCTTCAGTAAAGAATTTATCTTTTCAAAAATATACTGTGGTTTATTGAATGTTACAAATACGTGAACAGAGTTAATTATTCTCCTATTTTAAATATGAGATTTATAAACTGAGAGAGCTAAAACATTTGATAAAGAGACAAGTGCGAAGCATGAATTTCTTTATCATTTTTTCCTCCAGAGGTTTATTCCCTAGTGGAATTCGTTTCCGCTGACCGATCGTGGTTTATTGCACGACCAGCAGAAAAAGCGACCGACTGAAGTCGGTTGATTTTCTAACAGTGCCCTAAAATGACGTCCGTAACCCGTTTGTGAAAATTGGTGATAGTGACTTAACCGCTTGGAATATTTAAACAATTTTTGGCATACTGATATATATCAATGAGATCTAACCAATGAACTTGCGAAATATTACATTCCATTTAGTATAGCCCCGCCGAGGCGAAAAATGTGAAAATTTTCGAACTGCTTCTCCTCGGAAACCGTTGGGCCGATTGAAGTCAAATTTCATATGGAGCCTCTATGGGATGGGGGAAACCAAAATTTGCTCATGGGGTCCAGGTCACATGACCAAAATGGCCGCCAAGTCATATATGGTAAAAACCCTTCAAAAATAGTCTTCTCCAGAACCACTGGGCAGATTTCCACGAAACTTTATAAATAGCATCTGGGACGTAGGCCCATCATAAATTGTTAAAATGGTGACCCTGGGTTGACCTTGACCTTTTTTGTGCCTAGGTCAAACTTTGACACATATGCTTTTGTTGGAATATTTAAACAATTTCTGGCATACTGATAGATATCAATGAGATCTAACCAATGAATTTGCGAAATATTACATTCCATTTTGTATAGCCTCGCCGAGGCGAAAAAAGTGAAAATTTTCGAACTGCTTCTCCTCGGAAACCGTTTGGCCGATTGAAGTCAAATTTCATATGGAGCCTCTATGGGATGGGGGAAACCAAAATTTGCTCATGGGGTCCAGGTCACATGACCAAAATGGCCGCCAAGCCACATATGGTAAAAACCCTTCAAAAATAGTCTTCTCCAGAACCACTGGGCAGATTTCCACGAAACTTGATAAATAACACCTGGGACGTAGGCCCATCATAAATTGCTAAAATGGTGACCCTGGGTTGACCTTGACCTTCTTTGTGCCTTGGTCAAACTTTGACACATATGCTTTTGTATTGGAAAAGTGAGAATTCATTTTATCCTGCAAATGATTCAGAATACAGTACTAAAGTATAAGATATATTTTTGCTCCTTACGATAAGGCGCATTTATTGGGGGAACCGTTTTAGGTCCAGGTCACATGACCAAAATGGCCGCCATACCCATATATGGTAACACTCATAAAGCTAAAAGCATCCGGCGGGTCGTGCACTTCAGCTGAAGCACTGGTTTTTGTTATGGTATGTCTGGGTGTTTGTGTCATTTATATTATTGTATTTTGGCTAGCCTTTTGGCCATTTTGTGGGAAAGTAACTGTCTTTTGGCTTTTCGCTGTTCTTTTTTGTTGCTTCATATTTTTTTGGTTTTTTCCCTTTGGTGTCTCTGATGGGAGCTATGGGTTAATATGATCGATTCCTGATCATTGCCTCTACTTCTATTTACATAAAACCCATATTTGAAATAGGAGAAATGAATAAACTGCATATTACATGCACCTCCATTGATCTTTAGGATAACTTTGGATCTGAATTTCCATACAGTTGTCTCTTTAAAGCTCATGTTGATGATTCAGTCAGTATATTGCTACATAAGTTGACTGAAAGAAAAACCGGATGGGTGCCATTTTAAAAGTGCTTTCTACAGTTCTGAATAAAAATAGAAGAAACAAAGTGTTTCAGTGATAAAACAACAAAAAATAAGAAATTACAGAAAGCAAAACATACTTCTTCAGTGGTTATGTCCAGGTTTTCTTTGTTTCAACTTTCCATCCGACACAAACATCACGCATTCTAAATGTGTGTTGATATCTTCTAAGACGCCATTGGGTTGACATGAAGAATAACGTCGACGTGGCTAAAGCTTTCCCATGTTTATAAATGTAAAGATTTCATTGCAAAAGCAGGATCTTGAATCTTGTACAAAAAGTAGTTCCAGTTAAAGAGGTTTAAATTCCATATTTACTCATAGAAAAAAAAGAAAATGCAAAGTTTATGTCAAGTAGAAATCATGGTATTTTTGATATTATGATATTTGCCAAACGATGTCCTGGCATGTATACATTCAAGGCAGAGAACTCTTTAAGCTTTCATTCCTATCCTTGAAGTTTTTCATTTGTATTTTGTATGTATATAATAGGCTAATAGTTAATAAAATAAATAGAATTCATTTATTGTTTTTTAGTTCACCAGTCACGTAGTGACAAGGTGAGCTATTGTGATCATTTTGTGTCCGTCATCTGACGTGCATGCATCCGTCTGTGCATCCGTAAACAATTTCTTCAAACGACATATCCTCCTAAACCACTGATCAGATTTCGACCAAACTTCACAGGAATGATCCTTAGGCGGTCCCCTTTCAAATTTTTTCAAATGGTTCTGGTCCATTGCGCATCTAGGTCACGGGAGCCAAAAATCTTCTTCTCTGAAAGCAAAAGGCTCATGCCCTTGATATTTGGTATGAAGATTCATCTAGTAGACCTCTACTAAGATTGTTCAAGTTATAGCCCTGGGGCCAAAAATGTCCCCGTTCCGGGGTCCGCCAGTTTTACTTAGACTTATATAGGGAAAACCTTAAAATCTTTTTATCAGAAACCAGAAGGCCAAGGTGTTTACTATTTGGTATGCAGCTTCATCTAGTGGACCTCTATCAAGATTGTTCAAATTATAGCCCTGGGACCAAAAATGCCCCCGTGCCAGGGCCCACCAGTTTTACATAAACTTGTGTAGTGAAAACCTTTAAAAATCTTCTCGTCTGAATCCAGAAGGCCCAGGTCTTTGATACCTGGTATGAAGCATTTAGTGGACCTCTACCCATATTGTTCAAATTATATCCCTGGGGCAAAAATGGTCCCGCCTTGTGGTCCACCGGTTTTGCATGGACTTATTTGGTATGAAGCTATATCTGGTGGACCTCTACCAAGATTTTCATGTTATAGCGCTGGGGGCAAAAATGGCCCTTTCCCAGGTCCCAGGTTTTAAATGGACTTATATAGGGAAACCCTTTAAAAATCTCCTTGTTTGAAACCAGAAGGCCGCGGTCTTAGATGTTTGCTATGAAGCTTCATCTAAAGGACCTCTACCAAGATTGTTCAAATTATAGCCTTTGGGGCCAAAAATGCCTCCGCGCCGGGGCCCCTGGGTTTTACATAGATTTATATAGGGACAACCTTTAAAAATCTTCTTTTCAGAAACCAGGAGGCCCAGATCTTTGATATGAAGTTTCATCTAGTGAACCTCTACTATAAAGGTTCAGATTATAGGCCTGGGACCAAAGTTGGTCCCGCCCAAGGGCCAAAGTTGGCCCCGCCCCAGGGCTTACGGTTTTACTTAGACTTATATATGCAAAACCTTTAAAAATCTTCTTCTCTAAAACCACAAGGCATAGATCTTTCATTTTCAAGGAAATCAGACTTTTAGGGTGTTGTTCAAATTTTAGCCCTGGGGCAAAAAAATGGCCCCGCCCCGGTGCCCACCAGTTTTACATAGACTCATATAGGGAAAACCTTTAAAAATCTTCTCTGAAACAAGAAAGACCAGGTCTTTGATATTTGGAATGAAGCTAAATCTGGTGGACCTCTACTTTGATTGTTCATATTATAGCCCTGGGGCCAAAACTGACCATGTCCCGGGGCCCACTGGTTTTTCACGGACCTATGTAGGAAAACCCTTTAAAATTCTTCTCGTTTGAAACCACAAGGCCTAGGTTTTTGATGTTTATTATGAAGCTTCATCTAGCGGACCTCTACCAGGATTGTTCAAATTATAGCCCTGTGGTCATAAATGGCCCCACCCCGGGTCCCACTGGTTTTACTTTGACTTATCATAGTGTAGATTATATTTTCTTGTCCTTTGGAATCTAGATTCCATTGTGGAATTTTGAAAATATCTGAGGGTCACTGATGAGGCCTAATTGGCCGAAACTGGCTAGTCTGGCCCAGAAAACAAATACATTCCATATTGTTCCAGTTCTGTGGTGTATTCCTTGCTGCCAAAGGATAACCCTTTTATTGAACATATTTAACTTCACTACAGCTGGTGTGTGGGAATGTGTGGCGGCGGTAAAACGTCTCCCTGCCCTACATCATAGTGTAGATTATATATTTTTGTCCTTTGGAATCATTGATTCCATTGTGGAATTTTGAAAATATCTAAGGGTCACTGATGAGGCCTAATTGGCCTAAACTGGCTAGTCTGGCACAGAAAACATATACATTCCATATTTTTCCAGTTCTGTGGTGTATTCCTTGCTTCCAAAGGATAACCCTTTTATAGAACATATTTATATAGGGAATACCTTTGAAAGTCTTCTTGTCTGAAACCAGAAAGCACAGGTCTTTGATATTTGATATGAAGCTTCATCTGGTGAACCTCTACTATGAAGGTTTAGATTATAGCGCCCTGGAGCCAAAGTTGGCCCCGCCGTAGGGCCAAAGTTGGCCCCGCCCCAGGGCCCACGGTTTTACTTATACTTATATATGGAAAACCTGTAAAAATCTTATTCTCTGAAACCACAAGGCATAGATCTTTCATTTTCAAGCAAATCAGACTTTTAGGGTGTTGGGCTCAAAGTCAAGGTTCGTGGGGCTATTTTTAGAAAAGCTTTCACTGTAGCCCCACATTTATTGATGGCTTTTAATGTAACTTCACACAACTGTTGGAGATGATAATATCTCCAGCAAGTTAGACTTTCTCCCTGTACATGCATTTAACGCTCTTTATATTTCCAATCCTCAGGGATTGCTTTTACAATTGCTTTTCATCGTTCCTTAATTTGACACCCTTTTGATATCTGTTGAAGTAGAAGTAAAACAAAGATCAGGAATCGATTCAATTAACTTACTCCACCCATCAAAGACACCAAAGGGAAAGAAACACAAACATTAAGCGACCAGACCATAATGGAAACCCAAAGGAAGGCCATAAGGACAGTTACTTTCCCACAAAAAGGCCATATGACTTTCTAAAATAAAAAGACACAAGTGATACACACAGAAAGTAACAAACAACAACACAAATAAACCGCCACAGAAGAACCGCCTTAGAACGGTCAGTGGAAAGATTTCAACGGGGGGGGGGGGATGGGCTTAAATCGATTTTACACAATCCTCGCCCTTACTTCCGTTGCGATTTAGACAAATAATTTGTTCAGTCCGCATGAAGGCCTCCCAACTCATCAGTACATTATCTCCGTGAACACGCATAATCAAAGAACCACAGAGGTGAGACAACAGTGAGGACTCGCCAGCAAGAAACCACTGAAATGCTGGAGCAAAAGAAAACCAACAATTAGACTCCGATGGGCCCGACCAGAAACAGAGCATCAGGCACCAACCAACATTACCTTGAATTAGATCTCTCTAATTCTCAATAAGCCTTTACGTTGGAACCGTCATTGAATCTGAGGCCTGACCACCCGGTGTGCAATTAAAGAGGAAAGCAAAGTTGCCAACCGTGATTGGGTTAACTACCATGCATCTTGATTGGACCGATGTTCGTATCTCGTTGTATAGCGAGGATTGTGGCCACGTAATATCGATTAAAGCCCCACAGTAAATGTGTTTCCGCTGACCGTTTCAAGGAGGTTCTTCTGGCGTGGTTCATTTTGTTATGGCTTGTCTTTGGGTGTTTGTGTCACTTATTTTATTTTTGATAGCCTTTTGGCCATTTTGTGGGAAGGTAACTGTCCTTTTGGCTTTCCGCTATTGATGTTTCCATTAGGGTATGTTGTTTCATGTTTGTGTTTCTTTCCCTTTGTTATCTCTGATGGGAGCAGAGGGTTAATTGTATCGATTCCTGATCATTGCCTCCACTTCTATTTATGGGTCACAGGTGCAGTGGCTATTTTAAGAAAAACTTTGTCATCACTCTTTATTTATCAAAGGATTTTATGTAACTTTACACAAATGGTGAGAATGATAATATCTCAAGTAAGTTTGACTTCTAGGATTCTGGGTTGAAGGCCAAGGTCCCTGTGGCTATTCTATAGAAAAAAAACTTTGACATATCGCTCTAGCGCCTATATTTATTGATGGATTTTAATGTAGCTTCACACAATTGTTGGGTATAAAGCCCCACAGTGGAATGTGTTTCCGGTGACCGTTCCAAGGAGGTTCTTCTGGCGTGGTTCATTTTGTTATGGCTTGTCTTTGGGTGTTTGTGTCACTTATTTTATTTTGGATAGCCTTTTGGCCATTTTGTGGGAAAGTAACTGTCCTTTTGGCTTTCCGCTATTGATGTTTCCATTAGGGTATGTTGTTTCATGTTTGTGTTTCTTTCCCTTTTGGTATCTCTGATGGTAGCTGTGGGTTAATTGTATCGATTCCTGATCATTGCCTCCACTTCTATTTCAGGGTCACATGTGCAGTGGCTATTTTAAGAAAAACTTTGTCATCACTCTTTATTTATCAAAGGATTTTATGTAACTTTACACAAATGCTGAGAATGATACTTTCTCAAGTAAGTTTGACTTTCAGGATTCTGGGTTGAAGGTCAAGGTCCCTGTGGCTATTCTATAGAAAAAAACTTTGACATATAGCTCTAGCGCCTACATTTATTGATGGATTTTAATGTAGCTTCACACAATTGTTGGGTATGATAATATATGAAGCAAGTTCGACTTTCAGGGTCCTGAGCTTAAGTCAAGGTCACTGTGGCTGTTTTTAAAAAAACTTTTTCATGGCTGTAGCTAGAACCTAGCTTTATCAATGGATTTTGATGTAACTTCATACAAATGTTAGATATGATATTATTCTCAAGCAGGATCAATTTTTAGGGTGTTAGGCTGTAAGCCAAGGTCACTGTAGCTATTTTTAGAAAAACCTTGTTATGGCTTTTGGATCGATTTTGCTCAAATGAACATGATAGCCACCAAAGCTGAAAATATCCAAACCCTAAAGTGACCTACTCATAAACAGCTAGATTGATTTTGATAGAATTTCCCAGAAATGTTCCTTGGATCACTGTCCATCAAAATTGCTCAAACACTTCACTCCACCGTACTATATTACCTACCATTTCATTTGTACAATATGGATCAGGTGAGCAATCCAGGGCCATCATGGTCCTCTTGTTATTGACTACAGAGAAATAATTCACAAGTTTTCTAAGGCTTCAGAGTAAAAATCGAGTGAGCAATAGCGAACAATGTTTTTTACGCTGAAGCCTTAGAACACGAGTGAATTATTTCTCTGTGATCAATCAAAACAACAAAATAAACTGTTTATAACATTTTCATTTATGTTACCTTTGAATTTTCAAATTCTGCCGTTCTGATTTCCTACAAGAATAGTTCCAGTTAGGGCATGAATTTCAGGAGGCGTGGTTTTGTTTGAAAATCATTCGCCATCTCATTTTCATTTCAATGCAAAACTCATCCCATGCTTGAAATATAGATGCAACAATGTCATGAAAGTAGAACCGTATTATCAAGAAAATCTTAATTTATCTTTGTGTTGCAGATGTTTCCTCGATTTTCCATGATTTTATCAGATTTTCCGCCAAACACCATCAGTTACAACTGTTATTGTTGTTACCAACGACGTCAGATATGTAGCCTAGCAATTATGGTGCCAAAACATGAATTATAAACTTTCACTGAGAAATCTCAGTAAATCACTCCTGAAAATATAATAAATACATGTACGAGGGTTGATTGATATGTTGTGAGCCTCATATTGAAGGAGGTACGGAGGGATGTTCTTTTTAAGTCCTACTATTCTCTGACAATATAGGGCCTGGTCTCATTTGGTCAGTTAATATCGACGAGGTAGCACTCTTAAGTAAACAAGACTAGCAGCTTTTGCAAAATGGACAAAATCGGTGAAAGAGCAGTGATCCAATATTTGCATAAAAAAGGTTTAACACCTAAGGATATCCATAATGATATGGTAGCAACACTAGGGAGAGATGCCCCTTCATATGCTACAGTGAAAAGGTGGGTGGCATAATTTAAGCGAGGCAGACAGAGCCTTGAGGATGACCCCCCGTCCTGGAATGCCTGCCAATGATGCAACCCCAGAAATGGTCAATAAAGTCCACGATATTATTATGGCTGACAGACGAGTCACTGAAAGATATATAGCCAGTAGAGTTGGTATTTCATAGGAAAGAGTACATTCCAGTCTGACAGAGGATCTTGCAATGAGAAAGGTTTAGGCACGATGGGTACCAACACTTCTGACAGTTGATCAGAAGCACACCAGGCACACATTATTGCGTGCTTATCTCAACCTTTTTTTAAATTTCTTCAGAGATTTGTCACTATGGATGAAACATAGGTCCATCATTTTACCCCAGAGGCCAAACGATAATCAAAACAATGGAAACACCCTGGCTCACCCCCGCCAAAGACTTCCATCAGCTGGGAAGGTTATGGCCTCGGTTTTCTAGGATGCAGATGGTAGTCTGCCGATAGTTTATCTCCAAAAGGGACAAACAATCAATGGCACATATTATAATTCACTTCTGATGCATTTACTGGAAAATGTTAAATTTAAGCGCCGAGGAAAGCTCACTAAAGGTGTGCTGTTCCATTGTTCACAAGTCTGTCATTGCTATGGCTGTCATTCACGATTGTGGCTTTAAATTGATTGAGCATCTGCCTTATTCACCTGATCTCGCTCCATCAGACTTTAATCTATTTCCAAAACTGAAAACGGCTATTTCAGGCACCCACTTTCAGTCCGATGATGACGTCATATATGCAGTGGATGATTTTCTAAACCGCCAAGAGAAGGGGTTCTATAAAAGTGGCATTGAGGCCCTTAGACACCGCTGGCAAAAGTGTAAAGATACTGAAGAGGATTATGTTGAAAAATAATACAATATGTGCGACAAAATTAAAATCCTTCAATATAAGGCTCACAACATATCAATCAGCCCTCGTCTGTTAAAACTAAACTTAAGACATTGATCTTTTGTAGGCCTTAGAAATTCTGCCAGCAGAGATGAAAGTACGAAAACTACTGTTTTACCTAGATGCTTCTGTTCAGTCTTGCATGACCATGAAATATGAATGTCTTGTCAGAAAGAAAATGCAGTTTGCTGAATATTTAAAGGTATCATTCAATTCTGAGTGTGAACAAATACATTTTCATGGGAGGCAGTTTTTGCAAACTTATCACAAGAGCTCTACTCAAGAAAATAATTCTCAAGTGCAAATTAATTGGAGATTGAAGCAGAGTGAATGAAGCAGCAAAAGTTTTTTCTATCTTTATTTACCATATCAATACAATTAAATCAAAACACAGGGCCCATGTTCTGCCTTTCTTTTCTAAGTTAGCCAGCTTTTGGAAACTTCATTTTGGTTTTCTTATGAAATGAGCCCCTCTGAAAAAGAGGCCTACTCTTAAAGGAAAGAACTTGCTTTTCAGGAGAAAATTCTATCCTTTAAGAGTAGACCCCTGTTGATAAGAAAAACAAAACAATCATGTGCCCCACAGTGAAGGGGGAAAAGACAATCTGTTTTGGTGAGGATCCCGTTTGGTCAACTTCGGTGGTGGGTGTTGGCACTTTGAAGCACTATGTCTCCAGACCCAATAGATGAATTCTTACCAAACTTGCATGTTTACATCATTAGCATGGCTGAAAATGGTCATTAGGTTTTGATGGCCTTGACCTAATTTTGAAGGTCACAGGCTCCCATAAGCTGTCAATTTTTGGCCAAAAATGGTTTGTCTGCACCATATCTCACAAATGGATGAATTTTAGTCAAAATTGGCTCAACATTTCATTGCAACCTACCAATGATTTGCTGAGATCTGGATGACCTTGATCTTATTTACAAGGTCACATGTCCAGCAAACTGGCCAAATCAACCAATCTAATGGACAAATCAATGAATTTATGTAAAACTTGGTACAGTATATTATTACAACCTACCAAACTTTTGGTTAGATTTGGGTGACCTTGACCTCATTTTCAAGGTCACAGTCTCCTGAAAACAGCCAATTACGTGAAAACAATAGCTCATCTGCACCCCATCTCAGGAACAAGTTAATGAATTTTGATCAAAATTCGTACATCTCAGTGCAACCTATCAAAGTGTTGGTAAGAGTTTGGTGACCTTGACCTTATTTTCAAGTTCACATGCTCATGAAAACCCATATTCCTCACAGTTGCCCACAATGCTGCATGTATTCTGAAGTGAAAGGTTTGTTCTGTTGTGCTGTGTCCAGCTCTGAATCCAGCAGTTCCTCAGCAATGATCACTAGGATGGGGGGAAACATTCATTAGATTTTGATGGCACTGACCCTGTTTTGAAGGTCAGTCTCCTGAAAACTGTCAATATTAGGCCAAAAATGACTTGCCTGCACTCCATCACATCAAACTCGGTACAATATATCATTGCAAACTACCAAATATTTGGTTAGATTTGGTGACTTGGATCTTATTTTCGAGGTTACAGGACTGGATATTGTCAATTTTGGGCCAAAAATGGCTCGTCTGCACCTACCTTTTGAACAAATGAATTAGTTTTGGTCAAATTTGGTGCAATATATTATTACAACCTATTAATGAAGTGATTAAGATTTGGATAAACATAACCTTATTTTCAAGGTCACAGGCTCCAGAAAACGGTAAATTATGTGCTAACTATGTGTCTGTACCCCAGCTCATGAACAAATTCATGAATTTTGGTTAAATTTCGTACACTATCTCATTGCAACCTACCAAAGATTTGATTAGATGGTGACCTAAACCTTATTTTCTAGGTCATAGACTCTCAAAAACCCATATTTGGGCCAAAAATGGCTTGTCTGAATCCAACCTTAAGAACAAATTGATGAATTTTGTTCAAACTTGGTACCATGTATCATTTATACATTATCACTGATTAGATTTTGGTAACCTTGACCACATTTTCAAGCTCACAGGCTCCCAAAACCTTTTAGGTTTGTGCGAAAATGGATTGTCTTGGCTCTGAACCAGGTTCAGATGTATGGTGCAATATACCATTTCAACCTACCAAAGACCTTATTAGATTTTGGTGACCTTGACGTGTTCTAGGGTAAAATGGTTGTTGAACATTTTAAGCAAACAAAGTAGACCCTGATCACAAGCCACATTCTGCAGTATCTGATCTGGGTCAATGTCTCTGTACACGAGCCCAGTCCAGATTTTACAGATAACCAACTTTTTTTACACAACACTCCGACATCACAAGGACAAAAATAACCCAGCTATAAACCACCATTACCTGGATTTGGTACAAGTCAGTGTCAGATAGTCACATGGACATAAGTAACATAACTCCGATAATGAGATTCATATAGTTATATTGGACTGATTGATAAACAATAAACCCAAAAAGTATACTTATCACTGTCACATATGGGACATGTGAAGGCCAAGCTGAGATCATTACAGGCACTCACATAAAGTATATTAGAGAAATCTAGGGTGAGGTTATCTGATCTCAGCAAGGGGCTTTTCACGCTTTAGTGAATGATGTTCACGTATTGGCAATGAGTGTTTTTCTCATCACGAAAACACGCCTATATAATTTTGACCCCCTTGAACCCCACGTTTATGTAGTAAAACCGGGGTTTACAGGGGTAAATCTTATTTTTCTTATTTCTGCTATAAAATAGAGTACCCACAATCTATATTATGAGCAGAAATAAGAAAAATATCAGAATTTTTCATCTTAAAAAATTCATTTTTTCTGCGATAAAGGTAACAATGTATTTGTATAGGCGTGTTTTCCTAATGTTGTACCAGCTCCTGGGATCAGCAATCAATGTAGACCCAGATTAAACTCTATGATTACAGTTCATAAACCAGCTCTAAATGATAACACTGGTACTGCCTGTTTAGTACCATATTGCTTTAAGGAAAAATCATGAAATTCCGTCGGTATGACCATATAGCAGTTCTGATATGGATAAAACTGATCTATCTGGACAAATTAAATTTTGAATTGTCAATGAAACATAATGAATTCCAGTTATTCGGTGCACTGCCGTTTGGGTCACTAAAACACAATCTGTCTAGAAGCACCCAGTTCTGTTCCAAGCAAGTGCAGTGTGTTTTCAACCAACATGGTCAACAGTAACAGCTCTAGTACGTTGTCAGTGGCAAAAAAAGTTCATTTGGGGTTGAGCCATTATATCAAAGATGCGGAAAACCCATCCTTCGAAAATGGAGGTAAGGTGGTCAAAGAAGAGACACGACAGATTATTGTTTATGTTGTTAGTAAGGAAAATGTATCTTGAGTCAATGACAATAAGGAACGTTTTGATAGGTATGTTACCATACTCTTGTAATCAGGTACCCATACTTGTTGCATCAGCATGCTTATCTATATAGGAAAGGAAAGGAACAGTGCTTTATCCCTTTTTGTACCAAATGGAATCTTCCTCCTTATATATAGCAGGAGTCCATTTCCAATTTTAGGGGTGTCAGGTTGTGTTTTCTTCAAAATTGATTAGGAAAATGGCTGAACTTTTAGCAAACAGTGGAGACCCTGATCAGACGCCGCATTCTGCAGCATCTGATCTGGGCCTACACTGTTTGCCAGGGTACCCGGTACCAAATGGGTTATTCTGCAACAAATCACTAGATTGAAAAGCCGCTGTTAATGATGTTACTCATAGATTCTTTGTAAGACAGCGTAACATTATTGTCTTGCATCAAATACACTACAAAAGACTTAAATGCATTTGTTACAGCCAATTGTGTTGGTTTGATTTCTTCTGTCAATGGCAGAAGGTTGGAAGAAATTGGAGGAAACAAAATTATTATCCATTTTTAGTGTGCTGGAATTGAAATAGATCAGCCCTAGTGTGTGAACTGTTGACTAATAAATCGCAGTTTGCTGGTGAGTTGTTAGAAGACAAATCACTTGTGCTATGAGCTAATTTTTTCCTTAATAAAAAAGCTACCAACTAGATAAATAATTTCAGCATTTTCAGAAACTATAGAAATGTATGGCAGTCATATTTTAGGAGGCTTGATACACCTGATATATTTTGTAAAAGGGAGATTTCCCATTTGCTTTCTGATAAACTGAGCCCCTTTGAAAAAGGGATTACTTTTAGAGGGAAGCATTTACTCCTCAGAAGTAAATTCTTTCCTTCAAGAGTAGACCCTTATTGATAGAGGAGACAAAAATGTTTATTGAAAGAGTTGCCTCCCTTGAAGGAGTTTTTATTATGATTAATCCTTTTTATACCAAATAGAATCTACTCATATATAGGAGTCCATTTCAAAATTTTGGTGGTGACAGGTTGTGTTTTTCTTCAAAATCCATTTGGAAATTGGCTGGACATTTTGCAAACAGTGTAGACCCTGATCAGTTGCCGCAGAACAGACGCAGCATTCTGCAGCGTCTGATCTGGTCCTGCACTGTTTGCCAGGGAACCCGTTTTGGAGTTTCCGGTACAAAATGGGTTAATGAATTCACCTTTCCCATCCATTTCACCCCATGCTAAACTGACCTATTGTATGTCATTTTTATGCTTGAAGGTTAGTGAAGAGAGAATAAACTTCGATAACACTCATTTTGTGATCAAAGAGGAGCAAAACTGCCAGGTTTGTCATAGAAGAATTGGAAACAGGTAAATATCAAAAACAGATTATTAACTAGAATTTGTTTTTCTAAAAAACACAGATGTCTCCCCGTTTTTTTACCTCTAAGTATGACCTTGACATTGGATGTATTGACCTGGGTCTTGTGTGCAACACATCATTTAATGAAGATGAACAATTCTGCTAAGTAACTTTAAAAAGTTCATAGAGAAATAAGAAAGTTATTGACTGTACACAAAAAAGCCTTTTTGTTACTTTTGACCTCTCAGTATGGCCTTGACCTTTGAGGTACAAAACATCGTCTCATGATGGTTAACATTTCTGCCAAGTAATTTCATAATCCATCAAAATGATCAAAGAATAAGAAAGTTATTGACTGTACACAAAAAGGTCCCTTTTTTGACCTTTGACCTCTAGGTATGACCTTGACATTGGAGATATGGACCTTGGTCATCATCTAATGAAGGTGAACATTTCTGCATGGTTACTATAAAAAGTCCATCCAGAAATATAAGAGTTATTGACTGGACACAAAAAAAACTTTTTGGACCTTTGACCTCTTAGTATGACCTTGACCTTGGGGGTACCGACCTGGGTCTAGGGCGCAACACATTGTCTCATGATGGTTAACATTTCTGCCAAGTAGTTTCAAAATCTGACCAGGAATAAGAAAGTTAGTGACTGAACACTAAAAAAGGCCCCTTTTTTGACATTTGACCTCTTAGTATGACCTTGACCTTTGAGGTACCAACACGGGTCATGCAAGAGACGCATCGTCTCATTGTGGTTAAAATTTCTGCCAAGTAATTTCAAAATCCACCTACAAATAAGAAAGTTATTGTCCAAACACGAAAAAAGGCCCCTTTTTTACCTTTTACCTCTTAGTATGACCTTGACCTTTGAGGTGCCAACCTGGGTCATGCACACAACACATCGTCTCATTGTGATTAACATTTCTGCCAAGTAATTTCAAAATCCATCTAGAAATAAGAAAGTTATTGACCGAGCACAAAAAGGCCCCTTTTTTACCTTTAACCCCTATGTATGACCTTGACCTTTGAGTTACCAAACCGGATCATGCACGCAACACATCGTCTCATGGTGGTTAACGTTCTGCCAAGAAATTTTAAAACCCATCTAAAAATAAGAAAGTTATTGACCAAACATGAAAAAAGGCCCCTTTTTGCCCTTTGATCTCTATATATGACCTTTACCTTTGAGGTACCAACCTGAATCATGCGTGCAACACATCGTCTCATAATAGTTAACATTTCTGCCAGGTAATTTCAAATTCTATCTAAAAAATAAGAAAGTTATTGACAAAACACGAAAAAAGGCCCCCTTTTTTACCTTTGACCTCTAAGTATGACCTTGACCTTTGAGGTACCAACCTCGGTCATGCATACAACACATCGTCTTGTGGTGGTTGACATTTCTGCCAAGTAATTTCAAAATCCATCTAAAAATAAGGAAGTTATTGACCAAACAAGAAAAAAGGCCCCTTTTTTATCTTTGACCTCTATGTATGACCTTGACCTTTGAGGTACCAACCTGCCTCATGCACGCCACACATTGTCCCATGGTTGTTAATATTTCTACCAAGTAATTTCAAAATCCATCTGAAAATAAGAAAGTCATTGACCGGACACGATTTGCCCATACATACATACATACACACTGACAAACTTCCAAGGGAGATAACTCAAAAAGTATAAATGCGAGAGTTATAGTTCTTGCGCACTGCACGTCGTCTAATATTGATTAATATTTATATGAAGTTTCGTGAAGATAGCCTGAATGGTTTTCAAGTTATAGAGCGGACACAATTTTGTGACAGACGGACAGACAGACAGACGCCCAGGGGAAAAACAATATGTCTCTCCGAAAAAAAATTTTTGGGGGAGACATAAATATAACTGTAACCAGAACTGTTTAAATCCTTAAAATTAAACAGTACCCCAAAACTATGTGACCTTGAAAGGTCAAAGTCACCAAAAGTAAAAAAAAAAGTCTTTGTTATGTTGCCATGATATACTGTACCAAGGTTCGCTTGAATTCTTCAATCAATTAGAGAGATATGGAAAAAACTGAATTGTCTTTGGGCCCATGTGAACTTGAAAAGTAAGTAAATATCATCAAAATCAAACCAAGTCTTTTGTATGTTGAACTGACATAAAACACCAATTTTGGTTGGAATTCATCAGTTATTTTTGGCAATATAGTGCAGACAGGGCTAAATTTGACAATATTTGCTCTCTTACGACCTTGAAAGCTAAGTCAATGTCTGCAAAATCTGATCAAGTGTTTGGTAGGATAAATGATGTATTGTACCAAGTTTGACCACAATCCATCAATTTGTTCAGGAGATAGGATGCAGACAAGCTACTTTTGGCCCTTAAACAGTTTTTCGTAGCCTGTGACCTTGAAGGTCATAAAAATGTTATCAAGTCTTTGGGAGGTTGCAATGATATACATGAGAAGTTTACCATGTTTGACAAGAGTTCAAAAATTGTTTCAGGAGATTTGGTCCAAATTTGAGTTTTTAGGAGCCTGTGATCTTCAAAATGATGTAAAGGCCATGAAAACCTAATGTTTTCGCCCAGCCTGCTGATGTAACCATGTCAGTTTTATACAAATTCATCTATAAATTCAAGCATTACAGTGCTTCTTACAGGAAGTGCTGATACCAATGCAAATGGGATCCACACTAAAAAAATGTCACCCTCCAGCAGGCCAGTGAAAAACAGGCTAGACCCATGCAGTCTGTCAGTGTCTCTTTTAATTGGGTTCTACAACCGTGTGAAGCTTATTTCACTTGATAATTATCATTTCACTTGATAATTATCAAGTAGATCGTTAATCAGAAGTAAGGGAGTGGTGTGGTGAGGCAAAGGTGACGTGTATCTTGCATCACTGGGGTATCCAACTGATATTGGCTTAACGTTGGACAAGGTCTGCTGTCCTTGCAGCAGGTAAGAATAGAGGGGGAATTTTGTAATTTCTTCTGTTTCTACACTTCCAATCCTTTTTTTTTCTTCTTCTCTAACTTTCATTCATTTCATCTACTATCTCTTCTATCTCTCTGGAGACGACACAAAATGATACACAAGGGTCGATGTGTTGTTAAACCCAAAAATAATCAATCACTAATAAGAAGTAAGCAAAACTTCAATATGTGGAGAAAAAGCCCTGACCTTACACCTTACATGAGACTTGGGTGAGACTTTAACAAAAAGTAGAGAAAGACTTAATGTTTAAGAGACGATGCTCTTTGAAAATGAAAGCTCATGTCTGTTTTTTTTTTTGTTTTTTTAAAACACAAAAAAACAACATATTACAAGCTTTGTTATTTTATAAGAAGATTTTTTGATTTAAGAATTCTTGAAGGTGAAGTTAGATTATAGCACACTCAGGCATTGTTTAATTGAACTATTTACAGTTAAATAAAATACTTCAAAATTCCAGTTGCTGATTTTTAAGTGCTTTCTCTTTTCAGTTTCTTTGCTAGATATCCATGTGGAACTGTCGTCCATTATGGTTGCTGTAAAGATCCAAAAACTCATATTGGTAGAACTGCAAGCCTAGCTAGTCTTCAGAGACAACTCCATGAAATATCATCAGAAGTGGAGTCTGATGAAGAACTAACTGCTTAGATAAAATACATCGATTGTATATAGGAAATTCTCATCACGTGAACAAGTCCATGAAATGAAAACCCCCTTACACCCCACTTTATATAGAGAAAACTGGGGTTTACGGGGGTAAACAATATTTTTCTTATTTCTGCTCCAAAACATAGGTTCTGGGTACTCGTTAGAACCGCCTCATTAGAACCGCCTCAATGAGGCTGTTCTAACGAGTACCCACAACCTATGTTTGCAGTATAAATAAGAAATATATCACAGATTTTCGTCAGAAAAGTAGCCATTTTGGAGATGTAAAAATTGCACTATATCGCACGGGTGAGTTATTGTAATGTAATGGATTTGCATATTTGAATGTGACATCGGATTGGAAGACATCAAAAATTTGTGACAGTATCTTGTGCGATATACTGTCAGAAACCCGACTTCATCACGTAACATCACTTTTCATTGGCTGGCACTGGCCACTTATGCGTTGCCATAAATCGAACTTTCCGACCGTAACACTGATTTACTTTCCCAAATGACAATTTTGAATGCAGTTATCTTCAAAATGTGCCAGAGCACAACTAAACCTGTAACCAGCATTTGCACTGTCATATCAGAGTACAGACGCTTGATGTTAAATCAGAACAATGTTAAAAAACATCAGAAAGCCCAAGAATTGAGGTTTGCACATTGAACTTTAGTTTGTCTGCAAAACCTTGATTTATGGATTTGAGTGCATCTCCAAAAACCTCGATTTTTTGGCTTTCTGACAATTTTATCGTAGTTCTGATGTAACGTCAAGCTCCAGTGAGCAGTCTTTATTATTCAAATAAAGCCTACTATTTTAAAATAGTTTGAGTTCTTTCAACTACTTTAGGTCAATTTGGACATGTTTCTTCCGATTTTAAGGGACAATGAGATGAAATGACATCTCAAGCCCTATCACCCAAAGAAACCGCTAGTGTTTATAAGTTTGTTTAAGTCATTTTGGAGACATTGCTTCTAAGGGGGTCTTTCAAGGTATAGGAAATTTACATTGGTTTCTGCCCACGCTTGGATTTTGATGAAATTATGCACAATAATTGCCTTGGGTATAACCATTATAATTACGATGCGTTCACTGTTAAATTTTATTTCCCTAGTAAATTTATTACATATTTTATGAAGTCTCTATCACAACAGAGAGTACTCTCATATAAACTTGTCTACAGTATTCAGAGTTTCATATATCTAATGCTGCTATGTTTTATGATTTAAAGCCATAATTGGTGAGTTACGGTAGTTGATACTATGAATGACATCATATGTTTAGAAATAGTGGCTTGGCATTCAGTTTTCTTTGATGGTGTCCCCATATTTCAGCTCCAATTTTTGTATTCATTAAAATTTTATATGCATTTTTACCATGTTCCAATTTTTGTCACCACACCATTTTAGCATAAAAACTACCCACATATATTAGGAACATGTTGATGAATTTTGATGGAAATTGAGGACCGGTAACATTGTGTTTTAACAGACTGAATACTGATAGTCCTGATTCAGTAAAATGTGAAATTATATGATTATCATCTTTTGGCCATGCTGTTTAATAATACTTTACTATTGCTTTCAATTTGGATGGCTATAGTATAGTATGGTTTGTGTAAGTAGTTCATAGCATAATTATAAGTATTATTTCAAAACATCCATTTCGGTAAATTTGCCCCCTATGGAACAAACTATTTTGTCTGCAGAACTATACCGCAAAGGTTTTGATGACAAACGTCATCAAACGCACCCATGTAATCATGAGCACAGTTTTCTTTGTCTTTCTTGTCTAATTTGGTAATGGTGCTAAGGTGATGTTTAGATTTAACATTCAAATCAACAACATACCAGTCACTTTAGATGTTGCTTCAGATTTTGTGAGATTTGTTATCCGACTCGAGATAAATGACTCTCAAGTCAAACTGTTGTTTGTTTATTTAACCCTAACTGTCCATTTGAAAAGAAAGTTTACTCTAGATAAAATCAATAACACTTGAGATTACTTTTCCTGGACATTAAGTTTTCAGAATTTGTATCTGCATAGGCACTAGCCAATCTATCGTTTTCGTATAGCCCCTATGAACGAAATCAAACTGCTTCCTGAAGCTGTATTCCAAAGCCATTTGAATTTGCTTTTAGAATTCACATGGTCGTACATTTGTCAGTGTTCCAAAACTTATGTGATCATGATTGTGTTGCCTATATATTTGTATAGGTCTTTCACTTCATTTACCTATCTCAGCAGTTGTTGCAGTAATTACAAAGCACATTATGTAAGGTATCAAGAAGCATCTAAACTGTTGATAATAATTATTCAATCTGTGAGTAGTTATGAGTGAGTGAGTGAGTTTTTGTTTTACGTCCCACCAACAGCTAAGGTCATACGGAGACGGGACCTCAGTTTAAAGACTCATCTGAAAGTCTGGAGAAGCCCGGGATCGATCCTGCGATCCCTGGTTTACAAGGCGAGTAGCGTAACCACTGCACCACGGAGGCTTCTATGTGAGTAGTTATCGCATTACTCATAGGATTTTAAATAATTTTCAGTAAATACATTGTGATGCTTTTTTTTGTCCAAACACTGCAATGCTCTTTCTAAGATGAGAGATACATTGCACAGAAATGTACTGGTAATTATTAATGAACAAAAAGCAAGCAAGAACAGTGCTTAAAAAAAAACAGTGAACTTGCATTCATCAGAAACATTCAAGAAGTGGTTGAAAGTTTTACAACCAGAAAAAAAATACTAAAAGCTCACTTCCGATAAATTAACCACTATATTGACAAAGTAAATAGAAAAAATAAGACACTAAAGAAACGTCAACAATTACAATACCAGTGAAGAAAAGAGACACATTTATGCATGTGTACTATAAGGAAGGTAACTGTTTCTCTCCCTGTCTAATAGCAAAATTCCTGTAGGTCAGGGAACAGCTTTGTTTACACCAAATATTCTGCGCCTCATCCATCAATGATATCTTTTAGTCAGCCTCGATAGCGCAGTGGTTAGCGCGTTCGACTCATAACCGAGAGGTTGTGCGTTCGAATCCGCCACCGGTATCGAGGTGTGTCCTTGGGTAAGACACGTAATGACACTGCCCCACTCCACCCAGGTGTAAATGGGTAGCAGTGGTCTAAAAACCACTGCCTCTCTCTCTCGCGCGCGTGAAAACACCCGGAATGAGTGTTCGAGAGCGATTCAATAAGCTTAAAGCTTTCATCGCAATCGAACTAAAATAAATTAGTATAAACTAATGATATCTTTTGCAACAGAAACTCAATATCAGTGACATTTCGATTTTTGGAAATACTAACCAATATTTACTGTAACTTTTTTGTTAGGATAATAATCCAGCGTTCATAAAGACAGAGTATATCTAAGGCTTAATCTGGCCATGGATTTATCTCCAGAACTATTTTTTCTAGTAACAACAAACCACTGACCATTGCGTACTTGCATACCAGCTTGGAATGGAAATGAAAATAATGGATCTCCTTGCCTTGCACCTATTTGAGTACCATGACTTATGCAAAGTCATTAAATAAAGTTGCACATGTTTACAATAATTTTGCTGCTAATAAAAAAGCAATATATGTTGTTAAGCCTAATTTGTTGATTAGAATACCTTTTGATTTAGTGTTTTACTATCTACTATTTTGGCTAGATCATAGTGTATAAATGAAAAGACAAGAGGGCCCAGAGGGCCCTGGTTCGCTCACCTGATCCAATGTATAACAAGTGGGCCCCAGGCAGGGTCATTTTTGGCCCCAGGGCTATAATTTGAACAATCTTGGTAGAGGTCCACAAGATGAAGCTTCATATCGAATATGAAAGACCTGGGCTTTGTGGTTTCAAAGAACAAGATTTTAAAGGTTTACCCTGCATATAGAAGTCTATGTAAAACAAGATTTTCCCTAATATAAGTCTATGTAAAACCAAAGGGCCCCGGAGCGGGGGCAGTTTTGGCCCCATGGCTATAATTTGAACAATCTTGGTAGAGGTCCACTAGCTGAAGCTTCATAACAAATATAAAAGACCTAAGCCTTGTGTTTCAGAGAAGATGATTTTTAATGATTTTCCCTATATAAGTCTATGTAAAACCAAAGGGCCACATGGCGGGGGCATTTTTGGTCTCAGCGCTATAATTTGAACAATCTTTATAGAGGTCCACTAGCTGAAGCTTCATAACAAATATCGAAGACCTAAGCCTTGTGGTTTCAGAGAAGAAGATTTTTCAAGATTTTCCCTATATAAGTCTATGTAAAACCAAAGGGCCCCGGCGTGGGGGCATTTTTGGCCCCAGGGCTATAATTTGAACAATCTTGGTAGGGGTCCACTAGATGAAGCTTCATACCAAATATCAAAGACCTGGGCCTTGCGGTTTCAGAGAAGAAGATTTTTAAAGATTTTTGGCCCCAGCACTATAATTTGAACAATCTTGGTAGGGGTCCACTAGATGAAGCTTCATACCAAATATCAAAGACCTGTGCCTTGCGGTTTCAGAGAAGAAGATTTTTAAAGATTTTCCCTATATAAGCCCATGTAAAACCAAAGGACCCCGGTGCGGGGGCATTTTTGGCCCCAGCACTATAATTTGAACAATCTTGGTAGGGGTCCACTAGATGAAGCTTCATACCAATTTCAAAGACCTGGGCCTTGCGTTTTCAGAGAAGAAGATTTTTAAAGATTTTCCCTATATAAGCCCATGTAAAACCAAAGGGCCTCGGTGCGGGGGCATTTTTGGCCCCAGCAATATAATTTGAACAATCTTGGTAGGGGTCCACTAGATGAAGCTTCATACCAAATATCAAAGACCTGGGCCTTGCGGTTTCAGAGAAGAAGATTTTTCAAGATTTTCCCTATATAAGCCCATGTAAAACAAAGGGCCCCGGTGCGGGGGCATTTTTGGCCCCAGCACTATAATTTGAATGAGAAATCTTTGACACAAAATAAAAATATACACTATTAAACAGCAAGAACTACAAAGGGAAATAACTCTAAAAGGCCTGACCCCTTGGCCCTTATTTTCTTTCCCACAATACAAGTAGTCATACTGATCATGTGTGCAAAATTTCAAGTTTCTATGTGAAGCAGTTCCTGAGATATCTTTGACACAAAATAATTGTTTACGGACAGACAGACAGACAGACGGAAAAGACAAAAACTATATACCCCCATTGCATACTTCGTATGCCGGGGGTATAACAATCTTGGTAGGGGTCCACTAGATGAAGCTTCATACCAAATATCAAAGACCTGGGCCTTGCAGTTTCAGAGAAGAAGATTTTTCAAAATTTTCCCTATATAAGCCCATGTAAAACCAAAGGGCCCCCGTGCGGGGGCAGTTTTAGCTCCAGCACTATAACTTGAACACTCTTGGTAAGGGTCCACTAGATGAAGCTTCATACCAAATATCAAAGACCTGGGCCTTGCGGTTTCAGAGAAGAAGATTTTTTAAGATTTTCCTTATATAAGCCCATGTAAAACCAAAAGGCCCCGGTGCGGGGGCATTTTTGGCCCCAGCACTATAATTTGAACAATCTTGGTAGGGGTCCACTAGATGAAGCTTCATACCAAATATCAAAGACCTGGGCCTTGCGGTTTCAGAGAAGAAGATTTTTTAAGTTTTCGGTGAAAAAAATCTATTTTTGGCTACTGTGACCTATATGTGCAACGGACCGGAACCATTTGAACAACTTTGAAAGGGGACCACCTAAGGATCATTCCTGTGAAGTTTGGTCAAAATCCGATCAGTGGTTTAGGAGGAGATTTCGTTTGAAGAAAAGTTTACGGACGCACGCACGGACGGACGACGGACAAAAAGTGATCCCAAAAGCTCACCTTGTCACTACGTGACAGGTGAGCTAAAAATATCAGAAATTCATGATATTTTAATAGTTTCTAATAAAAATCAAAAATGAGTTCCTTTAACAGCAATGAAAACATTCATAAGAAAGAAGATGGGTCATACTACGTAGTTTCGGCTAATAAAGCCTCATCAGTGACCCTGTAATGATCCGGCAAAGAAAGCCAGAGGAACCATACTGCAATTTTGCGAATTTCGAATAGGCAGTCGATTGAAAGACTGATATAAATCTAAATGGGGTCCAAATAATTAAAAACCTGTCTAGAATATGAGTCTAAACTAATAATTTATTTCTGATTTCTCAGAATATTCACGCTGATCTCAAAGGACCAAAAGTAAAATATAAACTGCACTATGGTTGATGTACGAGGAGACGTTTTACGGCCGCCAAATGGCACAACACCAGCTGCAGTGAAGGCAAATAAAAATCAAAAACTAGAAATGTGTCAATACAACACAAATGCCCCCACCCAGGGACCTACCTCCCCCCCTCCCCAAATCACCTTAAGGTCATGCGGCAGGGGCGGGGTTATGGCTGAATGAAACTTTTGTCATGTATCTATCATCATTCCAAATATGTAGCAAATCCATCACATGGTTAAAGAAATATGAGCTCTCAAAAATATAAAATAAAAAATTTCTATGTCTGTGACCTTGACCTTCAGTTAAGGGGTGGGGGTATGGCTCAATGAAACTTTGGACCTGCAACTATTGTCATACCAAATATGAAGCAAATCCATTATAGAGTTTGGAAAATATAAGCTATTAACATACTTAATTTTGAAAATTTCTATGTCTGCGACCTTGCCCTTGAAGTCATAGGCATGGGTGGGGGTATTACTGAATAAATCTTTAGAACTGCATCTATCATTAAACCAAATATGAACCAAATGAATCATAAAAGTTAAAAGTTCAATGTGGTACAAATACCTAAACCCGAGTGTTAAACATTAAAAATTTCTAAGTCCGTGACCTTGACCTTGAGACCATGGGTAGGTGTGGGGGTATTGTTGGATAAAACTTTGGACCCATATCTATCATCATACTAAATATAAACCACATCCATTGCATGGTTTGAAAAATATGAGCTTAAGTTCTACCCTGACCGAAAACCTTAACCTGAGTGTTAAACATTAAAAATTTCCAAGTCCGTGACCTTGACCTTGAGACCATGGGTAGGTGTGGGGTATTGTTGGATAAAACTTTGGACCCATATCTATCATCATACTAAATATAAACCACATCCATTGCATGGTTTGCAAAATATTAGCTCAAGTTCTACCCTGACCCAAAACCTTAACCTGAGCCTAACAGGATTACGTACGTACGTACACACTTTGGTACATTCGGATGCACGTGCGCACGTACGCACGTACCCACGGACGCACGTACGGAAAACCTAAAAACTATATGCCCCCGGCATCATACGATGCGGGGGCATAATGAGTTCCTTTAACAGCAATGAAAACATTCATAAGAAAGAAGATGGGTCATACTACGTAGTTTCGGCTAATAAAGCCTCATCAGTGACCCTGTAATGATCCGGCAAAGAACGCCAGAGGAAACATACTGCAATTTTGCGAATTTCGAATAGGCAGTCGATTGAAATACTGATATAAATCTAAATGGGGTCCAAATAATTAAAAACCTGTCTAGAATATGAGTCTAAACTAATAATTTATTTCTGATTTCTCAGAATATTCACGCTGATCACAAAGGACCAAAAGTAAAATATAAACTGCACTATGGTTGATGTACGGGGAGACGTTTTCTAAGCTAGATCAGCTCAATATGAATTCATTTTGATTTGTATGAATTCATTTTGATTTGTATAATCTCATTTTTATTACTAAGTGTTATGAATTGCCTTTTTGTAAGGTTCTTGTATGATTTCAATAAAATAGTAAATTTGCAGAAACGACTTACAGCCATTAAAGGCGTAAAACTACAGTGTTACCGGCTTCGGATTTTCATGAAATTTGGCATAGCTAAAGCAGATACATATGGCAAGTTTTCCTAGCAAAATGAAATCTTGACAAAGACTAGAAGGTATTTATCTTAGGGATTGATTTTTTATAATTTTTTTAAATTTTAATTAAAAAATGAGATTTTTGATAATTATTTTATCAAAAAATGTAAACTTTAATTAATTCAAAAAGGTTTTTTAGTATCAAAGGAATGCCTATGGAGTTCTGCATACAATCCAGTTCACAGATCTTGAAACTAAATAAAACACTAGAGCTGCCGCCTAACGGGCGCCAATTATACCCCCGCATGCATTGTCAGACAAATTTTTACAAGTATTTGACCTTGAGGAAGGTCAACGTAAAGGTCAAGGTCAGGTTTGTGTATATCAATCTTAAGTACTAGTGGCAAGGTGTGTGGTGTGTGAATATTAAAGAAATCGGTCAAAGAATAAGGAATTTATGAGCAATGTTAAAGTTTTTTGTAACGGACCGACGACGACAAGCTGACTCCTATATACCCCCTTCAAACTTCGTTTGCGGGGGTATAATAAGATTTAAGACGCACATATTTAGAGACAGACACCAGCTCATGGAGGGAGTCAGTTAGAGTGGCCTCCTGAGTCCTACTTTGATTTATACAATTTATTAAATACATTTTTATAGGTGTTATATGCTGAGTTATTAATATACAAAGTTTAAAGAACCAGAAATTCAACTTCGGTGAAGTTGATGTCGCACCTGCTCCCCACCTGCCCCACACAAAAAAATAAAAGTTTATTTAAGGCAGAAGAAATGAATATAGGGCTTTGAGAAGAATCCATAGCCTATATATGTGAGGTAAAAAACTGACTTAGTTCACAATGTGGAAAAAGTGATAAAAATTGATCCCAAGATAAAGTCAAAACCACATGCACATCCTCATACCATAGGTAAAAACACACACAAAGTTTTAAAATGATCAATATAAAACTGTAAGAGAAGTTACCTATTGTATATCAACTAAAGCTTAAAATTGGCTAAGTTCACAATGTGCAAAAGTGAAAAAAAAATATTCTGAGAATTATGTCGAAATCACATGCACAACCTCATACCATGGCGAAAGCACACGCAAAGTTTCAAAATGATCGGTATAAAACTGCAAGAGGAGTTGCGATGACAAGAGGTACCTATCATATATCAATTGAAGGTTAAAAATGACTAAGTTCACAATGTGGAAAAAGTGAAAAAAAATGATCCGACGATAAAGTCCAAACCACATGCACATCCTCATACCATAGCGAAAGCACACGCAAAGTTTCAAAATGATCGGTATAAAACTGCAAGAGGAGTTGCGATGACAAGAGGTACCTATCATATATCAATCGAAGGTTAAAAATGACTAAGTTCACAATGTGGAAAAAGTGACAAAAATTTATCCAATGATAAAGTCCAAACCACATGCGCATCCTCATAGCATGGTAAAATCACACACAAAGTTTCAAAATAATCGGTATGAAACTGTAGGAGGAGTTGCGATGACAAGAGGTACCTATCGTATATCAAATGAAGCTTAAAAATGGCTAAGTTCATAATGTGCAAAAAGCGGAAAAAAATATTCTGAAAATTATGTCGAAACCACATGCACATCCTCATACCATGGTGAAAGCACATGCAAAGTTTCAAAATGATCGGTATAAAACTGCAAGAGGAGTTGCGATGACAAGAGGTACGTATCGCATACCTAAAAATGACTAAGTTCACAATATGGAAAAAGTGACAAAAATTGATTCGAAGATTAAGTCCAAACCACATGCGCATCCTCATAACATGGCGAAAGCACATGCAAAGTTTCCAAATGATCGGTCTAAAAGTGTAGGAGGAGTTGCGATGACAAGACATCCAGTGTAAAATGTTGACGGACGGACGAACGGACGGACAAACGGACGGACGGACGGAAACTTGCACGCCTATGTCTTCCTGCTAAAGCAGGTGCGACAAAAAAAACATGCATGGGCACAGATGAAAGACCCCTTTTGTGAGACTTTTACCCGACATCAAAATGAAATGACATCTCAGGCCCTACCGCCCAATGAAACCAATAGGGTTTATAAACATGGACAGTCTGACTCATATCGCTTTGCCTGGGCAGGCTTATATTCTCTAAGCGGTTTACCAGAATGCATGTGCGGTTGGTTTTAGCTCTGCGCGGAAGCATCATGGAGCCCATCTATTTCTTCAAGGCTCAAGCCCCATAGGTGGGTTGGGAGGGGGGCATAAAGACACTGAAATCAAGTGGTAAAATACAAAAGAAATAAATTGGAATGAATTATTTTAATATAAGATATGATCATTAAATTTAAGGAAAAGTGAATCACAGCCAGAAAATGAAGTTGCACCATTACATTGGAAGAAGGCTTTTGTATTTAAGGGGAATGGATACACCTTCAGGGAAAGCGACACTTGTAAAAACATTTTTGTCATGACTATCAATAGGGGTCAATTCTTAAAGGGAAGGATTTGCTCCTCAGAGGGGTCTACTCTTAAAGGAAATAATTTGCTCCTCAGAGGGGTCTACTCTTAAAAGAAATGATTTATTGGTCTACACTTAAAGGAAAGAATTTGCTCCTCAGAGGGGTCTACTCTTAAAGGAAAGAATTTGCTCCTCAGAGGGGTCTACTCTTAAAGGAAAGAATTTGCTCCTCAGAGGGGTCTACTCTTAAAGGAAATGATTTATTCCTCAGAGGGGTCTACACTTAAAGGGAAGGATTTGCTCCTCAGAGGGGTCTACTCTTAAAGGAAAGAATTTGCTCTTCAGAGGGGTCTACTCTTAAAGGAAATGATTTATTCCTCAGAGGGGTCTACACTTAAAGGAAAGACTTTGTTCCTCAGAGGGGTCTACTTTTAAAGGAAAGAATTTGCTCCTCAGAGGGGTCTACACTCAAAGGAAAGACTTTGCTCCTCTGAGGGGTCTACACTTAAAGCAAAAAATTTGCTCCTCAGAGGGGTCTACACTTAAAGAAAAGAATTTCCTCCTCAAAGGGCTCTACATTTAAAGGAAAGACTTTCCTCCTCAGAGGGGTCTACACTTAAAGAAAAGAATTTCCTCCTCAGAGGGGTCTACTCTTAAAGGAAAGAATTCTTTCTTTTAAGAGTGGAGCCTTTTAAGAAGGGCTCAGTTAATAAGAAAACAAAAAGGAAGTCCCAAATGCTGCCTATTTTGGAAAAATGGCAGACAATGTGGCAGGTATATCCATTCTCATATTCCAAAAACACATTAACCCTTATCTTGCTGAATATTCAGTTTAGCCACACCCATTTCTGACTTTGAACCAATCAGATTACTTGATGTAATTTATTCTTACAAAGCCATAAACTTAATGTCAAACAGTGTAGATCCTGATCAGATGGCTTCTTCAGAAGCCATCTGATCTGGATCTACACTGTTTCCAAAGATAGGGGTTGTCGTGAACAGCATGATAAGAGTTAAAATCCTGGAGTCCAGTCAATTTCTTGCTCTTCCTCTCTAATTTCGAGGCACTGAATTTCATCACCAACTGTTAACTGAATATCACTGTCAGTATTTATCATGTCAGTTTCGTTATCTAGACTAACTCCACAGTCTGTCCCTGAGCCAATCGTGTCCATTTCATTCTTGTGATGTTTCAGTGATTTCAACTGACCTGAAAGAAAGTAAAATACAATACTGGTAAAACTTCCAACTAAAGCACCTGAGATTTACTGTCAACTCTGACAAAGGACAACTCTCTGCACATGAAGACTGCCCCAGCACAACTCACCCCACATACAAAAATTGCCAATTCCCACCACTTCTCAAATCCCCAAGAACACATATACCCATCTACAGTCTAAAATCAAATCAAATACCAAATTACACCACAACCTCCTTAAAGCACTATTAATGGGGTCCAAAACAGAAACCGTGTTAGTTAAACAACCGTGTTATATCCAAACAAAAATGTTTAGATTATATAGAAAAATGACCATTTATGGTCATTTTTCTATTTAATCTATAAATTTGTGGGATCCATCTTGATTCCATGTTATATCCAAAACAGTGTTATAATGAACCATGTTATAACGAGGTTGTGGTGTACATTGCACAACTGATGTATTTTGGATAATAATACTTTTAATACCCAAATGTGTCAGCCAATTAACCTAAGTTATAAGGGTATAAAATGCCACTGAGGCCTCAATAATGGCCCTTTGAGAAGGCAGAATATTCGTTTTAAAATTGTTATTTGCTGGAAATTTTGATGTTTGAAATCCCAATTTGAAAATTAGACTTGATTTGAGTCAGGCCTCGAATTCTATGACGGTTCCAGCATAAAGGCTTATGTTTGTTGGTACCTGATGCTCTGTCTCTGGTTGGGCCCATCTGAGTCTAACTGTTGGGTTTTCTTTTTTCTTTTCCTCCAAGTCCTCACCGTTGTTTCCTCTCTGTGGTTGTTTGATTTTTGTGTTCACGGAGCTGTTGCACTGATGAGTTAGGAGGGCTTCATGTGGACTTAACAAATTATTTGTCTTAATCACACCGGAAGTAAGGGCGAGGATTGTGGCCACGTAAAATCGATTTAAGCCCCCCCCCCCCTTTCCGCTATTGATGTTTCCATTAGGTTCTAGTTATTTCATGTTTGCATTTCTTTCCCTTTTGTGTCTCTGATGGGAGCTGTGGGTTAATTGTATCAATTGCCTCCACTTCTATTTTGAAAATAGGTATGATTCCGTAAAAATCCGAATCACAGGCATCTTTGGAACAGCAGCAAAAACAAAGTTTTCTAAAGATCAAAGGTAAACAAAAGCCTATTCATATAAAACCTTTGAACTTCCTTAACTCTTTTTGTACCAAATAGAATCTTCCTCCTCACATATAGCATGAGTCCATTTCAAAATGTAGGGGTGTCAGGTTGTGTTTTCTTCAAAATTTGCTTGGAAACTGGCTGAAAGTTTTGCAAACAGTGTAGGCCCTGATCAGACGACGCCGCATTCTGCTCTGGGCCTGCACTTTTTGCCAACTACCCGTTTTGGGGTTTCTGGTACTAAATGGGTTAAATAAAAACTTATAACTTACCTTTAAAAACAACTTCTCCATCCCGAATGACTTGGAACAAATTCTGTCTATAAAGTCTTCCTTTGGTACATTTACAACCACCAACAATGACTTTCTTCTTCTCCTCCTTTACCTGGAATACTTGTAACACATCAGCCTCACCTGGAAGGGATACAATAATTATTCCAAAATACAGTCGAACTTCAATGGCTCGAACACCTTTGGGACCATGAAAATCTGTTTGAGACTGGGGTAGTTCGAGCCACTGAGGGCTAATGCCAGGAGGCATAACGACATACTTTAGGACATCTTTTTCTGTGTTCTATAATGAAAAATGTATGCTGTGGGTATACATTAGAATCGCCTCATCCAGGTGATTCTAATGAGTACACACAGCATACATTTGCAAGATAAAAATATCCAATATTTTACCCTCCCTATTTCTTATGTACAGAATTTCCCTAGGTACTCAAGAACGGGTTTGACTCGGCCATGGTAAACCAGCCATCAGTGTTCGAGCCATCGACGTTCAACTGAATGTGGAACAGAAATGCCTCAGTAAAGAATGTAGACCTGGGACAAACTGCTCAAAAAAGGAGCAGTTTAAGCAGTTTGGTCTTGGTCTCCGTAGTTCAGCTTGAAAGTTGTGCTGTGAATTAATGACAAGAGTTTCTTTGTTGGTTTGATTGTGGTTTAATGTCCCCATCAACACAACTGGTCATTTTGGAGACATTGCTTCCAGTTTTGTGGGACTTTTACCCGACACTGGGATGAAATGACACCTCAAGCCCTGCCGCCAAATGAAATTCAATGACAAGTCAACAACCATTGTGAGTCATTTTATATTTCTAAGAGAATGGGAGAAAAGAGACTACTTAGTAGAGGACATTAAAGAAAAGGTAAGTCTAAATGAGGAAAGAAAAGAGACTGAAAGTGGAAAACAGAATATCAACATCCCACTTATACCTCTACTGTTTGAAAGGACAATTTTACATAAATTGTGTAGAAGCCTCCGTGGTGCAGTGGTTACGCTACTAGCCTTGTAAAACAGGGGTTGCAGGATCGATCCCAGGCTTCTCCAGACTTTTGGATGAGTCTTTAAACCGAGGTCCCATCTCCGTATGACCTTATCTGTTGGTGCGATGTAAAACTCAAACACTCACTCACATAAATTGTGTGCAAACAGCAAAGGCTCTATTAATAACGCATAAAATGCCAATCACAACAGTTGTCATCTGCTTTGTCATCTGCTCGTACCTTTGAAAGTCAGGAGCAGTCTGATCAGGGTTCACACTGTTTGCCTGTATGCAAAAATGTTTTTGAAAAGTTTACAATACAACATTTTCAGACATGTTTCCTTGGCATCTAAAGGGTTAAGATTGTGTGGACCAGTCTTCACTATTCTTACAGGCAGGTCATATTAACCCTCGATCTTGTCAAACATGCTAACCAGCGAGCTAACTTCCTTGAGTCGATATGCATGGCAAGATGGCTGCCAATATTTCTTTTCCAAATGGACAAGTCTAAAATTAGCTCTACTGTGAAGAGACTGCTTTCCAACATGAATATGCATTTGCCTATGGGTATGCACTTGACCATAGACAATATGAAGAAATATTGGCAGCTAACTTCTATACTAAGTAAACAGGACATTTTGTAGGTATATGGTAATTTGTAGCAACCCTGATATACTGTGGAGAAACAAGGGATGTCATCTGAAAGGGTAGCTGGCTGGCCCCATACTGTCTAAAATGGTAAGTCCATGCCAGAGGGCGGGTGTAAATTAAAACACCAAACCACATCAATCAAAATAGAAGTAGAGGCAATGATCGGGAATCGCTACAATCAACCCACAGCTCCCATCAGAGACACTAAAGGGAAAGACACAGAAACATGAAACAACAGACCCCAATGGAAACACTAACAGCGGAAAGCCAAAAGGACAGTTACTTTCCCACAAAATTGCCAATAGGCTATCCAAAATAAAATAACATAAGCAACACAAACACCCAAAGACAAACCATAACAAAAATAAAACGCGACAGAAGAACCGCCTTGGAAGGGTCAGTCAAAACGAATTCCACTGGGGGGCTTGAATCGATTTTACGTGGCCACAATCTTCGCCCTTACTTCCGCCGCAATTTTGACAAATAATTTGTTCAGTTCGCATGAAGCAAGTCCAGAAAACTAAACCAGGCTTTGAAAAATACATCTCCCAAAAACTTACCCACAACTTCCTCCACTTCTAGGGGTGGTAACATACTACTGAGGGTGTCAACTAAATCATCAAACATCTGGTATATCACTTGGAAATGTTTGATGGGCACTTCATGAGCCATCTTTGCACCATTTGCATTCATCCCAACATTGAAAGCATATATCACTCCTGAAAACATATTAACCCTTTTTGTACCAAATGGAATCTTCCACCTTATATAAAGCAGGAGTCCATTTCAAAATTTAGGGGTGTCAGGTTGTGATTTCATCAAAACTTATCTGGAAAATGAATAAACTTTTAACAAACAGTGGAGGCCCTGATCAGACGCCGTGTTCTGCAGCGTCTGATCTGGGCCTGCACTGTTTGTCAGGGTACCCGTTTAGGGGTTTCTGGTACTAAATGGGTTAAGATTAAGGGTCTGGCATATTCACTTGATCCCAACATCGTTAGCTTAGCTCATTAATGGTCAAAATGTTAACTGTTCTAGTGGGTCTTATGACAGGAAATTTGTAACAAACAATAAAAACTTGATTGCGGTTGGATTCCAACTCTGGTTTTTGTTTGTTTGTTTGATTTGAGGTTTAACGTCCCCGTCAACACTGTAAAGGTCATTTTGGAGACGTTGCTTCCAATTTTGTGGGACTTTTACCCGACATTGAGATGAAATGACATCTCAAGCCCTGTCACCCAATGAAATCAATAGGGTTTATTAGCATGGACAGTCCGCCTCGCACCTCGGTTCCTGGACAGGCTTAGATCCTCTAAGCGGTTTACCAGTACTAGTGTGCGGGCCGGATTCAGCTCTGCGTGGAAGCATCATGCAGCCCATATATTTCTTCAAGCCCCTATGGGCGGGGGCCGTCCAACTCTGGTAACTCGGGAGAAAGTTCAATGTTATAACCATTGAGCAAAGAGTCTGTCCCCTGACAGAGCTGCTAGAGATTGGTTATAAACCTATAAGCTATGCATTATCTATTGTGGTAGATAATTGAACGGAGGAGTTGCAGGCCATAACAGTTTGTACAATACCTAATACATAGAGGATCTTACATGAGTGTCCATGCATTATTGAATTTATTAAACCAGTTGAGGTAAAGGGATAAAATGCGAGGCTGTGCCGAGCATTTTATCCCTTTTCCTCAACGAGTTTAATAAATTCAATAATACATAAGCACGAATGCAAGATTCTATTTATCATATGACATTTAAAGTGCATTTTATTCACGTTTAGTTTATAAAAATGTCAATATTCCGCCATTAGTAAACGTGACGTCGTTCAGGACGTCGTACCTGTAACGTTACGGATGCATCTAACTAATTTGCATATTTAATCCACTAGTGGATTATCAAATTTATTACATGGCGTTATTACACTCTCAGACGCGAAGTAATATGATAAAGTAGTATTTTTGCTGAAAGAATGTAAGCAGCTTTGCAAAATATGCTTACATTTTTTTCAGCAAAAAATATGAGCATGTTTGCCATATTAAATGATCAAAGTTGCAACAATTTATTAACTAATGGTATTGTTAATTTTGAACAATTGGACCTGGACTTTGACAGACAGTTAAGGGACTATTTTCTCTCCTTTATCTTCAAGGAAAAAACTTGCGCCTGAGGAGCAAATTCTTTAAGCAAAACCCAGTTTTGGTTTATAGGAATGTGAACAGGAAGTTCCAAATATTGTGTCCCTTGTCAAAAATGGCAGAAAATGCACCAGCTGTGTTAATTCCCCTTAATGTTCAAAAGCCTGGCTGGAATACTCTTTATGTAATCATATTGAAATGTGAAAATGATCAATGGAACTACAGGTCAGACAACTTGTGTGGTACAACTTTGCTTTATAAGAAATAGATCAGCTCTAACTGTGATTTGTTGAGTAATAAATCACAGTTTGTCGGTCAGTTGTAAAGTAGATCAAATCACAAGCGCGTAGCGCGCATGATTTGTCTACTTACAACTGACCGACAAACTGTGATTTATTACTCCACAAATCACAAACTAGAGCTGATCTATTTAGATTCTTACAGACTGAAAATCGGCAATAATGCTGTTGTTTCCTTCAAAATCTACAACTTTTCGCCATTGTTAGAAGAAATCCAGCTAAAATTATCGACTGAAACACACACATTTATACCCTTTTCTAACGTTTTCGATGCGAGAAACTGACGTTACACCGTCTAACGTCAAGGAAATCGACTAGTGACGTCATAAATTAGCAGTTTTTAATGACGTCACTCGTCACGCTCTTCCTTGCCGTGATTTCTTGTAGAATAAAACACAGTTATTTTCCACTGCCTATATAGGTACGCTGTGTTAGAATATTAAACATTCTTGCAAAATTACTGCAAACTTCTCTTACCATCAAAGGACTGACAGCACCAGAAGATGTCCTGAACCTGGCCTTAGTCTGTCTTCTTCACTTTAAATTTGTGTACTTTAAGCAAACAGTGTAAACCCTGATCAGATGCTATGTTCTTTGGCATCTGATCTGGGTGCCTACAATATTTGCCAATGTTCACTTTGTGGGAGCCTACCCATATATGGGCTAACCTTTTCAGTATCAAAACATACTTTCCAGTACTTGCAGGGCCTTTGTTCTAATTGCGCTCGTACAAAAACAACAATGAAAAAACTCTCATTTGCGAATGGTTCAACTTTATTGGTACACTATGGACATCAGCAATATACATGCTACAGAATTAGTCACTTTGGGTTGACTAACAATCGACTCATAAACTGCATTGTTGTTGATGCAAATAAGGCAAACTTAGGCATAACTATGCCAAATTTAGAAACACAGAGGGTCTTTCTTATATTTAATCTACATCAGTGTGTCTCAACCCCAAAGTTCTGAAACCGAGACAGATGATGGACAAGACTCGGTAAACACAGCACATCCCCCTCTGAGCACACACTGACGGACGGCGCTCATGAGACAGGTCAAAACAAAACTAGAACTCTTTCAAAGACATGCGGCTCAGTGAGCTTGAGTAGTTCCTCTGAGCACTCAGCTGTTCAAAGCTCAGAAGGGCTATTTTTACACTTATGCTCAACCAAAGACACAAAGTTGAGGGGACATACTGCTTTTTTGTGCATATACCAGTGTATGTTTTAAATGTATAAGTGTACATGTTCCATATAATAAATCTAGATAAGTCATAGTCAATGACATTCATCAGGTGACATGGGGCATTTGTATGCAGTTTCATTAGCTTATAAGCCAGTTAAACTCAAGAAGTATCTCCAGAGCTTGAATGCTTTCTACATTTTAGCTGCAGACACTGAAACAAGGATCTTGGACTTACCATTAAATGTTTGTGCCATCTGTATGTCATTTTCTGTCACATCACCAACTCCATAAGACACTACATCAAGCTTGCACATGTTAGAATCATAGGTGTTCAATGTGTCTAATATTGCCTCTACAGACCCGTGCACATCACCTGAAACATTACATGAACACCTTGAAATGTGTCTATATTGCCTCTACAGACCCATTCACCATATTTGCATTTAGTTGCTGGCCCCCAGCTTGCACAAGGTCAATACTGGAAGAACAGGTAACCTGACCCCCCTGACCTTTTAAGGTCAGGGGGGTCTGGTTACCTGTTTTTCCAACACTGATAACCTTTAGACTAGGAACCAGCAGATAATGCAAATAAGGTGAATATGCATACCCTGAACAAGTACCACTTACTACTCAATAGCTGGATGAATGGCAAACAGTGCAGACTCTGATAAGATGCCATGTTCTGCGTCATCTCATCTTGGTTTACACTGTTTGCTCAGGCCTGTCTGTCTGAATACATATGGCAAACATGGTACATCAGTTCTTTCTTTAGAAATCCTAGCCCCATGTGGACAGTGAAGGATTTGATCAGACTGCATAGATGTTCAGGCCAATCTAAGCCTTTGCTGGTCAAATATCAGTTTGCTTACTTTGCAACTCCGATAAGAACATCTTGATTTTGTTTGAATTGGAGTTTAACGGCGCAGTAAACACTATTTTAGGTCATTTTTGAGCCGGTCAGTTTACCTATCCACACTTTTCCTGGGTAGGCTTATACGGAAGCGGTTAACCAGTACAGTGCACATTCTTTCGCCAGAAACTGACAACTGCCCTTCTTGAATCAGCGGAAGGGAGGGAATGACCACAGAAAAGATTCCATGATCAATCTCCACGAAAGAATGTTGGCCACCCTGGCAGGTTTCGAACCTACGTCCTCCTGATCACCAGTCAGATGCACATCCGACTGAGCTACCGAGGCCGGCTTTTCTTATAAATTTCAACCCCACAATCCCATCTAGAGGCATGATCCAATAGTCTATAGCCATAGAATTTAAGGAACAATCATATAGGCAAGTATTTCAAATACATGTATGATGCAAACAGTAATGTAAATGACTGTAATTTGCACTCATTTAGATTCCAGCTTTACAGGCATGAACAGCAGCCATTGAAATGCAGTTAATTAACAAGATTACCAGTGGGTGAAAATCAAAGTCCCTTGTATATGGCTTTACCTGATACTAATTAAGAGCAAATAACAACTGCATAAACTGACCACTGTCACATAACCTGGTTTGCAGAATGAATCCACAGAAACATGTACAGTGGAACTTCAATGGCTCGAACACCGATTGCTCGTTTACCATGGATGAGTAGAACCCATCTTTGAGCCCCTAGCGAAATCCTCTACATTAGAAATAGTGGTTTAGAGACTCATCCGAAAGTCTGGAGAAGCCCGGGACCAATGCTGCCACCCCTGGTTTACAAGGCGAGTAGCGTAACCACCACATCATGGAGGCTTCTAAATCTCCACGAAAGAATGTTGCCAACCCCGGTAGGTATCGAACCCCCGCCCTCCCGTCAGACACGCATCCTATCAAACCAGTCAGACACGCATCCAACTGAGCTACCGAGGCTGGCGTGTAAAAGGTTGTATACATGAAGTAAACAATGATGTTTACAAGTCGCAATAATGTATGTCCAATTCTGTCAAGTATTTGCAATATCCAACAAGCCTAAATTGAAGGGAAACCACTCTCAAAATCATGCAGAAAATGGAACTAAAACACTAGAATGTAACTACTGACTGAAAAAGGGACTACTCCACAATCTCTTTATAGCACTATTAATGGGGTCCAAAACAGAAACCGTGTTACTTAAACAACCATGTTATATACAAACAAAAATGTATAGATTATATAGAAAAATGACCATTTATGGTCATTTTTCTATATAATCTATACATTTTTGGGATCCATCTTGAAATTGTTATATCCAAAACTGTGTTATAATGAACTGTGTTATAATGATGTTGTGGTGTATTGGCAACAGTCATTGATGGTACACTATATAATCAATGCATTGCTATCAGTTATCATTACAATGTATTGATGTATGCATCATTACATCACTAGTTCTAAAGCATTCAACAAAAGAAAAACAAAACAATTTAACCCTTGACCTGCAGAACATGACAAACTCTACCTTTGCAAACAGTGTAGATTCAGATCAGATGGCTTCTAAAGCCATCTGATCAGGATCTGCACTGTTTATTACGCAGCTTGTGAACTGAATGAATATATTTTATTATATGACATCACGTCTGAGGAGTGTAATAACGCCACATAATAAATTATGCAATCCACTAGTGGATTAAATATGCATAATTAGTAGGTAGGAACCGTAAGGTTACATGTACGACGTCCTTAAAGACATCAACTTTACTAATGGCGGAATATTGACATTTTTGTAAACAAATCATGAATAAAATGCATTTTAAATGTCATATGATGAATAGAATATCACATTTTTCTCATGTATTATTAAATTTATTAAACTTGAGGAAAATGGATAAAATGCTCGGCAAAGCCTAGCATTTTATATCTTTTCCTCAACTTGTTTAATATATTCAATAATACATGAACACTCATGTAAGATCCTCAATATAATTTGAATGGCTGACAGTAGAAATGGATGTGCCAAACTAACTTATTCAGCAGGACAAGGGTTAAATACTCTTTTATGGACTTCAGCCCCAGTTGCTAAGTAGAAACCTTTGATCCACATACCTTTCAACACAATAGCGAGTGTTGGTTTATCATCCACATCAAGAGAAGGTGGACAAACAATTTCCCACTCTATTCTGTTATATCTACTGTATCTTGTCTCTCTCTTCTCTGTGTATAGCTGTCTGTGTGCTTCTCTCTTCTGACTGATCACTTTCATATCCTCTGCCATTTTCTGTTCTAGAACCTGTGACTTTCGCCACTCTACTACTGACCGCAATGTTTTCTGGAATTAAGAGATAGATCAGCTGTGGCAGTGAATTAGAAGAGGCGGTTCTAACGAGTACCAACAATCTATATTTTGAGCAGAAATAAGAAAAATATCACAATTTGTCATCCTCAAATTTTCATTGTTTCGGCGATAAAGGTTACCGTGTATTTGTATAGGCATGTTTTCGCGTCTTGCTCATCTTCGCTGTGATTGTAGCATAAAAAATCATAGTTCTTTTCCATTGCCGCCTATATAAGCTAACTGTGTTAGAATACACAATATCTCAATGAGCCCTGTCACAAGAAACCTGTGTTCAGCCTTTCAACCAGATAACATACAAACTGGCATGTACAGCTACACAGACAAGCAAGTCTTGAATTTTTGGATATAGAAACTAGAGTTATTGCACTATCAAAGCAGCAAACAGAAAGGTGCTGATCAGAATGCATGGATGTGTAGTCTGATCTGCACCTTGGTTGTTTGCAAATGCTAAAATCAGGTTTTCTCATGGTGTAGTTCAAATATAAATCCAAACTTTTGTTTTCACAATAACCTACTATTGACGAGTGCTATGCAAAAAATGTGCCTGAAAAACAAGTAAATTTTCTTGGATTTATTTTTTTTTGTTTTTGGTTGTTTTAATTGAGGTTTGACATCCCCCTCAACACTATTTAGGTCATTATGGAGATGTTGCTTCAATCCAACTTCTACCCAACATTGAGATGAAATGACATCTCAAGCCCTGCCACCCAAAGAAACCAATAGGGTATGCATGGAAGGTCCGACTCACATCAGTTTGCCTGGGCAGGCTTAGACCGTCTAACAGTTTACCAGTACTCTGTGCGGTTGGTTTCAGCTCTGCATGGAAGCACCATGCAGCCCAATTTATTTCTCCTAGCTCCGATGGGCAGAGGTCCTTTGATTATTTTTTTTGTATGTATTATGATTTTATTCTGTCAATATATCCTTTTATCCTTCTTTTATCCTATGATTTTTTATGTTATGTTTCACCAGAGGAAGCAGTGGGCATATCCATGGGACATTTAGCATACTTTAAAACTTTGAGGGTTTAAAGTTTGTCAGGTCACGTGTGATGCCAAGTTCTGCAATAGAGCAGGTGATTTTTCTCTGGTTACTCTGGTTTTTGCCAAAGTCTGATTAATGACCAGCTCAATAAAGTGAACATAATCTTGACAGGGCCATAAAACAAACAAAACAAATGGTTCAGTCTAAACACCCACTTCTGAATGAAAATCTTGCATCAAATCCTCTGAATAACACTCTTTCATAAAGAATTGTCAGAAGAGATCTCCGTCAGAAGAACCAGCAGTGGTTAATAAACCAGTCAAAGTCCAATAGGCTGGAATTTTCTAGCCGTCCAAACCACAGCTAATGCTCACCACTGATCCAGTTGAGTCAAGTTGAAACAGCCTATCTTATAAGGAACTGTTTGTCAGTTGTCTTTGTTTTCCAGAACCTCTCCTTTGCAAGTTGTGCTATAAAAAGTCTGGGAAACTCTGGATTCATGTATGTAGGAACTACCCTTCATATATGTATGCAATATATATCAGTAAAACTGACCTCAGAATCCACCTGTAATATTTCATCTCCAGCTGTAGGTACATCTTTCCATCCCATAATTTCAACTGGTGTTGAGGGTGGGGCTTCCTCAACTGGCTTGCCATGTTCATTAAACATTGCTCTAACCTGGTAAAATATAGAAATGTATAGCTGCTAATACATGTACATCTTGTGAAGGGAAAATCCCTCAGTACCACCATACCTCTATTAGACAATACAATATACTCCTGTTGAATAAATTAACTTTGCCACACCCACTGCTATCAACATATCAAGCTACTTGATGCAATGTATTCATTCAATTCACAAACTGTATGACAGTGTTGATCCTGATCTGATAGCTTCTTCAGAACCTTGCTGCCCCAACATCAAATTAAGGACATACCATATGTTGGTCAAACATAAGAAACACAATGGCTTAAAGAGCTGAAAAACAAAGCTATTAATACCTGAACAAAGCTTGGCTAAGTAAGAACTTCATGAAAAAATCTAAGTATTCACAAATGCCCCAGCAGTATTTGCACTGTCAGACAACATTTTTATTCTTTGGGCAAAAAAGAGTGAGTTTGATTATGTAAGGCACACACGTATTTGCACAACTTAAACTTATTATGATGTATTGTGGGTTAGTGGTTTATGAACAATAAACATGACCTGCAGATCAAGCGTAAGAGTTTAAAAGTAATTAAAAAAGCATAAAAGGTTAGAATAGTGGGTGTTTGTTAAAAATTCAATTACAAACATGAAAGTATTATAGCTTAAATACAAAATTCTCCTCACATGCATTTTTTTTTGTAACAAACAGTGCAGATAGGACAGCCTACCTTTGCCCATGTGGTGCCAGCTACAAGATAGTCCCCTTTCCTTAATGTACCTCTCTGAATCAATGCTGTAGCCAGTTTTCTGGAAAAAAACATAGAGAATGCCCTTGACTAATAACAACCAACAACTACCTTAATAGGGCAATCAAATCAGGTATCTTTTTCGCATTATCTTTGAGTATTCATGCATTCACACACGTAAGCACAATTAATTACAGTCAAACCTGTCTTAGTGGCCACCTCTATTAAGCAAGCAACCTGTCTTAAGCAAGCGGGCATATAGTTCCCGAAAAAGGCAAATGCATTAAAATTCACCTGTATTAAGCAAGCACCTGTCTTAAGCAAGTACATTATCATTATCCCTATGGTGCTTGCTTAACACAGGTTGGACTGTAGTCTCTTGGGGAGAAGAAATGTGGTAGAATTGTGTGCATATGACGCTCCACGTCAGCCTTAACACCTCCCCCCCCCCCACCCACCATCACACACACCCCAGTCCTGTATTGTCCTGATAGACTGATGGATTATCCTGCTGCCTTCTATACTTAGCTTTTTTTCCATGTGCTGTCACATGCAAGGTACTGTTCGAAATTCCTTTGATTTTTTTTTCGCTGTGTGCATAACAAATTTTTCTTATTTCTTATTTTATCACATTTTTGATAAGCTAGCCAGTTTTATTATTCATCGTTTTGTGCAAAGATGTTAAATACTTTTTCACTGATGCTGACTCCAGTTTGTAGGAAAATGTTTAACTCATCCTGCTGTTCATGACAACCCCTATCTTTGGAAACAGTGTAGATCAGGATCTACACTGTTTGACATTCAGTTCATGAATTTGTAGGAAAAAATTACATCAAGTAATCTGATTGGTCCAAAGTCAGAAATGGGTGTGGCTAAACTGAATATTCAACAAGAGAAGGGTGAAGGGTAAACCAGCATATATTGAGTTACCACTCTTTACTTCGATAGTGGGAAAGGAATTCAATGAGCATGCTGCTACCAGCACAATCCCATTTAATGTGTCATTGTAAATATCATATGCATCAGAAATAAATATGTTTAATAAACCAATTATGGCAAAAGAGAAGCACATCCCATTTCTGTGCAATGTCAGAAAATAATACTGAAAACAATAGAAAATCTTACAGGAAAGATCATTTCATGCCAACTAATTCTCTGGCTAGTGACATGAATTTAATACTAGAGAAAGCGACCAGTGGGTCACGTATACCCCCGGCCAGCGCCATACTCTGATATAGCTTTCAAGCTTGTATGTAATATGAATGAAGATGTCAAGAAGCTATAAGAATCTATAAATGTGCTTGTAAAAGCTAATTTTTTTTTTTTCTTTTGGTTTTACGGCCCTTTCAAGATTATTTCACTCATATCGAGCCGATCGTTAATCAGAGGTGGGCGAAAACCGGAGAACCCGGAGAAAAACCACCTGACCTGCCATTGCAGAACTTGGCGTCTCACATGTGACCCGAGCGAGGCTCGAACCACAGCGGTGAGAGACCTAATGATCAAGAGTCAGCCCTCTTAACCACTAGGTCACGGAGGCCCGTTGTAAAAGCTAAACATAAAATTTCTAAATGGACCAAGGGAGTGAGGGCATCAAAGTCATTGAAGGAGTGGGGGTATCAATGTTACTGAAGCAGCAGGGTGGGTTATGCATCAATGAAATCCTGTCTGATATGCAACAACGATGCAAGTATGAATTGAATTTGTCTTAGATAGAGTTTAGAACAAACAGGCATCAATAAACTTTGTCATAAAACTTTCACCAAATGAAAAATTTCTAAGTCCATGACCTTGAGGTCCAGGTCACCGTGGGTGGGGTAAGGGACATACATCACAAAATGTTGGGACTGGTACATTGATCCAAGTATCAACTGAATTTGTCTTAGAGTTTAGAACATAATAGGCATCTATAAACTTTGTCATAAAACTTTAACCAAATGTAAAATTTCAAAGTCTTTGTCCTTGACATCAAGGTCACTGTGGGGGGTGGGACATGCATCAATGAAATCTTAAGACCAGTATGTAACTTCAGTGTATGTATCAACTAAATCTATTAAAGGGTTCAGAAGATACAATCTCTCAGAAAATTTGACACAAAACTTTAACCAAATGTAAAATTTCAAAGTCTGTGCCCTTGACATCAATGTCACTGTGGGGGGGAGGGACATGCATCAATGAAATCTTTAGACCAGTACGTAACTTCAGTGTAAGTATCAACTAAATCTATCAAAGGGTTCAGAAGATACAATCTCTCAGAAACTTTGATGCAAAACTTTAACCAAATGTAAAATTTTAAAGTCTGTGACCTTGACATCAAGGTCACTGTGGGGGGTGGGACATGCATCAATGAAATCTTTAGACCAGTATGTAACTTCAGTGTAAGTATCAACTAAATCTATCAAAGGGTTCAGAAGATACAATCTCCTAGAAACTTTGATGCAAAACTTTAACCAAAATGTTAACGGACGGACGGAAAGATGCACGCATGGACAGATGGACGGACGAACGGCAAGACGAAAACTATATACCCCCATAGTATACTTCGTATACCGGGGGTATAATAAAATGACTTTCCATACAAGAATATGATTTTAAATCATAGGACAGGTTTTTATCATCTAATCCACACTGACATTTAATCACACTGTTGTCACTAATGACATCGTAATCTTTTTGGAATAGAAGAGAGACAACTTTGTGGCCTATTTCATCCTTTTGCCAAGTAAGTTATTTATCAATTGACCTAGTGGTTCTATTAATGGGGTCCAAAGCAGAAACCATAACAGTGTTATAACCAAACAAAAATGTATAGACTATACATTCTTGGGCTCCCTCTTAAAACAATGTTATATCCAAAACCATTTTAATGAACAGTGCTGTAATGAGGTTGTGGTGTATATGAATCTGAAGTATGTTGCTATGTCCATGTGACTATCATTGCTATGTTCATGTAACTATCATGGATATGCAAATTATTTAAAGCTGTGCTATTCTTGTCCATGTGATGTCAGAGTGTCTTGTAAAAATGGTTGGTTATCTGTAATTTGGCTTGTGTACTGGAACATTGTCAAACATTGATGACCCATGCATCTGATCAAGATCTACACTGTTTACTTAAAATACTGGAATTTAAGGATTAAATAAAACAGTCTACCGTAAAAGTAAAAAAAATTCGGACACCCAGTGAACTTGCTGAAATGTTCCTAAAATTTTAACAAAGGAGCAGTCTCTATAAGGCTGTTTTCATGGCCACAACCGATTTCCTTTAAACTTTGTAGCTTCAAATTGGTACATATTGACTCTCTAATGGTGAATTTTTAGACTCTTTAGTTCACTGGTTTTTGCTGTATACACTATTAAAGTGGGTGGGGTAATGTCACCCCATCAAGGGTATACCAACAAAAATGCTATTATTTTTGTTCAAAGTGCATGACTGGAGGTGATGTTTGCCGTATGCTTACTACCCTTTTAGGCATAACAGCCGGTGATAACAGTCTTATAAATATCAAACAAGAGAAGAGTTTATACGCGCTTGTAAGTTGTACCCAAATATTAGTATTTTTTATTCCCCAACTTTACGAAAAACCACAACACCTTTAAAGTTTTCAACTTATTTCAAAGATCTTTCATAAATATAATGTTGATGTGATAGTCATTCTAGGTATATGTCAGAACTATTGTTAGTTCATAAAACTTAAGAGTTACCTGCCCCTGAAATTGAATTTTACCCATTTTTTATAAATCAGAGTGCATTTATTCGTTTGTAGTACTCACAACTTCATTTGGGAGTGAATAAACCGATTCCATGCAAATATAATTAAATAGATGTGGACAAAGAAGTCATTTGATTTAAAAGTGCATGCTAGCAAGCACATGAGCACAACATCCCACGGTACGAGCGCCACTTCTTCACCAACAGTACCATCCAGTGATTGGGTTCAGTCGTTGTGGTCTAAACACATTGCAAAACGAGCAAACAATTCTTACATAGTCGCCAACATATGGTATTTTACTATTGGATATTTTGTTGCTAAGCCTTCCACGTTGTAATTGTCCCATTAGCTGATTCGACAACCTATCTCACTTTGTACCTAGCCTTGAATCATTCGCCTTTTCAGTCGTATATTGCTTCTGAGATTTGATTAGGAAGTGAAGCATATGAGAATTGATTTCATAACCCTTTAGTATTTCTCTAACATCCCTGAATCATACATCAACTTTTGCAAATGTCCTATTTGGGGATTCAAATTCTGATGTTGCAATCGCAGTGGCTGATGGAACATACATATATATTAAAAAGAGTGGAAACTACTCATTTCAGAGAAGATCTTATTCCGTACGTAAAGGACAGCCTTTGCTGAAACCTATGATGCTTGTGGCCACTGATGGTTACATTTTGACTGTGACGGGACCGTATTTTGCAGATGGGAAAACACAGATGCTAAGATTACCGAACACATGTTCAAGACTTATGCAGAAAATATTACTGACTGGTTTGAAAAAGATGATGTTCTCGTTGTAGACCGCGGCTTCAGGAATGCTATATATATACTAAAGGATTTTGGAATCAATTCTCATATGCCTTACTTCCTAAACAAATCTCAAAAGCAACATACGACTGAAGAGGCGAATGAGTCAAGGCTAGATACAAAGGCGAGATGGGTTGTCGAATCAGCTAATGGGAGAATTAAAAAGTGGAAAGCCCTTAGCAACACAATGCCCAATAGTCAAATACCATATGTTGGCGACTATGTAAGGATTTTTTGCTCATTGTGCAATGCATTTAGACTACCTTTGGTAACAAGCAAAGATTCAGGCAAAGTAATTGCTAGAAGAATGATGGCCCTAGCAATAGCTCCAAATAAGCTGCCGGATAAGGTCGTAACAAGAATTCCGCCGAAGGCTATGTCGCGCATGTGGCGTGCAAGGTCATCGAACCATGATATGTAGGTCAAGGTCAAATATAGATGCTTGCTCAAAAGATACCATTCTCAAATGCAAGCTTGTACTAAGTATCATTAATGAAGCTCTAATAATTCTTGAGAAATTAACTTAACCATTAGGGTGAACGCTATGGTGGTCACAATATTTTACAAAGTCAGTGAACCATGAAATTTAGGTCAAGGTCAAATATGGATGCTTGCATTTAAGTTGTCATTCCCAGATTCAAGTTTGCACAAAATATCATTAATGAAGCTCTTATAAATCTTCAGAAATAAACTTGACCATTAGGGGGAACGCTAGGGTGGTCGCAATATTTTACAAAGTCAGTGAACCATGAGATATAGGTGAAGGTTAAATATGGGTGCTTGCATTTAAGTTACCATCCCCAGATACAAGTTTGTACCAAGTATCATAAATAAAGCTCTTATAGTTCTTGAGAAATAAACTTGACCATTAGGGTGAACGGCTTCGGTGGTCGCAATATTTTACAAAGTCAGTGAACCATGAAATGAAGGTCAAGGTCAAATATGGATGCTTGTATTCAAGTTGCCATCCCCAGATACAAGTTTGTACCACATATCATTAATGAAGCTCTTATAGTTCTTGAGAAATAAACTTGACCATTAGGGTGAACGCTAGGGTGGTCGCAATATTTTACAAAGTCAGTGAACCATGAAATGTAGGTCAAGGTCAAATATGGATGCTTGCATGTAAGTTGTCATCCCCAGATACAAGTTTGTACCAAGTATCATTAATGAAGCTCTTATAGTTCTTGAGAAATAAACTTGACCATTAGGGTGAACGCTAGGGTCGTCGCAAATGTTGAAGCCTTGACGAATGGACGAACGAACGAACGGACGGAAAACCGGGCGCCTATATCGCGTCATGCTAATAGCAGGCGCGACAACAAATGGCTGGGATAAAAAACGGGTTATTTGGATAAAGATCGATGATGAGAAACTTGAAAATTTCCCAGAGATGAATGAGGATGAACTCAGGGATTTGAAACTGGGTATTTACCAGCTGAAACAAGCCAAATCCTACACAGATGAACATTTTGACGACAATGGATCATATGAGATAATGGCACACAAAGAAGAAGATGGTGTTCTCAAAGCACAGATACGTTCTTGCCACACGTCTAATAAAACATATAACATGTGGGTTGAATACACACAAGGACTGAACCCAATCACTGGGTGGTATTGTGGGTGCAGAAGTGGAGCTCGTACCGTGGGATGTTGCGCACATGTGGCTTCTGTTCTCTGGTATTTGGGATATTACCGGAACATAATAGAAAATAGTGAAGCAAAACCAAGCCGGGAACATATTGATTTTGTTTATGATGCGGCTGTTGACACATGGAGTACATCTAGCGATTCAGAGGAAGATAAGTAAATTAACAAATTCTTAAACATGTCGTGAGACCATACAGGTTTATATTTAAGCACAGTATCAGTCTAAAATGAGGTTCCACAACATGAGCAAAGCCTTCTTTGGTGGTCAAAAATGTTTGCCAGTTGACAAATGTTCCATTTGCATCTGGAAATTAAGAGTTCATATATAACCAAAAAAAAAAAGGAAATACTAGCATGCACTATTAAATCAAATGACTTCCTTGTCCACATCAATTTAATAATATTTGCATGGAATCGGTTTATTCACTTTCAAATGAAGTTGTGAGTACTACAAACGGATAAATGCACTCCGATTTAAAAAAAAATGGGTACAATCCAATTTCAGGGGCAGGTAACTCTTAAGTTTTATGAACTAACAATAGTTCTGACATATACCTAGAATGACTATTACATCAACATTATATTTATGAAAGATCTTTGAAATAAGTTGAAAACTGTAAAGGTGTTGTGGTTTTTCGTAAAGTTGGGGAATAAAAATTACTAATATTTGGGTACAACTTACAAGCGCGTATAAACTCTTCTCTTGTTTGATATTTATAAGACTGTTATCACCGGCTGTTATGCCTAAAAGGGTAGTAAGCATACGGCAAACATCGCCTCCAATCATGCACTTTGAACAAAAATAATAGCATTTTTGTTGGTATACCCTTGATGGGGTGACATTACCCCACCCACTTTAATAGTGTTTACAGCAAAAACCAGTAGACCAAAGAGTCTAAAAATTCACCATTAGATAGCCAACATGTACCAATTTGAAGCTACATAGTTTAAAGGAAATCGGTTGTGGCCATGAAAATAGCCTTATAGAGACTGCTCCTTTGTTTCATGATCCAGCAAGGAGTCCAAAAGTGCAGACAGAATGGCAAACAGTGTAGACCTTGAGAAGCAGTCTGATCTGGGTCCACATTGTTTGCTTACAGTGTAGACCCTGATCAGACTGCTCCATCAGGAGCAGTCTGATCTGGGTCTGCACTGTTTGCTTATGTTTGTCTGTCCCAATACTAAGGATCATTAAGGTAGTCTCATTTTCAGGTCTAATTTCCCAGCCTACACTCTGAGACAATTGACCCAACAGTGCTATCAGTGCTTTGATTTTTTTTGGCTTGAATTTCACATAAATCAACACTGCTGAGGCCATGTTCGTTTACTTTGGTGTTTAACATCAAAGTCAACACTTTCTAGATCCTGACAATGCTTTCTGTATGCTTGATCATACCTTTCCTGGGCAGGCTTACACATAAGTGGTTAACCAATTTGCTAGGTTCTGGCAACTGCCTAACTCAGAGGAAGGGCAAATATGACTGTAGAAAAGATTTTGCAATCAATCTCCATAAAAAAGTTCCCAGTGGATTGAACCCCAACCTCCTGATTACCAGTTGGATGTGCAACCTACTGAGACACCAAGGTGGGCATTAGGGTTATGTTGAACCTGTCAGTTAACCTTACCTTGTTTTCTGGGCAGGCTTAGCCCTTCTAATTGTGTTGACTGGGCCATTAAACTCCAATACAAACAAACAAACTTAGTGCAATATTTGTTTTTAAGAAGAAGTAAGGAAAATTATCCCAAGATTATCCTCATAACTCCATTTAATCTTGAGCTTTGTGTGTTCCTACCCTCTCTTAGCATCCGTCTTGGCTTCAATGATATGACCTTCCACCAAACCCACAGGATCACCTCTCAGCTCCATCACCTCAGACTGTGTTATGATACTTTCTTGTAATAAATCCAGGTTGATTCCCTGTGCCAACAAATAAGAACATATATATATACTGAGAGGCAAAAGTAAGTATACAGGTTACTGAATGCCGATTTGCGTTCCAAGGTCTTCCTTCCTACAAACATATGAGGCATCATAAATAAGAGCAACCACTTCCGCATAATTTGCAGCATTTTCCGTTAAAATTGATTAAAGAATAATGAAATTGCGTCGCTTGAAATGGACAGGGGGTCTGATCCAGTATTTTGTCTTGAGTAGCTTCCCTTTAAACATGTGTTTCCAATAAGTGTTATTCAATAAATGATTTTTCATGCAACAAATTCAAAGAAGGGCAACTGGTTGGCAAGAATATGTCACATATTGAAATTAAACACAAGGTAAACTGCAACATCTTATGTCCACGAAAATGGCAGTTTCGCCTTTTACGTTCTTCCTTTGATGGGATGCATTATGTTTCTATGGGTTTTGTGTTGGTGATTAACTTTTCATTGAGCATTTTTAGACGGTTTACTATGGAGTAAGCATAAAGATGCCGAGCAAAACAATAATTATGTGAAAGTTTCGAATGAAAATCTCTTACACGATTTGAGAAAAAGACTCATTTAATTCACTATGGTTTTAATTGAAAGGGAGATAATCCGGAACAGGCAGAAATTCCAATTGAGTTTGAAGCTGTTTGTTTGGGTTAAATGGCAAAGAAATGATGTGGTCTTATCGATGACTAGTCGCACTTGACTTTAGCGGTGTGCATAGATTTAAATGTGATGTGCATCACGAGATTTTATAGGAAATATTGATTTTCAATTAAGGGCAATAACTCCATCATGGATGATTGTAACAGGAAAACAATTGGGAGTTTTACAAACTTAGACGTTTGGGAAAAACTGACATGAGCAAATTTAATTACAAACTGCAATACAAGATCCGGTATTCCAAATCAAAAACTGTATACTTTTTATTGCCTCTGAGTATATTATGGCCAACCTGGGGCTGGCTGTTCAAAGCACCGTTAGCTTAAAGAGCTCATTAGTGGTGTTATAGTCAGTACAATATCTAATACAATGGTATTTTTGCTGAAAAAAAATTGAGCAGCTTTTGCATCTGCAAAAGCTGCTCACATTTTTTCAGCAAATAATATTAGCATATCTGTCATATTAAATGATCAAAGTCTTAATGATGCGTTAACTAACAACATCATTAGTTTTGAACAACTGGCCCCAGATGTGCAAAACTTTGCACAGGCAAGCAGAGGCTGACAAGATTCTGTGCATGCAGAATAAAAAAAAAGCATCAGTGGTCATATTGTTAACTGTCCTAGCAAGTACAATATCGTATACAGTGTCATTTTTGCTGAAAAGCTGCTAACATTTTTTCAGCAAAAATATTAACATATTTGCCCTAATAAATGATCAAAGTTTTAACGCTATTTTAACTAACAACATCATTAGTATTGAACAACTGGCCCCAGGCATCTACATAGCTCCAGATAAGGAGGAGAAATGGGAACCATTTAGGGATAATTTTCTTATTCTCCATTAAACCAACTGTTCTGGGTATTGTTAGAATCCCCTTGATGACACAACACATAATGAATGTTTCCAACAGGAAATATAGAAAATTTCCAAAGGAATTTTTCCCTTAGTATCTGATACCCATATACAGTTGAACTGCAGGAGGAACTGCCTGTCTAAAGTGGCTTCCTGTCTTGAACGACCGTCATGCAATCCTCACAAGCGATTTTCTATGTTTAATTACCTGACCAGAGTGCCCAACTGCCCAATACGACCAACGACCACATAAAAATTGTCCAAATTTCCCAGCCATGTGCAACCAAATAAGTTTACCATGACACTGGAAGATCAACAGGTACACAAGTACCAATAATTATATCCCTTCATGTTGTCATTGGAAACCGAAATTCCCGAATCTAAAAATAGAATGGTGTATTTTTGCGACTGGTTTACCTAAGGCAAATCATGTGGACAAGTGGCCGATGAATTAGGCATGGGAAAAACATAAATCCAGTCAATCAAAAGGTGGAAACATAAACAGATTGACATCTTTGAGAACAATGCCCCATCAGATCGCAAGAGAAGAAAAATTTTGTATGAGGATGTTAATGAATTGACTTTAAATGGTTCCAGAACATGGTTGCCAACAATGACACAATAAGTGCCCCTGCCATTACTGAACAGGCAAGTCAGTTTGCCAAAAAGCTTTGGAAAACATCCTTTAGTGGATCAAATGGTTGGCTGAAAAGTTTTACAGAGAGAAATAGCATTGTGTTTAAGACGCAGAGTGGGGAAAGAGAAATATGTATATATTATATTAATGATCTCATAAATTGCACAATGTGAATTTCAAAAAATAATCTGGATTTATCCTCCCTGCCTTAAGAGACCACCTGTCTTGAGAGACCAATTTTGGTTCTTCCAAAAGGTGGTCTCCCAAGACAGGTTTTTGTTTGATTTGTTTTTGTTTGATTTGAGGTTTAACGTCCCCATCAACACTGTATAGGTCATTTTGGAGACGTTGCTTCCAATTTTGTGGGACTTTTACCCAACACTGAGTTGAAATGACTTCTCAAGCCCTGTTGTCTAATGATACTAATAGGGTTTATAAGCATGGACGGTCCGACTCGTACCACTTTGCCTGGGCAGGCTTAGATCCTCCAAGCGGTTTAGCAGTACTCGTGTGTGGTTAGTTTCAGCTCTGCGTGGAAGCATCATGCAGCCCATCTATTTCTTCAACCCCGGATGGGCAGGGCCACCCAAAACAGATTTGACTGTATTTAGGACAAGGGAGGATTTCCTTATTCCATCTTGAAAAGAATGTATGTTTGGACCCATGTGACCTTGAAAAGTATGTTAAGGTCACCAAAATCTATTAAGGTCTCAATGAGGCAATTCTATCAAGTACCTATAATTTATGTTTCTGAGCAAAAATAAGTCGTAAGGTATACCCTTGTAATCTCAAGTTTTAAAGTCCGGTCCAGAAAATCTTGTACACTCCATACTTTTTCAGTTCTGTGGTGAATTCCTTGCTTACAAAGGATGACCCTTTCATTGAACGAATCTAATGTCACTTTTGCTGGTGTTAAGGGAATGTGTGGCAGCCTTAAAAAGTCTCCCTGCCCTTCATCACAGTGCAGTTTATATTTTCTTGTCCTTTGGGATCATTGCATTGTGGACTTTTGAAAATATCTGAGGATCAATGATGAGGCCTTATAGGTGGAAACTAGCTAGCCTGACCAAGAAAAACTTGTTCACTCCATACTTTTCAGTTCTGTGGCTTATTCCTTGCTTCCAAAGGATAACCCTTTCATTGAACATAAGTACAGGGGTTCTCATTACACATACTTGTTCTTGTAATGAGAAAGGGGGCAGACACATGACGAAAACACGCCTATACAAATACACTGTAACCTTTGTCACTGAAAAAAATGAAAATTTTAAGATGAAAAATTGTGATCTTTTTCTTAGTTTTGCTCAAAATATAGATTGTGGGTACACATTAGAACCACCTAATCGAGGCGGTTCTAAGAGTACCCACAACCTATATCTTTGTACCGCCTCGTTACGAGGCGGTTCTAACGAGTACCCACAACCTATATTTTAGGGCAGACATAAGAAAAATAAGTTTTACCCCTGTAAACACCAGTTTTACTATAAAAAAGTGAGGCTCAAGGGGGTAAGAATTATATAGGCACGTTTTCGTGATGAAGCTATTATTAGCCCAAATTTGACAGCAAGGATTTCAAGGCCACTAAAACCTAGACTTTGGTAGGTTGCAATGATGTATTGTACTGAGTTTGACCACATTCATAAATTTATTGAGGAGATAGGATGAAGACATGCTATTTGTGCCCCTTTGATAGTTTTTGTGAGAATGTGATTTTGAAATGCTTCAGCACGAGGATATAATTAGAAGTTATCAATTTTGCAATCATAGGCAGACCAACTGACCCACTTAGATAGATGATAATATGTACAAATATGTATAAATTTTTGTACCTTTAATGCTGATAAAGGAACAGCCTGTACATCCCCACCATAATCTTCCACAGCAATGTCATGTCCTAGCAACGCCCGCTTACAACCTTCCTGACAAGATAAACATCACTATATCAGAGGAAGAGACAGAAATAACCAGACAAAAATTTGAAAAAAATGTTTTTCAAATTCTCAATTGCATGCTTTGCAAGTGCTTACAGAACTTTTTTTTTGAATTTGGAGAAAATTATCCCAAATTCCACCAGCAAAAATTTCCAAATCCATGCCGAAGATTTGTTTGGCTTCTGGATTTCAAAATGGAATAAAACTAAAATTGCAGCTTTTAGCTTTTGGGGAATACAACCGGATATCGTCTCTTTTGTTTCACACTGGTTTTGATTTTTTTCTTCTGGTTTGTTTTGTTTCAGTGTATCAATGATAAATGCAATCAAGCTCATACCTACTATACATACCTACTATACGTACCTACTATACGTACCTACTATACATATGCTGAAAGAACTGTACATATTCCAAGATAGAAATACACCACAACCTCTTTATAACACTATTGATGGGGTCCAAAGCAGAAACCGTGTTAGTTAAACAACCGTGTTATATCCAAACAAAAATGCATAGATTATATAGAAAAATGACCATTTATGGTCCATTCATTTTCTATATAATCTATACATTTTGGGATCCAACTTGAAACAGCGTTATATCCAAAACCGTGTTATAATGAACCGTGTTATAATGAGGTTGTGGTGTACATGAATGATGAAGATGCAGTACATTATTTGCCATTTTGTCTGCACCTGTGAGTACTATAATGATCCTAAGTATTGGGACAGAGAGGCAAACAGTGTATCTCTGTCAAAATGAAGTCAAAGGGAAGCTATATTATAATATCTTTTCAACTTACAGAGAGGACACTAGTACATGGTTCAATGTATACAGGGCAATAGCTTCAAAAGTAGGCAAACCAGAGTTATGGTTCATATGTTTTGCATGTCATCTCATAGCAGGGCTTCTGTTAGGTGGACGTACGTTGTATATTACGTCCTGAAATCGCTTCCGGATGCCCAAATTAAACACCAAAGGCGTCCCGCAGACTTCCGAAAATTTCTCTGTACTGCCAAAAATCATAACTGAGATGTCCAAACCTGCGCATATAAATCCGCCCACTTTTAGCGGTTTGTATAAAGTATACTCCGCCTTCTTATCTGAAACCACTTTGTGTTTATTGAGTACTAAGGACGTCCTATTTTCCGCTTGCGCAGTATTATATTGACAGCCTGAATCGCGTGCAGCGGCACATGGCCTTTGATTGTCATCGGTGTGTGAAAACGTGTCGAGGAGATTGCTCGGTGTGTGCATATAAATAAACGGATCAGCAGTTGGGGATAAACTAATTATCTCATTGACGATAAGTGTATTTTTAATCTTGTAAACTTGTTACTGTTGAAATTAAAGAGGGTCGTAATTTAGGTGTTTGGTAGTGAGACAGTTAAAGACAATTATCATTAGCGATGCAAAGTGTGTCAATAGTTTCAAAGAGTAGGTACGCATTTTTTTCTTGAGTAAATAGCAGGTGTTCACTAGTTGAGTGTTTTTAAGGTGAAATGACGAAAATACATGTTATAAAATCCCAAAATGTCGCCGCGATCGCTGTTTGATTTCGGCGTCTCGAAAACATGTAAAGCTGGCGAATGTGACCGGGCTGGTTGGTCAGGGTCCAAGCTGCCGTCTGATCTGTCTGTTAGCGATGAACAGCAGCCCCAAAAGCAACTCGTCTAAGTCTGCTCCAAAGTTTCGCGTGTTTCAGCCTGTTTGTCTCAAGCAGTTTGAGTGGTTTGAGTGTAATGAAGAGGCGAAGCGTATGTTTTACAAAGTCTGTCAGGCTGTTAAAAGCAAAAATTCTTTTACAAAAGAAGGCGCAAATGCATTTTCTTTATTTCTTTTTAATCCATATGACAATGGGTGTCAGGTTTGTTTTATGTGTCTTAAGTTCTACAAAGTTAGCAAGCAGTTTAGACAGATCAGACACTGTGTTCTGCGGCATCTGATCTGGGTCTACACTGTTTGCCAATGACCCAAAAATGGGCCACTAGGCATATATGGGGATGGATAATGCGAATTTTTTCCCTTCCTTTTTATTAATTTGTTTTCTTTTAGTGGGAGAAGGTGTGGGGGGGGGGGGGGGGTGGGTGGAGTTTTACTTGGAAAGATATAAAATTTATACAGGCCAAGCAAAATATTTTTCTTTTTTTGTATGCACTCTTCTGCAGTGTACTGACCGCATGTCACATAGTTATGTGTAGTTTTAACTTGCTCATACTGGCTAAAAACAGACCTTTGCTTGTTTGTTTCCGAGTTTAACGGCCCAGTCAACACTATTTAAGTCATCTTTGAGCCGGTCAGTTTACCTATCCACACTTTACTAGCCATCTAAAAGTATATACAAGTGAATTAGAAAGCAAACAAGAAATTCATAGATTAAATAATATATATTTCTTCATCAAAACAATTTTACGATCCGCAAACACGTTGCTTCAAAATTGGTACTTCCTGAATTTTCCAGTGGGACTTCCAGATTTCAAGGGTAGGAAGGTCTGGGACTTCCTGAATTTGGAAGTTAATGGAAGCATTGCCATAGTGCTTCGCATTTCTATGAAGTTTCATGAAAATATGTCTAATAGTGTCACAGTTATGGAGCAGACACCAGTACATGGGAAATAGCCTTGTTAAATGTTCAAAGGGCAATAACTCCAAAAGCAGGAAAGTCAGAGTTATGGTTCATCTGTTCTGCATATCGTCTCATGGTGCTCTAATAAATATCTGTGAAGTTTTGTGAAAATACCTCAAATGTATCAGCCATGAAGCGGACACAAAACTGATAGAAACTATTCAATGTTCAAAGGGCAATAACTCCAAAAGTAAGAAAATCATAGTTATGGTTCATATGTTCTGCACATCGTCTCATGGTGCTCTAGATATATGTGAAGTTTCATGAAAATATCTGAAATGGTATCAGATTTATGGAGCGGACATGAAACAATGATAGAAATGGCTACGTTCAATGTTCAAAGGGCAATAACTCCAAAAGTAGAAAAATTAGAGTTACGGTTTATATGTTCTGCACGACATCTCATGGTGATCTAAATATCTGTTTGAAATTTTGTGAAAATATCTCAAATAGCATCAGAGTTATGGAGCAGACATGAAACTGATAGAAACTGTTATGTTCAATATTCAAAGAGCACAAACTCTAAAAGCAAGAACATCAGAGTTATAGTTCTTATATTTTGCATGTCATCTCGTGGTGCTATAGATATCTGTAAAGGTCCGTGAAAATATCTGAAATGGTATCGGAGTTATGAAGCGGACAGGAAACTATGATAGAAATGGCTGTATGCAATGTTCAAAGGGCAATAACTCCAAAAGTAGGTAAATCAGAGTTATTTATTTTATTTTATTTATACAATATTTAAAGAGGAAAAACAATTAGCTACATGAGCTAGTCTTCCTTGTGGTCCTCTTGAACACACTAATATAAAATACATGCATGCATACAAATATTTACATTAAAAGAGAAAATAAACGATAAAATAATTATAACAAAAGCATGAATAAAATATAAAATGAGGGCACACAAAACACGCATCATTTTCTTGCTAACTTGTTAAAGTTTAAAAGTATCCACATAGACAGACAAAACCTGTGCATACATATGTAGCGATTAGCAGTGATAAGATGCAGTTAAAACTGAGACTAAAAGTGGGGTACGTCTAAACTGCTGTTCTAAGACCTCTTTTAAAAGCATGTATTGTATCACAGTTTTTAATCGATTGAGGTAGAGAGTTCCATAGTTTAGGAGCTGAGAATGAAAATGCTCCATTATAGAGTGCTGTTTGTGATCTTGGAACATGTAGTATCCCGTTTTCGCTAGATCTCAAGTTTAAACGATGTGTTTGGGAGACGGGCTTTAACAGATTTGAAAGTTACTCAGGTGTCATATTATTAATAGCTTTATATGTTAGAACGGCTTTGTTATATTTGAGTCTGCTAGGAACTGACTGCCACCCGAGCTCATTAAACATGTCTGCTGATGCTGTTTGGAAGTCTGCTTTGAGTTTTATTCTCGCTGCACGTTTTTGTAGCTTGTGGAGTCGCTCGAGGTTTGTCTTGGACGTAGATGCCCAGACGACAGAACCATAGTCTATCAAAGGCAAAATGTAGCTTTGATAATACTGTTTCTGAACCTCGCTCGGCACATATTCAGATAGTTGCCTCAATAAAGATATTTTTGAAGAGAGGTTCGAGCATAGGTAATCAATTTGAGCTGACCAATTTAGGTTTTCATCTGTATAAATACCTAGAAGTTTTTGATTAGATACATTTTGAATGCTAACACCGTCCAATGTCAGTTCTAATTTACGCGAGCCACCGAGTCGCTGTCGTGTACCTACGGCCATACATGTAGTCTTTTTATAATTGATTGGCAATTTATAACGTTTGCTCCACTGTTTTGTTTCGGGAAAATCGGTGACAAGGTCATATTCAATTTCATCAAAGCTATTACAATGCGTATGGAACGTTGCGTCATCGGCAAACAAATCTGCAGAACAGTTATTTAGAAACAGGGGCAGGTCGTTTATAACAAGAGGGCCATGATGGCCCTGGATCGCTCACCTGATCCATAGTGTAACAAGTGGGCCCCAGAGAGGGCCATTATTGGCCCCAGGGCTTTAATGTGCATAATGTTGAGGGAGGTCTTAAAGGTGAAGCTTCATACCAAACATCAACAAAGGCTATAATTTGAATCATCTTGGTAGGGGTCCTTTAGAAGAAGCTTCATACCAAGTATAAAAGACCTAGGCCTTGTGGTTTCAGAGAAGAAGATTTTTAAAGATTTTCCCTATATAAGTCTATGTAAAACCAAAGGGCCCCGGAGCGGGGGCATTTTTGGCCCAAGGGCTATAATTTGAACAATCTTGGTAGGGGCCCACTTGATGAAGCTTCATACCAAATATCAAAGTCCTGGGCCTTGCGGTTTCAGAGAAGATGATTTTTTAAAGATTTTCCCTATATAAGCCAATGTAAAACCAAAGGGCCCGAGGGCGGGGGCATTTTTTGCCCCAGCACTATAATTTGAACAATCTTGGTAGGGGTCCACTAGATGAAGCTTCATTCCAAATATCAAAGTCCTGGGCCTTGCGGTTTCAGAGAAGAAGATTTTTAAAGATTTTCCCTATATAAGCCTATGTAAAACCAAAGGGCCCTGGGGCGGGGACATTTTTGGCCTCAGCACTATAATTTGAATTATCTTGTAAGGGGTCCTTTAGATGAAGCTTCATACCAAATATAAAAGACCTAGGCCTTGTGGTTTCAGAGAAGAAGATTTTTAAAGATTTTCCCTATATAAGTCTATGTTAAACCAAAGGGCCCTGGGGCGGGGCATTTTTGGCCCAAGGGCCATAATTTGAACAATCTTGGTAGAGGTCCATTAGATGAAGCTTCATTCTAAATATCAAAGTCCTGGGCCTTGCGGTTTCAGAGAAGAAGATTTTTAAAGATTTTCCCTATATAAGCCTATGTAAAACCAAAGGACCCCGGGCCGGGGGCATTTTTTGCCCCAGCACTATAATTTGAACAATCTTGGTAGGGGTCCACTAGATGAAGCTTCATACCAAATATCAAAGTCCTGGGCCTTGTGGTTTCAGAGAAGAAGATTTTTTAAAGATTTTCCCTATATAAGCCTATGTAAAACCAAAGGGCCCCGAAGTGGGGGCATTTTTGGCCCTAGCACTATAATTTGAACAATCTTGGTAGGGGTCCACTAGATTAAGCTTCATACCAAATAGCAAAGACCTGGGCCTTGTGGTTTCAGAGAAGAAGATTTTTAAAGATTTTCCCTATATAAGCCAATGTAAAACCAAAGGGCCCCGTGGCGGGGGCATTTTTTGTCCCAGCACTATAATTTGAACAATCTTGGTAGGGGTCCACTAGATGAAGCTTCATACCAAATATCAAAGTCCTGGGCCTTGTGGTTTCAGAGAAGAAGATTTTTAAAGATTTTCCCTATATAAGCCTATGTAAAACCAAAGGGCCCCGGGGCGGGGGCATTTTTGGCCCCAGCACTATAATTTGAACAATCTTGGTAGGGGTCCACTAGATGAAGCTTCATACCAAATATCAAAGACCTGGGCCTTGTGGTTTCAGACAAGAAGATTTTTTAAGTTTTTGGTGAAAAAAATCTATTTTCGGCTCCTGTAACCTAGATGTGCAACGGACCTGAACCATTTGAACAACTTTGAAAGGGGACCACCTAAGGATCATTCCTGTGAAGTTTGATCAAAATCCGATCAGTGGTTCAGGAGGAGATGTCGTTTAAAGAAATTGTTTACGCACGCACGGACGCACGCACGGACGCACGACGGACGACGGACAAAAAGTGATCCCAAAAGCTCACCTCGTCACTACGTGACGGTGAGCTAAAAAGGAGAAATAATGTAGGGCCGAGTATTGATCCCTGTGGTACACCAGAGGCTACATGAGCGAAATCAGTAAGACCGGCATTGCTTGCTATTGCTTGTTTGCGAGACGATAAGTAAGACTGAAACCAACTTAGAGTTAATGGACTGAGTTTGTACAAAGACAGTTTTTTCATCAGCAAGCTGTGATCTACTAGATCGAAGGCTTTACGAAAGTCTACGAAAATGGTACCAATTATATCTCCCTTATCAATACATGATAACCATTGATCCACAAGTTTTACCAAGGCTGTTTGGCAACTATGTTTTCGTCTAAAACCAGACTGAGATTCATGAATAAGTTTGTGTTTATCCAGGTAACCCTTTAAATGTTGATTAACGTGTTTTTCAAAGATTTTTGAAATTGTCGGTAAAATTGATATGGGTCTATAGTTAGATGGATCATCTTTAGCCCCACCCTTATGTATTGGAAACACTTTTGCAAGCTTCAGTTGGGACGGAAAAGATCCAGTTACAATACTTTTGTTTATTAACTTGGTTATGGATGGGAGCTGCCATTTTTAAGATCCTTGGTCCTAAGCCATCTATCCTTGTAGCTTTGGAGGAATCAAGTTTGTTTAAAATAGATAAAACTTGTTCACATGTTATAAATGGAATTATAAAGAGTGTGTTCCCAGGGACTTTGCTGTTGATAAAATTGATTAATTTTACATTTTCGAACATCAGTACTTCGTCATTATGTTCGTTCATTATTTCAGCGATTGTTGAAAAATACTTGTTGAGCTTTAAAGCGATATCTTCAGTGTTAGTAAATGTTTCACCATTCGTAGTCAACTCGCTGGGGAGATTATTACAAGATGTCTGTTTACCGTTATTTACCACGCGCAGATGATTCCAAATATCTTTAGAGTCTTTAGAATTATTAACAGAGTCGGAAATGGGAAATGTACTTGCGTTTTGCTTGACGAATAAGGAGTCTGATTTTATTCCGATACCTTTTATATTCGACCCACTGTTTTAGTTTTCTGGCATTATCCCGTTGTTTTTGCATTTTTATGATCTCCGGTGTAAACCAGTCTGGTAGACGTTTACTTTTGACCCGCTTGTTTTTCATGGGTGCATGGCTATTTAACCGTTTTATTATAGTATTATGCCACATAGCAAAATCGTCATCGACATGTGACCCATTTACATTAAATGAGTTCATGTCTTCTTCCAGATCATTCAGGAATAATGTTTCATCGAATTGTTTAAAACAACGGTAATTTGCAGTGATGTGGTTCGATTTAGAGATCTTGGAATTCACTTTTCTAGTGAAGCATATCGGAAGGTGATCACTTATCGAGAAATCTTAGACAATGCATTCCATAATATTGTCAAGGAATTTCGACCCATAATGTTTCTAGGTTAGAAAGTTCTATTTCAGGTTGCCGTTTAACATTTAATGATTCTCTGAAATATATGATAAGCCCGCCTCCGCTTTTGTTTAAAACTTCCGCTCTGTCTTTACGTAATATATTATACCCATCCAACGCCACCTGGCCATCACAGATACACGAATCCAAAAACGTTTCGCATAATCCTAATATGTCAGGCGATTTTTCAGTAGCCATAACTACCCGCAGTTCATCAATCTAAGGCACAAGGTGCCTAATATTAATGTTACACATATGCAGGCCTTTGGAGGAGAAATCAAGGTTATTGCCTTGAGACGTGTTTACAGCAGGCGGGCAGGTAGCGTTTTTGGCGAAGCTTTGAATGTTAGAGTTTGTACTACTCTGAATAAGGGTGTCTATCCTATGGTTTGTGGAAGAATCTATGGGACTTGGAGCACGTAATTTTGTGTCAGTCAGTTCCGGGGTATCCGGGGCTTTTCGAGGGGGTTGCCTTCGACACAAATTGGTATCTAAATATTCTGTTTCACTTGCCCAATGGACCCCTATCGGTTCATACTACCCGATTTCCCATTGATTCTTCCATTAAACCAACATTCAAAAGTACTGTGGTTATTCATTGAGCATATATGACAGAAACTTGAGTTGGGGTTATATGGCCTGTTTGTGTAGGGTTTGCGGATTTGATTATAGCCTCAGAGTGATTTCCGGGGACCTGCTGTTCCGATGACCTTAAATGCTCTGTCAATGGAGTGAAGGAGTTTTCTCGTGCCGGCCATGTTCAAGTGCGTTTTGTCACTATGAAAATATGTATCAGGCAAGTCACCAGATGCCAGAAGGATGGTTTATACATTCTGCACGTCATCTAATGGTGCTTTACATATCTGTGAAGTTTCGTGAAAATATCTCAAATGGTATCAGGGTTATGGAGAGGGCACGAAACTATGCGGAGCTGACAGACGGACACTAAAAACTTTGGAAGTGTATAACTTAATACCCCGCCACTTTTTTGTGGCTGGGCATAAAAAGCAATATCAACCATAAATTACTCACTATATCAGCTTCTGGTTTGTCAATCTTATTTATTGCCACAATCACAGGTACTGAAATATACATTATCAAAATAGTTCACCGCAGAACATCAACAAAAATCACTTAGGTCTGTGATATCCATTACAATAAATACTACATATTCATCCACTTCTAACAAGGCCCACAGCCCCCTTGTTTACAGCCTGGTTAGCTTTAATAATGACTTTTTCAGTGGTCAAAACAGATAAATTCTTCAGTTGTCAAAACAGCTGTTCAAGAAAGTTCAGTGGTATTTTGCAATGCAAAATGGGTATCTTTTTTCCAGCAAAAGAATCAGTTCTTGCTGTACTGAATGAATGATGTTAACTACCGTAAATTCGTAATGATCCTCAATTATTGTAAATCTGTAATGATCCTCAATTATTGGGACAGACAGGCCTAAGCAAACAGAGCAGTCTGAAGGAGCAGTCTGATCAGGATCAACACTGTTTGTCATTCTGTTTGCACATTTTGGACTACTTGTTGGATGGTGAAACATTTTTTTTAATTTTAGGAGGATTACAGCAAGTCCTCAAGGTGTCCGAATTTTTAGGATTTTTACGGTAACAACTTTAACTTTGAACAACTGGGCCAAGGGGCCAGTAAGTTGTTCAAATCTAATCTAAAACTTTAAAATCCTGAATATTCTAACATTTTTGCTGAAAACAATGTGAGTACTTTTTGCACTTGCAAAAAAACAGCCATCAGAAGAGACAACGAATCCCCTGGCCTGAGCAGCTGGGGTTCAATTTTCACCGAAGGCTGTAATTTTTCAGCTATGCTTTAGTCACTAGTTACGACTTTCATGTCATAAGATTGTTATAAGGTTGATTTTAAATAAAAATATTAAAATGTAGATAATGCATTGTACAACATGAAGAATTTTATAATTGGGTTCACTGCAAAGGAACATTACAAAACATCTTGAAACTTTGATATTTAGCTCCCCAAGCATAGTGAAATACTGCAATTACTGTAATCATTATAATTACAGAACAGACCTCGAGGTTATAAAACTTTTTTCATGCTCAACTCAACTGAGCATGAAATTTGTAGTGCTCGTAAAAAATTAACACTAATAAGTGTTTTTTGGTCTTTCTCAGATAGCAGAGAATGTTATTTGTCTTGGTAACAAATTTTAAAATGCCAACAATTGTTGGCATTTTAAAATTTGTGAGCAAGACAAATTTCATGCTCAAGTGAGCTGAGCATGAAAAATGTTTTATAACCTCGTGCCCAGCATGTTTAGAAATTTCATTTTTGTCATAAAACAAGCCATAGAAAGGTGTTCAATTTTAGTTTACAGTCATATGTTACCAAAAGCTCCTTAGGTGACTTCGGATATGCATGGTTCAGACAAAGTCCAAAGTCAGCATTTAGAGCATACAACAATATAAAGTAGCATAGCATACATCAGCAATGTGTACTGTTTTTTGTAAACTAGATATTCAAAAGATATCTTAAAGCACCTTTTTTCAGCATAAATGAGGTGCAAAATGTTGTGTCCTTAACTGGCATCAGATAAGCTTCTCGAAAAAACACTGGTGTGCACTTATTAGAACAAGTGCCAAAATGATGATGAATATGATATTTAACTTATTTTGATAATTTTAAGTGAAAAGAATGTGGCTGTGAAATCCTATATATTTGGTACCTTTTGCATCTTTTATATGTTCTATAGCTTCTATTGTTGTCTCCATCACTCCATCCTCAGCTGCTATCACAAGTATAACAATATCTGTCACCGAGGCTCCCCGAGCTCTCATTGCTGTAAATGCTGCATGACCAGGAGTGTCAAGGAATGTTATTATATCTCCTGACTTCAATCTGACTGAAAGTTGAACATCAAAACTAAGGCTTACTTTTGGCATACCAACTGCGGTATAAGTGTTTCACAAAAATACTGCCTTTTCATCATTCAGATATTGAACTACAGAACTATTATGTGACCAAGCAGTATTGTTAGACTCTGTCCATGTGATCTTGTCTGATTTGACAAGACTGATCTTGTGGACAGCTTGTTAAACCTTTATTTTTTTCTCAAACTGTAAAGATTTACATAGCTCCAAAGCAATATTTTTTCTTGTTTCTTCTTAAAAACATACATAAATTGTGGGTACTTGTTAGATAAGGAGGTATGACAAGGATAGCTAGAACTGTCAGAAGGTCTGACTGCTATACCCCCACTTTAGCGCATTAAACGGAATTTGGATACCTAAAGTGGTTTCACATATAGACCTCATTAATAATGCATATGCAAAATTTGAACTCAAGTGGTGAAGAAACATGGGAGTAGTTCGCATCACAAAATTATTCTATTTTCAGCAACATGACTTGAGTGAGTGAGTTTTAGTTTTACGTCCCACCAACAGCTAAGGTCATACGGAGACGGGACCTCGGTTTAAAGACTCATCCGAAAGTCTGGAGAAGCCCGGGATCGAACCTGCGATCCCTGGTTTACAAGGCGAGTAGCGTAACCACTGCACCACGGAGGCTTCTAACATTACTTGACCTTAACCAGATGCATATCATATTTATGTCATGCACATCTAGATCTCATTATGAATAAATATGCAAAATTTGAACTCAATTGGTGAAGAAAAGTGGAAGTAGTTTTTAGCTTGACCTTGAACATGACTTGACCTTGATATGACCAATATGAAACATATGACACACACATGTACATCTCATTATATATGCATGTGCAAAATTTGAACTCAGTTGGTCAAGAAATGTGGAAGTTATTCACATCAGAAGATTATTCTGTTTTTAGCAACAGTGACCTTGACCTTAACCTGACCCATATGAAATTTATGTCACACACATATAGACATGCAAAAGTTGAACTCAGTTGGAAAAGAAATGTGGGAGTAGTTTGCATCACAAAATTATTATATTTTTAGCAACAGTGACTTGACCTTGACCTGAAGCATATGAAAACCTACAACTCAAATCTGCACCTGCATATGCAAAATTTGAACTTAATTGGTGCAGAAATGTGGAAGTAGTTCGCATCACAAGATTATTCTATTTTCAGCAACAGTGACCTTGACCTTGGTACAACACATACCAAACTTATGTCACACGCATCTACATCTCATTATGAATGCATATGCAAAATCTGAACTCAATCGGTGAAGAAAGGTGGAAATTATTCGCATCACAAGATTATTCTGTTTTTAGCAATATTGACTGCCATCATGACTTGACCCATATGAAATTTATGTTACTCACATCTACACCACATTGTGAATGCATATGCAAAATTTGAAGTCAATCGGTGAAGAATTGTGGAAGTAGTTTGCATCACAAGAAAAAACATGACACAGACAGAAGGATGTTTACACAGATCAACCAACCAACCAACCAGCCAACTCCTTTATACCCCCTCAAACTTTGTTTGGCAGGGGTATATTTAAAGGATAATTTTCCTTATTTCTTGTCAGAAGTTCATGTTATGGGTACCTGTTAGATAAGGGAAAATAACAAAGATAGCGAAGCATTTTTTTTTCATATTCCTGCTGTGTGAGTACTTGTTAGATAAGGAGGAATGATAAAGAAGCATTTTTTTACTTATTCCTTCATAAAAATGTATGCTTTGTGGGTACTTGTTAGATAAGGAGGCATATCACTTATTTCTTCATAGAAATGTCTGCTGTGTGAGTACTTGATAGATAAGGAGGCATAAAAAAGATATATAAGCAATTTTTTTCTTATTTCTTCATAAAAGTGTATGCTGTGTGGGTACTTGATAGATAAGGAGCAATAACAAAGATAATTAAAATAGTTTTCCATATTTCTTGTCAGACGTATATGTTGTGGGTACTTGGATTTCTGCTTTAAGTAGATGGAAAATTTTATTTAGCATAAACTTGGTTAACTCCAAACCAGCAAAGGAAATATTTTTCAGCCAGAGTTACCTTACTTTGAAAGGGAAAGTAGTATAAATAATGCAGACTTATGGTTAACCCATAAAGTGCAAATCCTGACAAGAATGTTCTCAAAGTTGTTGGTCAAAAAAATAAAGAATTGATATTAGTGTTAATGGTCTGCTGGGCAGAGAATTTACATGAAATGTCATGTCTTATTTTCTCAAAAGAAAGTTTGTTGTCCAAATTTGTTTGTTTGATTTGAGGTTTAACATCCCCGTCAACACTGTAAAGGTCATTTTGGAGACATTGCTTCCAATTTTATGGGGCTTTTACCCAACACTGAGATGAAATGACATCTCAAGCCCTGTCACCCAATGAAACCAATAGCATGGACGGGCCAACTCACACCACTTTGCCTGGGCAGGCTTAGATCCCTTAAGCTGTTGACCAGTACTTGTGTGTGGGTCGGTTTCAGCTCTGCGTGGAAGCACCATGCAGCCCATATATATCTTCAAGCCCTGATGGGTAGGGGCCGGTTTGTTGTCTAGACCTTTTAGAATTAATCCTGTTTCTTCTCACCAGAAAATGCTCCAATGTGCTGTGTTATTCCTCCAAATTCCTGATCTGTAATATGGCTCTTCCTCAGGGCATCGAGCAGAGTTGTCTTCCCATGATCAACATGACCCATGATTGTCACCACTGGAGGTCGCTTCACAAGTACAGAAGGGTCAGGTGGCGACCTTTAAAAAGAACATTGTAAGCAGGAATGTCATAATAATTCTAAGTTTGAACAGCTTAGGGAATGGGTACACCTTCAGGGGAGGCAACTCCCGCAAAAGTATTTTTGTCTCCCATGTCAATAGGGGTCAACTCTTAAGGGAAAGAATTTGCTTCTGAGGAGCAAATTCTTTCCTTTAAGAGAAGACCCCTTTTCTATTGGACAGAGTTTATAGAAAAGTGAACAGGAAGTCCCGAAAGTTGTCTCCCTTTGAAAAATGGTGGAAAAATCTGCCAGGTGTTCCATTCCCCTTTAAAGTTCTAAAGTTTCATTCATCCTTCTAACTCGGTATGGTTAATTCAATAATTTTCAAATTAAACCACCAAGAAGCATTCAGGCGGCTTCCAGTTTCTAGCATAAGAGTTTGCGTCATATTATTAACTCTTCTCATGCTGTTCACGACAACCCCTATCTTTGGAAACAGTGTAGATCCAGATCAGATGGCTTCTGACCTCTGATCAGGATCTACCCTGTTTGACATTCAATTTATGAATTTGTAGCAATAAATTACATCAAGTTATCTGATTGGTTCAAAGTCAGAAATGGTGTGGCTAAACTGAATATTCAGCAAGAGAAGGGTTAAGTGCTTATGTGAAGGTCTGCCTAGAAAAAATGTTTGGGTAAACTGACAGGCTTGACATTATCTAAATAGTGTTTACTGGGTCATTAAACCCAAAACAAACTCACAACCTGCAGATGAAGTGTAACCTCCCTTCAGCAATCATAGGGAAAACTCCAAAGACTGATTGCTTAAAAGTGGGAAATGTCTGAGATGATGTATGATCTTAAATAAAATGCTTTCTCTGAAAATAAGACGGCATTTCATGTGAATCATCTGTTGGCTAAATATTTTACTAAAGATTTTGTTACAAATCTCTTAACCTATATTCTTATAAGTTTAACCCTTATCTTGCTGTTCACGACAACCCCTATCTTTGCAAACAGTGTAGATCCAGATCAGATGGCTTCTGAAGAAGTCATCTGATCAGGATCTACACTGTTTGACATTCAGTTTATGGATTTGTAAGCATAAATTACATCAAGTAATCTGATTGGTTCAGAGTCAGAAATAGGTGTGGCTAAATTGAATATTCTGCAAGAGAAGGGTTAATAAGTAAAACCTGATAGATGCCTAGTAATGTGGAGAAGACTGGACATTGGCAAACAGAGAAGATCCTTATCAGAATGTGGCAGGGAAATTTTACAATTTGGACAAGTTTTAAGCAGTCGTTGGTCGTGTTGGGCAGGTGGGCCCTCAGGACTGGTAATTTAACATTGAAAATTGCTCAGCAGGATTGCATGATGGTTGTTCGAGACTGGAAAATGCTTATGACAGGTGGTCCCCCCTGCAGGTTAAACTGTACAATTTAGAACAGTGAAAGTGCTTTTCAACTGTTGAAAGCACAGCCAGCAAGATATTTAGGGGAATGGGTACACCTTCATGGGAGATAACTCCTGCAAAAGTATTTTGTCTCCCAATGTGAATATGGGTCAACTCTTAAAGGAAAGAATTTGCTCCTGAGGAGCAAATTCTTTCCTTTAAGAGACCATTGAACAGAGTTTTTAGAAATGTGAACAGGAAGTCCCGAAAGTTGTCTCCCTTTGAAAAATGGTGTAAAAATCTGTAAGGTGTTCCCATTCCTCTTAAAAGTTCTGTAGTTTCATTCATCCTTCCAACTTGGTATGGTTAATTCAATGATTTTCAAACTAGAGAAAGCGACCAGTGGGTCACGTATACCCCCGGCCAGTGCCACCCTCTGATATAACTTTCGAGCTTGTATGTAACATGAATGAAGAAGTCAAGAAGCTATAAGAATCTATAATGTGCTAAAAAATCTAAACCAAACATAATCTTTCTAAATGGACCAAGGGAGTGTGAGCATCAATGTTACTGAAGCAGCAGGGTGGGGTATGCATCAATGAAATCTTTGAACTGGTATGCAACATTGATACAAGTATCAATTGAATTTGTCTTAAGAGTTTAGAACATTATGTAACAGGCATCTATATACTTTGTCATAAAACTTTAACCAAATGTAAACTTTCTAAGTCTGTGACCTTAAGACCAGTATGTAACTTCAGTGTAAGTATCAACTAAATCTATCAAAGGGTTCAGAAGATACAAACACTTAGAAACTTTAACGCAAAACTTTAACCAAAATGTAAAATTTCTTAGTCTGTGACCTTGACCTCAAGGTCACTGTGGGGGGTGGGACATGCATCAATGAAATCTTTAGACCAGTATGTAACTTCAGTGTAAGTATCAACTAAATCTATCAAAGGATTCAGAAGATACAATCTCTCAGAAACTTTAACGCAAAACTTTAACCAAAATGTTAACGGACGGATGGAAGGATGGACGGATGGATGGACAGGCGGAAGGATGGAAACACGGATGGACGGTCGAATGGCAGGACGAAAACTATATACCCCCAAAGCATACTTAGTATGCCGGGGGTATAATTAAATAAAAATTCTCACCCACCAAGAAGCATTAAGGCATTTCAGTTTCTAGCAAAAGAGTTTGCACTATACTATTAACTGCTTATGTGAAGGACCGTCCAGGAAAAAAGTGTTCGGGTAAACTGACAGGATTGTCATGTCCTGAATAGTGATGACTCTGTCATTAAACCCAAAACCAATGCACAACCTGCAGATGAAGTGTAACCTCCCTTAAGCAGTGTCTTGGGAAACTTCCGAAACTGGATGATTAAAAGAGGTGGTTGTTTAGCAGAGGGAAATGTCTGAGATGATGTATGACCTTATATCTCTGAAAAGAATACTTTGACATTTCATGTGAATCATCTGTTGGCAAAATATTTTACTAAAGATTTTGATACAAATCTCTTAACCTATGTTCTTATAAGTTTAACCCTTATCTTGCGGTTCACGACAACCCCTATCTTTGGAAACAGTGTAGATCCTGATCAGATGGCTTCTGAAGAAGCCATCTGATCAGGATCTACCCTGTTTGCCATTCAATTCATGAATTTGTAGCAATAAATTACATCAAGTTATCTGATTGGTTCAAAGTCAGAAATGGGTGTGGCTAAACTGAATATTCAGCAAGAGAAGGGTTAACTGCTTATGTGAAGGTCTGTCTAGAAAAAATGTTTGGGTAAACTGACAGGCTTGGCATGATCTAAATAGTGATGACTGGGTCATTAAACCCAAAACAAACTCACAACCTGCAGATAAAGTGTAACCTCCCTTAAGCAGTCACTAGGGACAACTCCCAAACTGGATGCTTAAAAGAGATGGTTGTTTAGCAGAGGGAAATGTCTGAGATTATGTATTACCTTCTCTTAAAAGAATACTTTGACATTTCATGTGAATCATCTGATGTCTAAATATTTTACTAAAGATTTTGTTACAAATCCCTTAAGGCCTGCTTCGGTAGCTCAGTCGGATGCGCGTCTGACTGGTGATCAGGAGGATGCAGGTTCGATTCCTGTCAAGGTCAGCAACATTCTTTCCTGGAGATTGATCATGAAATCTTTTCTACGGTCATTCTCTCCTTTCCACCAATTCAAGAAGGGCAGTTGTCAGTTTCTGGCAAAAAAATGTTCACTGTACTGGTTAACGGTTTACATATAAGCCTGCCCAGGAAAGTGTGGATAGGTAAACTGACCGGCTCAAAATGACCTAAATAGTGTTGACTGGGCTGTTAATCTCAATATAAAGAAAGAAAGGAAAAAACAAATCTCTTAACCTATATTCTTATACCTTTAATAAGTAAAACCTGATAGATGCCTAGTAATGTGGAGAACATTGGTCATTGGCAAACAGATAATCCACATCAGAATGTGGCATCTGGTCAGGGTATCCACTGTCTGCTTAAAATTCCAAGAACTTCCAATCAATAAATCAAATGACATTCTTTAATGGGAGCCTGTTCAAAACTATAACAGTTTACTGGAAGATTCTATGCATCATAAATTGGCTAAGGATGAGAACAATGGAGAAAGTGTGCAATTACATCTAAGAATTGTAACGATGATTTTACAGTGCACACTCTTATGCCAGAAACTGAGTTAGCAAGATGATGTTCTAGTACGTTTAGTTTGTTTGGTTGCAGTTTGACATCCCCATCAACACTATATAGGTCATTTTGAAGACATTGCTTCCAATTTTGTGGGAAATTTTACATCTCAAGCCCTTCCGCCCAAAGAAACCAGCAGGGTTTATATGAATGAATGTTCCAACTTGCACCACTTTGCCTGGGCATTGCATATTTTCAGCAAACATATTGCCTTGTCATCAGGTTAACATGTCTATGTAATGATAACCCCTTTAAACCCCACTTTATATAAATTATGATGGTATTCATTATTTTTGCTCAAAACCAGATTGTTAGTACTCGTTCAAACCCCCTCTTTGAGGTGGTTCTAATGAGCACCCATAATCTATGTTTGGACTAGTATTAAGGAAAATGAAAAAAAAAAATCCCCTGAAAAACACGATTACTAGAGAAATGAAAGGCGCCGTTTAAAGACAGGGATGTGTTATCTTTATGTGTAGTGAATTTGCTGTTCTCAATCCTGAAAAGGGTAATGTTATGATTATAAATGTTGACTTGTTCGCTTAACCCTTTTTGTACCAAATGGAATCTTCTTCCTAATATAAAGCAGGAGTGCATTTCGAAATTAAGGGGTGTCAGTTTGTGTTTTCTTCAAAATTTATTAGGAAAATGGCTGCACTTTTTGGAAACAGTGAAGGTCCTGATCAGACGCCGGGTTCTGCGGCGTCTGATCTGGGCCTGCACTGTTTGCCAACTACCCCTTTAGGTGTTTCCGGTACTAAATTGGTTAATGAACTAGTTACAGGCAATACAGTGGTAATTTTTATGAAAAACTAGGGATGCAAAAGCTACTTTTATCTTTACAACAACAATATCAGTTTATTTTTCATACTGAACGGTTGAAGTTTTAAGATAATATTAACTAAGTACACCACAATCTCTTTTATAGCACTACCAATGGGGTCCAAAGCAGAAATCACGTATGTTAAACAATTGTGTTATATCCAAACAAAAATGTGATCTTTTTTCTATATAGCCTATACATTTTCCATTTATGGTCAATTTTCTATATAACCTATACATTTTTGGGCTCCATCTTGAAACGGTTTTTTATCCAAAATCCTTTATAACAAACAGTGTTGTAATAAGATTGTGTGGGCTTTCATAGCTTGAACAATTAGGACCCATAGCTCCCGATAATGGGCAACGAAGACAACCAAAGGATAATTTTCTTTACAGTCGAGTCCGGTAACATTGCGCGGCCGTTTACTTTGCGCAACCTGCATTCACATTTTCAATAACTTTAACCCTCGGAATTTTTACCATCACTACCTGTGCATCTGCATTAAGTTTTAACTTAACCTTGAAAACATTGGGTTGCACGTGCAGATGTGACACTCTCGCGGATTTTTTCAAATTTGCCAAAATACGAAAAGACCGAAAATTTCCATAACCAAGACTGAGTTTAAAAATAGGCAAATGGACAAATGTTTTGTATCTAAATTTACTGCATATAACAACATTGCAGAATATCTAATGAACAACTTGTTACAGTCAACGTTCGTGTTCAACCAGCACAAAACACTTATTGTGCGCAATGTTGGGCGACAAAATTGGTAATCAAATTTCAAGGGGTATCCCTTTTCATAGAATTATATCTCCCGCCAGTTAAAAATTCAGAGGCCAATTTCTATTGCTGCAAGTAGATAAGGAAGTGTTGCAATCAATCTGATTGTGATTGTTTGAAAGGTGGCTTTAACAAAGTCACACGAAGGTATCAAAACCTTATGTGCGCAATGTTACCGGACTGCATCGTACTTCTTGTTGGAAACATATTGTGGATACTTCTTACAATCAACAGATTTACTTAATGAGATGATTCTAAGTAAACCCACATCATATGTGTCATGAAAACATGCCTATTATAATTTTGACCTACTTAAACCCCACTTTTATATAGTAAAACTGGGGTTTACAGGGGTATATATTATTTTCATTATTTTCTTATTTCTGCTCAAAAACATAGATTGGGGGTACTCAATAGAACTGCCTCATCGAGGCAATTCTAATGAGTACCGGGTACCCACAATCCATGTTATGAGCCGATAAGGGGGTTCTAATGAGTACCCATAATCTATGTTTTCAGCAGAAATAAGAAAAATATTATTTTTATCTGAAAATTTTCCTTTTTTGCATGTAAAATTTTCAATCTATTTGAATAGGCACGTTTTCATAATGGTTTACAGAAAAATATATTAAAAATGACCCAAATTTTCAAATTTTCTTTTACTCCTGCTCATCTGGAGCTATGCTGGGGCCTGATTACACCCCCCCCCCCCCCGTCCCCGCCCATCAAGGCTTGAAGAAATAGATGGGCTGCATGATGCTTCCAGGCAGAGCTGAAACCGTCCACAGACTAGTACTGGTAAACCGCTTAGAAGACCTAAGCCTGTCCAGGAACCGCGGTGTGAGTCGGACTGTCTCCAAAATGACCTATACTGTTTTGATGGGGACGTTAAACCTCAAATCAATCAAACAAAACTAGGGCCTGATAAACTTACTGTCTAACAATGTCAGCTACAGCAGGAACTTTATCAGCTGGATTAGATTTCACCTGCTGTGTATGTTTTGTCTTGTCCTGTGACACTGTGAATTCCAGATCAAGCTGTTTCACCACATCTTTCACAATCTTTATATTGTCAATCACTGAAATTATATATTTAGCCTGACTGTGAGATAAGGGTGTGTCAAAAACAATACATACATTGAAGGTGTAGTCTTTGACCAATCAAATTCTTCAGACCTTTAGCTAATCCTTAAGATGCTGAGAAAAACTACATCTGAAAATGTTGTCTGCTTTTGTCGTCTGCTTGTGTCATCTGCTGAATCTTTTTGCAAAGTTTTGAAAAATATTTTTGCATACAGGCAAACAGTGTGGACCCAGATCAGACTACTCCTAGAGGAGCAGTCTGATCTGGGTCCACACTGTTTGCAAAAATGACTTTAAAAGTAACTGGCAGGCGACAAAGCAGACGACTCGTGATCTCGTGATTGCCATTTTATGGGTTAAATCTTATCGCAGGTAAATATTTTTCATATATCAACTGCAATAATGGGAATTCGTTGAGGTTTATTAAGGGCCTTTCATTAGCTTTGTTACCAATGGAAATTTGAAAATAGCATATTTGTTTACCAATTCAAACCAATGAGTTTCCTTTGTACATATAAAGCATAACACTTTCCCATACAATTGATGAAAAAAAATGTTGAAATCTGGTTTAGCATGATGTGTTGCTAATGTCAAGCTGCTAATAATGTTAATTTGAATGTGATGACATTATTATTATCCAGTTCCATACAGCTTTTGGCTACTTTTAGGTGTTTAACATACCCTGATGCAATACATGTACTACTATGATAAAGGCCTCCGCCCATCGGGTCTTGAAGAAATAGATGGGCTGCATAATGCTACCACGCAGAGCTGAAACTGACCCGCACACGAGTAATAGTAAACCGCTTAGAGGATCTAAGCCTGCCCAGGCAAAGCGGTGCGAGTGTCGGACTGTCCATGCTTATAAACACTATTGGTTTCATTGGGCGACAGGGCTTGAGATGTCATTTCGGATCTCAATGTTGGGTAAAAGTCCCACAAAATTGGAAGCAACACCTCCAAAATGACCTTTACAGTGTTGAAGGGGACGTTAAACCTCAAATCAAACAAACGAAAACAGCTTTTGGCTACTTTTAGGTGATTAACATACCCTGATACAATACATGTACTACTATGATAACTAGACCTGTCAGAGGATCTGACTAAAGCCTCACTGCACCACCATTAGAAGAGAAAACCCTCAAGTGTTGAAATATTCTGAATGCATGCTTACCAGCAAACATCACTGTAGAACATGACGGTACATGGCAACATAAAACCTATCAAGGGATTTAACTCAATGATTCTGGGCCATAAGCCCTAATTACGATATACACAATTCATAAAAATACTGTTAATGTGTGTACCAGGTGTATCAGTTTTCAAGCCTGTGACCCTTACACTTCTTGAGAATAGGTAAAAGCTGCATCGAATAGGACAGCAAGCATAAAAGCTATTTAGCAAAATGCACTTCAATTTTTTGAAAACCTACCAAGGGACATAACTCCAAGAGTTATGGACCACTGATTCTTATTCTCCTTTACACAATACATCCAGTCATTTTCCATGTTTATATGAACTTACAGCTTTCTAGCTTTCATAGTTCCTGAGAAATCTCTCACGAAAATTTGAAAATCTACATAAACGGGTAACTCCATGAGTCAAGGGGCCTTGGCAACTGTTCTGCCATTACACCTTCCTGATTTTAGAGACCAAGAGCAGTATAAATTTCATTGAGGTAGGATCACAAACATAAAAGTTAATGAACAAAATTGTGGTTTATTTTTTTTTAAAACCTACCAAGGGCTATAACTCCAAGTGTTATGGACCCTTGGACAAAGGATACAGCTAGTCATTGTCTATGTTTATGTTTATACAATGACTATGCTCTCTTTTATTGTTATACAAACTTTCAGCTTTCTAGCTTTCATATTGCCGGAGAAATATGTCAAGAAATATTTCAATAAAGGCAAAATTTGAGAACCTATCAAGGGACATAAGTCAAAAATATGGACCCTTGACCCCTATTCTTGTATACACAATACACCCAGTCATTGTTCATATTTATACAAACTTTCAGCTTTCATAGTTCCTGAGAAATCTGTTTTTGTTTGTTTGAGGTTTAACGTCCCCACCAACACTGTGTAGGTCATTTTGAGATGTTGCTTCCAATTTTGTGGGACTTTTACCCGACATTGAGATGATATGATATTTCAAGCCCTGTCGCCCAATGAAACCAATAGGGTTTGTAAGCATGGATGGTCCGACTCGCACCTCTTTAACTGGGCATGCTTAGATCCTCTAAGCGGTTTACCAGTTCTCGTGTGCGGGTCGGTTTCAGCTCTGTGTGGAAGCATGCAGCCCATTTATTTCTTCAAGCCCAAGTGGGCGGGGGTCACGAAAAGTTCTTGTGAATGGCAAAATTTGAAAACCTACCATGGGATGTAAACCCAAGAGTTATGGGCCTACAACACCTTCCTTGCTTTAAACACCAAGTGTAGTATAAGTAGAAGTAAACAAAGATCGGGAATCAATACAATTAACTTACTCCGCCCATCAAAGACACCAAAGGGAAAGAAACACAAACATGAAGCGACCAGACCATAATGGAAACCTAAACAAAGGAAGGCCATAAGGACAGTTACTTTCCCACAATATAAGTTTCATTGAAGTAAAAACACAAACATAAAAATTATTAAGAAAAATGCATTCTAAAATTTGCAAACATATCAAGGGACAAAGTTATTAAGCAAAATGCATTTTAATTTTCCAGTCATGGAATCCAAGAAGTCACAGAATGACTGAATCACCGAAGGACATGGAAAATCCAGAATAAACCTGCTTTTTCAAAGTGGGTCTATAATAATTACACCAAAACCTCTTTATAACACTATTAATGGGGTCCAAAGCAGAAACTTTGTTAGTTAAACAACTGTATTTCAAACAAAAATGTGTAGATTATACAGAAAAATGACCATTTATGGTCATTTTTCTATATAATCTACACATTTTTGGGATCCAACTTGAAACCGTGTTATATCCGAACCGTGTCATAATGAACTGTGTTATAAGGAGGTTGTGGTGTATTCGTAAAATTATTTGCTTTAAAATGACTGAAGGTTTCCATAAAGCTTTAGTTATGATGACATCCAGTGTTGAAATTCCATATGAAATCCACACTGTTGCTATACTAGTTCATGAACTGAGTGAGCATATGCTGAGACCAAAAGTCTTGCACATTTTACACTTCTGGTATGCGAATTCTAGTACATTCCCCCTAATCTTTATTACATGCAGCTATTTTCTATACAACACTTATGGTTTCTATTAATTAACTAATATTTCTGTTTATCATATGACTTCACATCTGAGAATGTAATAACGTCATGTAATAACTAGTGGATTACATATGCAAATTAGTCCGATACACCCTGTAACATTGCACGTACGACATCCTTAACGATGTCACGTTTACTAAATGCGGAATATTGACATTTGTGTACAAAAAATGTGTATTAAATGCGTTTTAATTGTCATATAAATATAAATAGAATCTTGTATTTGTGCTCTATATTACTGAATTTATTAAACTCATTGAGGAAAATAGATAACATGCTCAACTAAGCCTTGGCATTCAATGTATTTTCCCCCTATTTTTCACAGAACATATGGCTTGACATTGCATGTGAATTGTCTGCTGAGCTGTGCAAAAAATTCATAATAAATATCAAGCCTTATTTTCTTCTAAGAAATAAGAAAAAAAAGCTATTCATCTGTCATAGCATTTTCTTCAGTACTGTAAGGTTCAAATCAAACTTAAAAAATAAAAAACATTACCTATATCAGGTTTATTGTAGTTATCACTTCCAACAGACACCATCAAACACTCGTAGATTGTATCTGAAATAATGTACAACCTTTAAAAGTGTGATTACCGTATTCGGGTGTGTATTACCCGCATTTGCGTACTACCCGCACCCCCTTTTTTGGCCAAAATCTGGGGGAAAACTGTTATACTGTTGTATTACCCTCATGGAACATTTGCTGAAATTTTGGTTCATGCGTAAGTGAGAAAAAGTAAGAATTTGGCCAGTTTTTGTAGCACACAACGGAACGCGCGATCGTCTTCAAAAGGCGGGAAAATGCACGTGCGTGCGAGTATCACCAGAAAGCATGTATTTTGATTAAAATGTTGAAAAAAACTTTACCTGTTCACCAGTGTTATTTATTTATTAACCCACATATGCCCGCGGCCCTTTTTTCCCAGATCAGACGCCTCAGAAAGACGCCACAGACGTTTCTTTTTTGGGACATCGGCAAACAGTGCAGTCCCAGATCAGACACCTCAGAAAGACGCCGCAGATGTCTGATTTGGATTTACACTGTTTATTGATTTATAACGGTTCAATTATGACACTATTGTTAATCCCTGTCATATAATTGCCACCCTGCGGTGCGTGTCGATAAGGTGTGAAAATATGGTCAAGTAATGTCTCTAATTTGCGTTTATTCCCCAATCATAAAATTTAATCCGCAATCAGTGTGAAAATTATTTAATTGCTCCTAAGACGAGTTGCTACGACTATTCTGCTATCTCGTGAATGGTTATGTTTTGGCGCCAAATAGCAGACGCTTGGCGAGAAAAGTTGAACTCTTTGTGTTAACACATCTGTATTCTGTTGTTGGTTATTGACACGGAGCTTACGGAAAGCGCTGTTTTGCTAGCGAGAATACTTTTACCGTTTCCAAACATTTTTTATGAGGTGGGGTTGCTGGGGTACGATGACGTCATTTACCGATCGCGTGCAGAAAAAAAACTAGCGGTGATTTGTGGGCGGCAGTTTGGATGCCGGAAAACTTTGATGTTCGCATTGAACTTGCTTGTTTATTTTGTTTAAAATCAGAGTTTTAGGAATAATACTCACAAAATCGGCCTTGCTAGTAATAGAGATTTTATATTACTCATGTGTAAGTAAAATTGAGTGGACAATTAAACGTTATTTATGTCGGGAATCGTAAAAGGATAGAGCATAACATGAGATGCATCGTATTTTCAGCTGTAAAAAGTAAAAATAAAATGGTCCAAAAATAATTTGGGCGGATTACCCGCACCCAGAACTTGGGCCTGTAATTTGAGGAAAAAAAACTGCGGGTAATACACGCTCGAATACGGTAAAAAGAAATCCAGCAAATCATCTTTTTTTGTTATTTCGGGAGAAAATCAGGCCAAACATTTCATGTGAATTGATTCATTGGAAATATCAAGACCTGTTTGCAATGAAAAAGAAAAATCATCTGCTGAATTTTGCTTCAACAACCTATGGATTATAAAAGCAGGAAATCACCTTTTTTTTACCCACGCCATTTTTCTTTCCCCTTTAAGGTAACTGCATACACCACCAATCGAAAATATGCTAATATTTTTGCTGAAAAAACATGAGTAGGTTTTACAAAAGCTACTCACATTTTTCCAGCAAAAATATATATTAGATATTATGCTTGCTATTGAGAAAGAATTCAAATATCAGCAAATTACATGCGTACATCATCAAAAGCAAATATAATGTTACTTTAGGGGAATGGGAACACCTGGAGCCTGATTTCCTGCCATTTTTCAAAGGGAGACAATTTTCCAGACTTCCAGTTCACTCTTCTATAAACTCTGTCCCACTGAAAAAGGGGTCTACTCTTAAAGAACAGGAGCAAATTCTTTCCTTTAAGAGTTGACCCCTATTGACATGGGAGACAAACGTTGGCTCCGCTGAAAATGTATCCATTCCCCTTCATGTATATCCTAGGCCCTACCCATCGGGGCTAGGAGAAATAGATTGGCTGCAGGGTGCTTCCACGCAGAGCTGAAACCGACCGCACATGAATAGTGGTAAACCGCCCAGAAGGTCTACACCAGCCAAGGCAAAGTGATGCAATTCAGACCATTTTTTTGGTTTCATTGGGTGGCAGGGCTTGGGATGTAATTTCATCCCAATGTCTTGTAAAAGTCCCACAAAATTGGAAGAACCGTCTCCAAAATGACCTAAATTGTGATGACAGGGACGTCAATCCTCAAACATGTATATAAACAATAATGTACAGATTATACGCCCCTGATAGCGCAGTGGTGAATGTGTTCAACTTATGATCCAGAGGTTGTGTGTTCGAGTTCGGCCACCGGTATCGAGGTCTGTCCTTGAGCAAGACACATAATGACACTGCCCCACTCCACCCTGGTGTAAATGGGTAGCAGTGGTGTAAAAGCCACTGCCTCTCTCTCTCGCACACGTGGAAACATCTGGAAAAAGTGTTCAAGAGCGATTCAATAAGCTTGAAGCTTTCATCTCAAACGAACTAAAATAATATTAGTATAAACGAAGATCCTGATAAAAATTCTATTTGTTTTAGGGCAGTGTAATTCACTGGTGCTTTCTACTTACCAAGACTAGTTCTACAAACTTTGGCAAGTTGAGTTGGTGTCATGTGGGGTCGTAAAACTACTTTGAAATTATCTTTCTTCCTTTTTGCCTTGTTTACCTGAAAACAAGTACATTCACACTAGATCTATCTTAACCCATAAGATGCCAATCACGACAATTGTTGTCAGCTTTATCCTCTGCCGGTTAATTTAAAAGTCATTTTTGCAAACAATGTACCCAGATAATCTGAGTCCACACTGTTTGCCTATATGCAAAAATATTTCTAAAAAGTTTCCAAGAAGATTCAGCAGACGACACAAGCATTTTCAGATGTGGTTTTCCTCGGCATCTTCACGGTTAACCCTTATCCTGCTATACAAACCTTACCTTTGCAAACAGAGTAGATCCAGATCAGGTGGATTCTGAAGAAGCCATCTGATCAGGATCTATAGTTTGTCATTCAGTTTGTGAATTTGAGCAAAACATTATATCATGTAATCTGATTGGCTGATAGTCAAAAATGGGTGTGGCTAATTAAATTGTTCAGCAGGATAAGAGTATACACTTCAAGTGCTAATCATAGATCAAAACAGCACATCTTCAATGTTGATATTTAAGACCCACTTTCTGATTCTGGGCATACAGACTTATTTTGCGACATACTTACGAATTTGATCTTGTTTTTCAGCTTTCAGGGCATAAATACAGCCAGAATATCTGTCAGTGCAAACACTGCAGTTTGAGCAGTTTTATATGTACAGCGAAATTCTGCTATTAACACCAGGTAAAATCAAAACTTGTTCTTCCTTAAAAATCATACATAAAATGTTTCCGTTCTTTTTTTCAACTTTCTAAACACAGTGTCCTCTAGAAAGAGACTTCGAGATGATTCAAACATGCTTAACACCACCTTTAAACAGTTCCAAAGATGGTCTGAATTTTTTTTTTTTTTTTTTGGTTTTGGTTTTACGGCCCTTTTAAGATTATTTCATTCATATTGAGCCGATCGTTAAACAGAGGTCAGCGAAAACTGGAGTACCCGGAGAAAAACCACCTGACCTTCCGTTGCAGAACTTGGCGTCTCACATGTGACCCGAGCGAGGCTGGAACCACATCGGTGAGATACCTAATGATCAAGAGTCAGCGCTCTTAACCACTAGGCCACGGAGCCCCGTTAAGATGGTCTGAATACACCACAACCTCTTTATAACACTATTAATGGGATCCAAAGCAGAACCGTGTTAAACAACCGGATTATATCAAAACAACAAGAGCACCGCATGCGGGTGTCAACGCTCGTCTGCAGTTTCTTTTAGAAAACCAAAGTTCTAAGTCAAACAAGAGCAATCAAATTGCAAGATGGAGTTATAAAACTTGTAGAGAATGTAGCTCTTGTGATGGTGAGTATGTGTATGAAGTTTCATGAAGGTAGGCCAAATACTTTTGGAAATATGGTCAAGGTTAAGGTTTTCGGTTAAATTTTCGAAAAATAGGTCTAAGTTCAAAGGTCAAGGTCACAGATCAAAAAGTGTGGTATCACTGAAAAGGTCTTGTTCCAAGGAACATTCATGTGAAGTTTGAAGGCTCTGTTGTGAATAGTATTAAAATGAGAGCAAAAAATGTGTTTCAGAAAAAAATTGGAAAAGGGGAGATAATTCAGCCAAAATCAACAATGTTGTTATGGTCCTTGGTCAAAATGTAGCTCTTGTGATGATGAGTGTGTGTATGAAGTTTCATGAGGCTAGGTCTAATACTTTTTAAGTTATAGCCAAGGTTAAGTTTTTTTGGAACGACGACGCCAGACGCAAGACGACAACGACAAGGCAGACGCCGGAGTGATGACAATAGCTCGAAAGTTTTTTTTTCAAAAAACAGACAAGCTAAAAATGCATAGATTATATAGAAAAATGACCATTTATGGTCATTTTTCTATATAATCTATACATTTTTGGGATCCATCTTGAAACCTTGTTATAACCTAAACTGTGTTATAATGAACAGTGTTATAATGGGGTTGTGGTGTATAGGGCTTCAAATTTTACTGTATTTATGACAACAATGAATTTTGTTAATGTACAAGGTTACCGGTACCTTTGGCTTCGCACAAAGAGCTGCTGACATATGGACTGGTCGTTGATGTTGAGTCAAACAGAAACCACATCTCGGCCCTGGCTCTTCAACACTCAGAATGCTGCTGTAATTTCTTATCACAGAAGCCACATGCCGCCTTCTTAAACTGCACCAGAAAACCTTTTGAAACATCTGACACATATAGGTGTTCTTTAAAAGACTGACAGAGGCCATCTTGCTTAACTAGATAACAGTCTTCTTGTCTGCACTATAAATACCTGTAATAAATACAATGTACATGTAAATGTCTTCATTATAAAACAGAGTTAGGAAGCCTTCATGCGGACTGAACAAATTATTTGTCTAAATCGCGATGGAAGTAAGGGCCAGGATTGCGGCCACATAAAATCGATTTAAGTCCCCCTTCCCCCCCCCCCCCCCCCCAGTCCCAGCACCAGTAAAATTCTTTTAAACTGACCGTTCCAAGGCCGTTCTTCTGTCAAGCAGGGCCTTACAAATCCATTGCCCAGCTGCCCGGGACAAGTCCAAATTTTGGCTTTGCAAGTGATTTTTTATTTCACTTGCCCAGAAAAATGTATAGAATATATTGAGGGAATATTCTAATTCCGAGGCATTTTCAAGATGCTTTGGAATGCCTGGCAAGTGGCTGAAACTTAGATTTGTCAGGCCCTGGCCATGGTTTGTTTTTGCTAAGGTTTGTCTTTGGGCATCACTTATATCTTTTTGTTTTGGATAGCCGATTGGAAAGTAACTGTCCTTATGGCTTTCCACTATTGATGTTTCCATTAGGGTCTAGTTACTTCATGTTTGTTTTGCACAGGTAAGACCCTACCCGGTCATTCGCCAATTACAGGAAACAAATAACAGAAACTCAATTTCATATCCAGTATTTCCCAGGAAATCCCTGTATTTCCCGGGAGTTCCCTGTATTGCCCGCCGTCCAGAGAAATATGAGTATTTCCAGCTTTTTTGCCAACTTTGTTTAGGGGTGGGGATCTTAATGGTTTCTCTGATATAAAGCCTTTTATGAAGTGAAGGGGTTGGATCATATCCCCTGGAGCAGTAAGCACTAGTCTGTGTTACTGAATGTGTCCCACCATAAGGAACATTAAAATACATTAGAACTTTGATGGCTTGAACACCGATGGCTCGTTTACCATGGCTGAGTGGAACTCATTATTTCGTCCCTAGGGAATTCCTCTGCATACAATATAGTGAGGGATTATTTAGGAGATTTTTGTCTTTCATCTTGCAAATGTATGCTGTGTGTACTCATTAGAATTGCCTCGATGAGGCAATTCTAATGAGTACACACAGCACACATTTATATTTTAGAATGTATGCTGTGTGTATTCATTTTTGAATGTATGCTGTGTGTACTCATTAGAATCGCCTCGATGAGGCGATTCTAATGAGTACACACAGCACACATTTTTATTTTAGAACACAAACAAGATGTCCCTTTATGACTAGTGGCAGCAACTCTAATTGGCTCGAACTACCCCTGTCTCGAACATATTTTCTTGGTCCAAAAGGTGTTTGAGCCATTGAAGGTCGACTGTATATGGTTTAGTGGTGGGATTCTGAATGGTTTCTGAGATATTAAGCCTTACATGAACTGGAGAGGTTGGGGAACAGTGCAGGGAGAGCCCAGGTTGGTGTCAATGGATGTGTCTTACCATATGGAACAAGAATATATATGGTTTAGGGGTGGGGATCTGAACAATTTTGGGGTAAATTAGGTCTTTATGAGAGAAGGAATGGAGCGTGACTCATATTCGTGGGCCTCATGGTATCAGAGAAGAAGATTTTGAAGTTTTTACCAATAGAATCCAGTGTGAGCTAATGAGACTCTGGGTGTGGCCAATTTGGACCCTTGGGGCATGGTTGGCACAAGCCTGTGATAATTTTTTAAACTGTATGAGGGAGGTTTGCCATTGTGATGAGGGAGATGTAAAGAGTATATAGGGAAATTCTCAGTTCAAATGAGGGAGACTCCAAAATTTTATTGAAATTTAGCACAAATTGGGCAAAAAATAGCATCAAAATGAGGGCGTCTCCCTCCTGATGAGGGAGGTATCGGGAGCTTACCACTAAATATTTTCCATAGGCGACAATAGTAACCTTTTAAATGCTCCCACAAAAACTACACATACAAAACTTTTCAAACCTTACTCATTTATAGAGCCATCCTAGCTCAACAAGTTGATGAGAAAAAATCCACATGATGCCCGTATCCTTTTCAAGTTATGGTCCGCCATGTTTGTTTACATGCAGATTCGCAGTGAATACAAGCCGGCTTTTTAAAGGAGAGGTGACAATATAAAATCAGCAACAATTTCTTTGAGCTTGCAGATATAATTATAAAACACACATTATTTTATTTCCTTATAACTATCCTTTTCTCACATTGAAATGAAACATGGGATATTTATCCAATGGAAGCCTGTCTGGTATTTAGACTGCAACTAAAAGCTCTGTCCCAAAGAGATAAAATCCAGTAGCTTCCGTATTTAGTGCAAAGCTACCTATCACAGGTATGTTGGCAGGATTTATGTAGAGGACCACTAAACACTGTTACATACTAAATATGCAAGATCTGTGCCTGACGGTTTCAGAGAAGAAAATCTATAAAGTTTTTCCAATTATAAGTCTATGGCACCTAATGAAACCCAAGATGTGGCTAATTTAGACCCTAAGGGGTATGGTTGGCAGGATTTATGTAGAGGACCAATTAACATTGGTACATACTAAATACCCAACAGGCCTCCGTGACCTAGTGGTTAAGAGCGCTGACTCTTGATCATTAGGTCTCTCACCGCTGTGGTTCGAGCCTCGCTCGGGTCACATGTGAGACGCCAAGTTCTGCAACGGAAGGTCAGGTGGTTTTTCTCCGGGTACTCCGGTTTTCGCCCACCTCTGATTAACGATCGGCTCGATATGAGTGAAATAATCTTGAAAGGGCCGTAAAACCAAAACCAAAAAAAAAAAAAAAAAAAATACTAAATACCTAAGCTCTGGGCCTTATGGGTTCAGAGAAGTCTATGGAAGCAAATGAGCCCCGGGGCGTGCTTGGCATGATTTATTGTAGGTGAACACTTAACTATAATAGAAACTAAATATCTAAGCTCTAGGTTTTATGGTTTCAGACAAGAAGATTTTTCAAGTTTTTTCTATTAAAAGGTCTATGGGAGCCAATAAGCCCCTGGGCGTGGCAAATTTAGACCCTAGGGGCATGATTGGCAGGATTATGAAGGTGACCACTTGACATTGCTCGGCCCCCGCCCATCGGGGCTTGAAGAAATAGATGAGCTGCATGATGCTTCCATGCAGAGCTGAAATCCGACACACGAGTACTGGTAAACCGCTTACAGGATCTAAGCATGCCCAGGCAAAGCGGTGCGAGTCGGACTGTCCATGCTTATAAACCCTATTGGTTTCATTGGGCGACAGGGCTTGAGATGTCATTTCATCTCAATGTCGGGTAAAAGTCCCACAAAATTGGAAGCAACGTCTCCAAAATAACCTTTACAGTGTTGACGGGGACGTTAAACCTCAAATCAAACAAATAAAAAACTTGACATTGCTATGTACTAAATATCTAAGCTTTGTGCCTTATGGTTTCAGAGTGAGTGAGTGAGTGAGTGAGAGAGTGAGGAAGTGTTTGAGTTTTACCTCTCACCAACAGCTTAGGTCATACGGAGACGGGGCCTCGATTTAAAGACTCATCCGAAAGTCTGGAGAAGCCTGGGATCCATCCACCGATCCCTGGTTTACAAGGCGAGTAGCATAACCACTACACCATGGAGGCATCTTTCTGGTTTCAGAGAAGAAGATTTTTGAAGTTTTTTTCCATTATAAGTCTATTGGAGATAATGAGCCCCGGGGCTTCAATCTCCGTCATGATTGTCTGCAATGTTTCCATGGACATGTACCGCCTTCCCAGGATCTTCTTCAAAGACGTCTTGGTAAGTCCAATGAGGCGTTCTCAGAATCCACCATACCATGGAGCGCGTGCAGGTATAATTACCTTGTGGCGTTGTCTGAGATCATCACCTAAGGGAAGGACTTGCAACTTGTAAATCTCCTGAATGCCTGTAGAAACGAGTTTGCAGATAAGTCTGTCACAACTTCAAGGAGTATGGCTCTGGTAGCTGTGCATGTGAAGAGGCAGATGTAACATTTCTTCTCACTTCCGGTAGGATTCTTTACGTTTAGTGCCCCAGCAAAGTCAACACCAGTGATGCTGAAATGCGGACCTTCTTCCACTCTGACTTTTGGTAGCGGTGACGGGTCTGGTGTACGGTACGGTCTGCCAATTACTCTGGTACATTTCACAGATGTACGGTACGGTCTGCCAATTACTCTGGTACATTTCACAGATGTAGGCAATAACGATCTGACGCACTGCCGGGTGGACGGTATCCAGTACTTTTGCCTAAGTTGCGTGATGACAGAGTTTACTCCGGAATGCAGCTGGTTCTCGTGAGCATTGAACACGATCAATTTGGTAAGTTCGTGCTCCTTTGGTAGCAAGTATGGAAACCTGGCTGCGTATCCCAGAGGTGTGTTGCGTATTCTTCCGCCGCAACAAATGATCCCATCAGAGTCCAAGTTTGTTTATTTTGTTTGATTTAACCTCCCCATCAACACTGTAAAGGTCATTTTGGAGAAGTTGCTTCCAATTTTGTGGGACTTTTACCCGACATTGAGATGAAATGACATCTCAAGCCCTGTCGCCCAATGAAACAAATAGGGTTTAAAAGCATGGACGGTCCGACTCGTGCGCACCACTTTGCCTGGGCAGGCTTAGATCCGCTAAGCGGTTTACCAGTACTCGTGTGCAGCTCTGTATGGAAGCATCATGCAGCCCATATATTTCTTCAAGCCCCGATGGGCGGGGGCTGGCAGAGTCCAAGTATAATCAGTGTTGTTTCACAAGTGGTAGACGAGAGTTCCTGCTGTTTGTCTGCATTTTGGCTATCTCATCCTGAAATAGTGATGCTTGGCACGATTTCAGCCATCTTTTTTCTAAATCGTGTATCTCGATTGTTGTAAGGCTGCTGGTAACCCTGCTTGCCACTTATCGTCTGCACGTGTATGCACTATGCAGTGACTCGTAGAAGTTTCAGGTAAGTACTGTAATCAGTTGCATGGATTACTCTGTGAGTGCCTGGGACCTCAGAACACTGTAGGCTCGAAATGGTTGTCGTCTGCGTCGGCGTATCATCTGCATATTCAGGTGACATCTATAATGTTGACTGACTGAACTCCCATCTCAGCCATTTTTAGCTCACCTGAGCCGAAGGCTCATGTGAGGTATTAGTATACCACGAGCCGGCGTCCGTCGTCCACACTTTCAACGAAGTATATCTCTGGAACCAGTGGGCCGGCCTTGATCAAATTTCATATGAACCATCATCAGGTAGGGGGAAAGGCTGTATTAGGTTTTCGTGCAGATCGGATGAGAACTCTGGTTGCCACAGCAACAAAGAGCTCCCATAGGCTTAACATAGTCAAAAGCTTGTCATCACTCTAGCTCCGTCAATTTTTTTTCTGATCGACTTCATTCTTGCAGATAACGAGGACAGGCATGAAATCTCGATCAAGTTCGATTTTGGGCTGAATCGGATTATTCACTCAGGAGTTACGTGCCCTTGAGCGTTGAAAAAATTGCCTATTGACTTAACATGGGGAGAATGTTGTCATCACCGTAGCTGCTTCAATTATTTTCAGATTGGCTTTATTCTTGCAGATAACCAGCACAGCCATGAAATCTCGGTCAAGTTCGATAACTGGCAGAATCGGATCATTCACTTAGGAGTTACCTGCCCTTGTGTGTTTTTGCATTAGGGTTAATGGGAATTTCAAAAATGTATATCTTAAAGGCTACTTGGCCAACCTTGATCAAATTTCATGTGTCGCATTATTGGGCAAGTGGAAAGGCTTCATTAGGTTTTCAGGCAGATCTGAGTGGAACTCTGGTTGCCATGGCAACATCTAGCTCCCATAGACTTCACATAGGAAAAAGCTTGTCATCACTCTAGCTCCGTCAATTTTTTTCTGATCGACTTCATTCTTGCAGATAACCAGTGCAGGCATAAAATCTTGGTCAAATTCGATTTTGGGCCCAATCAGATAATTCACTCAAGAGTTACGTCCCCTTGAGCGCCCGAAAAATTGCCTATCGACTTAACATGGGGAAAATGTTGTCATCACTGTAGCTAGTAACGAGGTCAGGCATAAAATCTCGGTTAAGTTCGATTTTGGGCAGAATCGGAATATTGACCTCGGAGTTACGTGACCTTGAGGGACAAAAAATTTGCCCATAGACTTAACATAGGGAAAATGTTGTGACTACGATAGCGACTTGAATTTTTTTCAGATCAGCTTCAAACTTGCAGGTAACGAGGACAGACATAAAATCTCAGTTAAGTTAGATTTTGGGCCGAATCGGATTATTTGCCTTGGAGTTACCTGCCCTTGAGCATAAAAAAATACGTTGTGAGCACGATAGCAACTTTATTTTTATTCAGATCAGCTTCAAACTTGCAGGTAACGTGGACAGGCATAAAATCTCAGTTAAGTTCGAATCGGAATATTGACCTCGGAGTTACATGACCTTGAGCGACAAAAAATTTGCCCATAGACTTTACATAGGGAAAATGTTGTGACTACGATAGCGACTTGAATTTTTTTCAGATCAGCTTCAAACTTGCAGGTAACGAGGACAGACATAAAATCTCGGTAAAGTTCGATTTTGTGCCGAATCGGATTATTTGCCTTGGAGTTACCTGCCCTTGAGCATTAAAAAATACGTTGTGACCACGATAGCAACTTTATTTTTATTCATATCAGCTTCAAACTTGCAGGTAACGAGGACAGGCATAAAATCTCGGTTAAGTTCAATTTTGGGCCGAATCGGAATATTGACCTCGGAGTTATGTGACCTTGAGCGACAAAAAATTTGCCCATAGACTTAATTAGGGAAAATACGATAGCGACTTGAATTTTTTTCAGATCAGCTTCAAACTTGCAGGTAACAAGGACAGACATAAAATCTCGGTTAAGTTCGATTTTGGGCCGAATCGGAATATTTGCCTTGGAGTTACCTGCCCTTGAGCATAAAAAAATACGTTGTGACCACGATAGCAACTTTATTTTTATTCATATCAGCTTCAGACTTGCAGGTAACGAGGACAGGCATAAAATCTCGGTTAAGTTCGATTTTGGGCCGAATCGGAATATTGACCTGGGAGTTACGTGACCTTGAGAGACAAAAAAATTTGCCCATAGACTTAACGTAGGGAAAATGTTGTGACAGAAATAGCGACTTGAATTTTTAGCTCACCTGAGCCAAAGGCTCCAGTGAGCTGATAGTATACCAAGGCTCCGGAGTCCGTCGTCTGTCGTCCGTCCATCCGTCGTCCACACTTTCAATGAAGCATATCTCAGAAGGCAGTCGACCAATCTTGTTTAAATTTTATGTGTAGCACCATTGGGCCAGGGGAAAGGCTGCATTAGCTTTTGGAGCTAGTCTGGTTCATTTGTTCCTTCATACTTCTTTCTCTCCATATAGAGATAATAGACCAATGTTAAATTTTAATTTACGGCCCCCGCCCATAGGGGCTTGAAGAAATATATGGGCTGCATGATGCTTCCCCGCAGAGCTGAATCCGACCCGCACACTAGTACTGGTAAACCGCTTAGAGGATCTAAGCCTGTCCAGGAACCGCGGTGCGAGGCGGACCGTCCATGCTAATAAACCCTATTGGTTTCATTGGGCGACAGGGCTTGAGATGTCATTTCATCTCAATGTCGGGTAAAAGTCCCACAAAATTGGAAGCAACGTCTCCAAAATGACCTATACAGTGTTGACGGGGACGTTAAACCTCAAATCAAACAAACAAACAAATAATCAAAGATTTCTCAGGAACTATAAAAGCTAAAAGCATCAAATTTGGTATTCAATAGAATAATGATGACTTATTTTGTGTAAGAGACATTGGGCTTTCTCAGCTTATTTGTTCATCTGTTCTTTCATTCTTCTTTCTCTCCATTTTGACCAATGTTAAATTTTCGTCAAAGATTTCTCAGGAACTATAGAAGCTAGAAGTCTCAAACTTGGAATGCAATGCAATAATGATGACTTATATCCTGTAAGGGTCAATGGGCTGGATTCTATTAGCAGATTTAGTAGTCAAGTCTGTGAATTGTTAAAACTTAAGTTCCTCAGGTGAGCGGTTTAGGCTCATTGAGCCTCTTGTTCTCTGTTGGGACGCCAACAGAGAAAAACCCAAGCATTATCACCATTTTCACGGGCTAACTGTTTACGAATTTCTCCTGGCATTTTCTCTAACACAACAGGCACAAGCAAATTACCATACGACTCCTGACACTCATTTAAATCTGCCAAATGAACCCCCATATCCAAATGAGCATCAATGTGGACTCAGTATATGAAACATTAGGCCTTTTATGAAGTAGAGGGGGTGGGGCATGGACCCAATGGAGCCCTGGTTGGTATCACTAAATGTGTCTTATCACAAAGAACAAGAATATATATGGTTTAGCAGTGGGGATCTGCATGGCTGGAGATATAAGTGGAGGGGTAGGAGCATGCCCTGTCGTTCCCAGGAAAGCCCAAGATTGTTGTCCCTAAATGTGTCTCATCATAAGGACCAAGTATATATATGGTTTAGGGGTGGGAATCTGAACGGTTTCCAAGATATCCTTTCATGAAGTGGAAAGGAGAGGACTGGCCCCTGCGGACACCCCTACAGTAGGTGTGCTAATAATAAGGAACAAGAACATATGAATATGGGGTGGGGATTTCAATGGTTTCTGAAATATATGGCCTTTTATGAAGTAGAAGGGCGGGGCACATTGCCTCAGCACAAAGAGACCCCCAAGTTGGTGGGACTGAATGAGTCTTATCATAAGGAACAAGAATATATATGGTTTAGGGGTGGGGATCTGAACTATTTCTGAGATATGTGGCTTTTAATGAAGTCAAGCGGTGGAGCAAGGCCCGGGCACGCCCCGGGGACTCACAAGCTGGTGTCAATGAATGTGCCTTATCATAAGGAAGATGAATATATATGGTTTAGGGGTGGGGCTCTGAACAGTTTCTGAGATATAAGGCCTTTTGTGAAGTGCAGGGGTGGGGCAAGGCCCAGGGAGACCCCCAGGTTGGTGTCAATGAAAGTGTCTTATCATAAGGTACAAGAATATATATGGTTTAGGGGTGGGGATCTGTAAGGTTTCCGAGATATTGTGATATTATGAAATGGAAGGGGTGGGGCATGGCCCCAGCACATCCCTGGGGACCCCCAGGTTGGTGTCACTGAATGTGTCTCATCATAATGAACAAGAACATATATGGTTTAGGGGTGGGGATCTGAACAGTTTCTGAGATATATGGCCTTTTGTGAAGTGAAGGGGTGAGGCATGGCTCCGGCCCACCCCGGAAGACCCCCAATTTGGGGTCAATGAATGCGTCTTATCATAAGGAGCAAGAATATATATGATTTAGGGGTGGGGATCTGTAAGGTTTCCGAGATATTGGGCCTTTTATGAAATGGAGGGGCGGGACATGGCCCCGGCGCATCGCGGGGGACCCCCAGTTTGATGTCACTGAATGCGTCTTATCATAAGGAACAAGAGTATATAGGGTTCAGGGGAGGGGATCTGAATGGTTTCCGAGATATTGGGCCTTTTATGAAGTGGAGGGGGTGAGGCATGGCCTCTGCACATCCCGGAGGACCTCCAGGTTGGTGTCACTGAATGCGTCTTATCAATAGGAACAAGAATATATATGGTTTAGGGGTGGGGATCTGTAAGGTTTCTGAGATATAAGTCATTTTATGAAGTACTGGGGGCGGGCATGGCCCCGGCACAACCTACTGGACCCCCAGGTTGACATAAAAGCATATGGTTGAGAGAAGTTTACTAAAGGAACATTTCTATGAAAGTTTTGTCAAAATATCTGCAAAGGCTTTGTAGTTAATGCCATTTTTCAATTTTCCCCATTATAAGTCTATGGAAAATCTAAGTTGCCATAGCAACCAAACTAAAGAGCCGAATTTCATAAAAAACACAAAACCTGTAAAGGCAAATATGGTGAATATTTCCATAAACTTTCAGCCTCATAGAGCATACGGTTTCTGAGGAGATGATTTTTTAAGTATTTTTTTTTTCTATTTTTTCATTTTGGTTTCCATGGCAACCAATACAAATGAGCAGTAGGCCTAAAATCATATGGCAGATAGTAGATTGCCTAAGGAATATTTCTATGAAAGTTTTGACATAATATCTGCAGTGGCTTGGCAGTAAATGCCATTTTTCAATTTTTCCCATTATAAGTCTATGGAAACTCTAAGTTGCCATAGCAACCAAACCAATGAGCCGAATTTCATAAAAAACACAAACTTTCAATCCCCCAACCCAAGGATGCTACAGATGAAATTTGGGCTGAATCGGCCCAGTGGCTTCAGAGGAGATGTCGTTTGAAAATGTTGACGAAGACGCAGACGCACAACTGCCTATCCTATAAGCTCCCCCGGAGCCTTCGGCTCTGGTGAGCTAAAAACTGTTTGGAAATGGTAAAAAAATTCTTGATAGCTAAACGGTTGTGGATAGAGGTGGGTAGAAAACAGCGCTTTGCACAAATCCCTGCCTATTCTTTGAAGCTCCGTATCAATAACCAACAACAGCATACAGATGCACAGTTGACCATCGTACAGTATCTGAAATCGGAAGCTGCTGTTACTGTACGCCCAAAAATCGTTAGCTGCTTTACATGATATTTATGAATAACGCAAAAAATCAATAAAATTCATTAATGACACTTTTGTTGAACACATGTTTTGGAAGGTAAGAGACGTTTCTTTTCAAATTTGCCTCGATTTGCAATCATTATGCGTCCTGTTCTTCACAAGAAAACGATTCTGATGCCGCATCAGTGATTTATCTCATCCTCGGTTGCGGCGATCGTTACTATTTTACATTTTGTCTGTCATGTGGTCAGTTTACACATGTAATAAATTAGCGAGAGCCAAATAAGGTTATAAACCAGCATATCTAAATACCCGTTTACTAGTTCTATATTCCTGCCATCAAAATAATAACTGCTTTGTTCAGAGCCTATCATGTTGGCGACTGTACGATTAGCTGCTAGCTTCGTTTTTTTCTTTGTACGATCAGCTGCGATTATCACTGTCTGAATGTTTTGATTCATGTATAGGACCCGCGATACAGGAAGCTAGTCCCTAGCATTTTCACCAAAGAGGTAAACTTAGCTACAGTATCCCCACCACCTTGAGCCTTGGAAATGTTCGGATCGGGAAGAGCATTCCAATCTCTACTGGCCCGAGGGAAGAATGGATTTTTGTGAATGTCATTTCTTGATGATGATGATGATTTCGTGTTTAACGACGTGTCAACCCTCTTTGTGGGTCATAAGCGACAAGCGGTTAATGGTTAAACACATTTCTTGAACGCCATTGAATGGTGATTTCTACACCTTCTAGCTGGGAGAACAAGATCATCTGTTTGAATGCTTGCAGCACCCTTTAGACCTTTGTTATACAGAAATAGCATACTGTCTCTTCTCTCTCTGGTGAAAGAATGTGCCTTGTACTGGTTATGCGATAGACTGATAGCAAGCGGTTGGTAGCTCTGCTCCATAGCGTAGATTGCGAGTTTTGTTTGTTTGTTTGTATTGGAGTTTAATGGCCCAGTCAACACTATTTAGGTCATTTTTTGAGCCGGTCAGTTTACCTATCCACACTTTTCCTGGGCAGGCTCATACGTAAGTAGTTGACCACTACAGTGCACATTCTTTCGCCAGAAACTGACAACTGCCCTTCTTGAATCAACGAAAGCGAGAGAATGACCGTAGAAAAGATTTTATTCTCCACGTAAGAATGTTGCCGATCCCGGCAGGAATCGAACCCGCGTCCTCCTGATCACCAGTCAGACGTGCATCCGACTTAGCTACCGAGGCCGGCCGTAGATTGTGGGTACTCGTTTAAACGCAATATAAAAGTACAATTTTTGTCGTTTTGTGTTTCAGTCTTACGCGTTTATGTTCGATAGCTGGAAAGGCCCGTCAACGGGCTACGGTTTATTTCGTCTGTATCCCGTAAACGATACAAAGATGCCAGCAGAAGTTGTCGTCTGCTTTGTTGTCTGTCGGGCACTGTTAAAGTAATTGTTGCTCCTCAAGGAGCAGTTTGATCAGGATCCACATTGTTTGCCTACATAAACAATATGATTAAAATTGGCAAGAATGGGAAGCAGACGACCTAAACCGTAGACATTTTCAGGTGAAGTATTTTTTTTTTACTTGACATCTTACAGCCCCCATTGGGGCTTGAAGAAATAAATGGGCTGCATGATGCTTCCACGCATAGCTAAATCTGACCGCACACGAGTACTGGTAAACCGCTTAGAGGATCTAAGCCTGCCCAGGCAAAGAAGTGCGAGCTGGACCGTCCATGCTTATAAACCCTATTGTTTCATTGGGCGACAGGGCTTGAGATGTCTTTTCATCACAATGTCGGGTAAAAGTCCACAAAATTGGAAGCAACATCTCCAAAATGACCTTTATAGTGTTGACGGAGACGTTAAACATCAAATCAAACAAAACAAACTTGACATCTTAAGAGGGTCAAATTGACCGCACCCATACTTGTCGACAGTAGATAGCCCTGACTTGAGTTTGTTTGTTTGTTGGTATTTGAGTTCAACGGCCGATGCAACGCAATTTAGGCCATTTTCCACACTTTTCCCGTAAGCGATAAACCAGTACAGTGTACATACTTTCACCTGAAACTGCCAACTGTCCTTCTTGAAACAGCAGAACGGAGAGAATGACCGTAGGAAATTTACTTGAATTGAGGGTTTACGTCCCCGTCAACACTGTATAGGCAATTTTCAATTTTGTGAGACTATACCCGATATTGAGATGAAATGACTTCTCAAGCCCTCCCGCTCAATGCAACCAATAGGGTTTATATGCACGGACGGTCCGACTCGCACCACCTTTCCTGCTTGGCAGGCTTATAACATGTAAACGGTTTACAAGTACTCATGTGCAGTCGGTTTCAGCTCTGCGTCGAAGCATTATGCAGCCTAGTCTATTTCTTCAAGCCCCGATGGGCGGGGGCTGGAAGATTTCATGATCAGTCTCATGAAAGAATGCTGCCGACCGCAACAGGTTTCGAACCTGCGTCCTGCTGCTCCCTATAGACACGACTTGAGACTTAAACTATTTCGTTTAACCAAGAATTTAAGCAACTAGTGTGGACCCTGATCAGACGGCAGTCTGCAGCATCTCACATGGGTCTGTTTGCCGACCGCAACAGGTTTCGAACCTGCGTCCTGCTGCTCCCTATAGACACGACTTGAGACTTAAACTATTTCGTTTAACCAAGAATTTAAGCAACTAGTGTGGACCCTGATCAGACGGCAGTCTGCAGCATCTCACATGGGTCTGTTTGCCAAAAGGCAGTGGCTGGTTTCTGCGTCTTTATAAAATAGTCACAGTCTATAGCTAACAGTCCTCATGCACCTTATTTGTGTATATTCAAATAATAATAAAAAAAATTTGCTGGAGTTTTTTTTTTTTTTTTTTTCATGTTGAAATCTATAATTGTGAAGGGACGAGTTGGGGGGATGACGTCGTTTCAAGACATCGCGTATCGAAGTTGACGTCATTATTCATTAATCCAGTCGCGCGATTTTATTTTGTTTATATTTCTTCTGGGTGGTTGGGCGAGGCAAAGGTGATGTGTATCTCCAACTGATATTGGTTTACAGTTGTGCGAGGCCTGTCGTCATTACAGCAGGTAAGGGTAGAAGGGGAATATTGTCACTTCTTCTACTTTCTACACTTCCGTTCATTTTTCTCCTCTCTCCCTTGCTTTCTTCTCCTCTACTATCTCTTCTGTCTCTATTCATACTTTTTCTGAGAGAAGACACAAAATGACCCACGAGGGTTGGTATGTCGTTAAACCACAAACCAACAAATCCCGCAAGCCTGTCAGCTATGTAAGGTAATTAAAGTTATGTCCCTTTGGAAGCGTATTGAAAATATGAGACGAAACACAACAACCAATAAAAAATCTAAAAATGCTGAATTTTGTTGTTGTTGTTGATGTTTTTGATCTTGGTCATTTGACATATTTCACACATTTTAGATGGCCCCCGTCCATCGGGCCTTGAAGAAATAGATGGGCTGCACGATGCTTCCATGCAGAGCTGAAACCGACCCGCACACGAGTACTGGTAAACCGCTTAGATGATCTAAAATAGAAGTGAAGGCAATGGTCAGGAATCGGCTCCCATCAGAGACACCAAGGGAAAGAAACACAAACATGGAACAACAGACCCTAATGGAAACATCAATAGCGGAAAGCCAAAAAGGGCAGATACTTTCCAACAAAATGGCCAACTGGCTATCCAAAACAATATAAGCGACACAAACACTCAAAGACAAACCACATGAACCATAAACAACAAGAGGCCCAAGAGGGCCTGTCGCTCCACCGGCTAACTTCAGACAATTGTCATATTTATTACATTAACCAATTGTATACTAGTGGACTCTTCTATTGCTATATGTTGGACCAGTCCATTTGTCATATAAGGGGTGTCAGGCCTATTTTTTTTCTATTTTTGATGGAAAATTCTGTTAGCAAATAGTGCAGGCCCTGATCAGACATGGTGTTCTGTGGGGTCTGATCTGGGCCAGCACTGTTTGCCAAGGTACCCATTTAGGGTTTTCCCGCATGCAATGGGTAAAAAAGAAACAAGTGATCCACCCACGGAATGTCCATTCTATATTTTTTGGACCCCAGAGCCATGGTTGGCAGGATTTATGTGAGTGACCATTTGGCATTGCTCCGTTCTAAATATCTAAAGCTCTGGGCCTTATGGTTTCAGAGAAGAAGACTTTTTTTAAGTTTTTCCTATTATAAGTATGGGAACTAATATGCCTCTGGGCGTGACCAATTTTTTACCCCAGGGGCATTGTTGGCAGGATTCATTTGAGTGACCACTTGACGTTGCTGCATACTTAATATCTAAGCTCTGGGCACTGATGGTTTCAGAGAAGATTTTTGTCAGTTTTTCCCAGTATAAGTCTATGGGAGCTTATGGGCCTCAGGGTGTGGCCAATTTGGACCCCAGGGGCATAGTTGGCAGGATTTATGCAGTTGAATACTTCAAGTTGCTACATACTAAGCTCTTGGCCTTATGGTTTCAGAGGAGAAAAGTTTCAAGATTTTGTCATTATTAGTCTATGGGAGCTACTATGCACCGGGGCGTTGCCAATTTGGACTCAAGAGTCATAGTTCGCAGGACTTAGTAGGTGACCACATAACTTTGCTACATACTACAGTTCAACCTGTATTAAGCAAGTGCCTAAGGGATAGTCAAAATATGCTTGCTTAAGACAGGTTCTTGCTTAATACAGGTGAAATTTAACACATCTGCCTTTCTTGGGAACTGAATGCCTGCTTGCTTAAGACAGGTTGCTTGCTTAATAGAGGTGGCCACTAAGACCGGTTTTACTGTAAATGTCTTAGCTTTAGGCTTTATGGTTTCAGAGAAGAAGTTTTTCCGTCTATTGGTCTATGGAAGCTAATGAGCCAAAGGTGGTGGCCATGGCGGCCATGTTTTTTGTCTGATCAAAATTTCTTCAATGAATCTGACAATGGTAGACACAAGGAACATTCATGAAAATTAAGAACGAAATCTATTTAGCGGTTTGGGAGGAGAAGATTAAAAAAAAAAAAGATCCCTTTATGAGTCTATGGAAGCTAATTAGCCAATGGGCGTGTCCATGGTGGCCATGTTTTTTGTCTGATCAAAATTGCTTCAAGGAATCTGACAGAGGTCCACCCAAGGAACATTCATGCAAAGTAAGAATGAAATCCATAAAGTTGAGCGGTTTTGGAGGAGAAGGTTTTTAAAACTTTTCCCCATATAAGTCTTTGAAAGCTAATGAGCATGGCCATGGCAGTCATGTGGGGCATGGCCATGGTGGCCATGTTTTTTGTCTGATCCGAATTTCTTCAAGGAATCTGACAGAGGTCCACCCAAGGAACATTCATGCAAAATAAGAATAAAATCCATTGAGCGGTTTTGGAGGAGAAGATTTTTAAATATTTTTTTTTTGGTTTCGATGCCATTTTGTTCTGCATGTAACAAAATTCTTTGAAGGAATTCAGAAGAGGACTATGTGAGAAACATTCCTGTGAAGTTTGGTTACAATCGACCAAGTATTTAAGGAGGAAATGTTTAAAGAAAAAAAGTTAACGCACGGATGCACAACCGCACAGACGCACAACAAACACAGGGCCATAACATATAACATAAGACCCGCCGGTCTTTGGCCAGTGGAGCTAAAAAATGAACAGATTTATGTTTTTATTTCTTTATTTATTTATTTTTTCCTTTCCTCCGTCGGATTCGGTATGCCTCCCTTTTCAACTAAGCCATTTTAACCCTCAGGGATCTGGAGAACTGTTGATACTGTAGTATAATTAGGTCTAATAAATCAATCTCCCTCAGTATTTTGAATTTATTTTGCAACATCAAGTCGTATAAATAGAGTTTGTGTTGAAAACATCAGTTCTATCACCAGTGTGATTGGCAAGTGAAATTTCTGATGTTTTGAATTTTAGAATGACAATTTGTAGGTGGACCTCTATAGATATGTGATAGTCAGCAAAATTGGAGGAGATTAATTCTGATACAGGAAGGTACTTTTAAATAAATAAATAAATAAATAAATAAATAAATAAATAAATAAATAAACAAGAACTTTTGAAGAAGAGAAGACTTTTTTAACATTACACTACATGTTATATAGTGAAAATAAACCCCGCCCACTGCAGCCATGTTTTTTGTTGGATCAAAATTTCTTCAAGGAATCTGAAAGAGGTCCACCCAAGGAACATGCATGCCAAATAACTATGAAATAAAACAAGAACTTTTGCAGAAAATATTTACAGCATTACACTATATGTTATATAGTGAAAATAAGCCTCGCCCATGGCGGCCATGTTTTTTTGTAAGATCAAATTTTTTTCAAGGAATCTGACAACAGTCCACCCAAGGACAATTCATGCAAATTACGATGAAATCCCACAAGTACTTTTGCAGAAGAAGATTTTTTAGCATTACATTATATGTTAAATAGTGAAAATAAGCCCCGCCCATGGCGGCCATGTTTTTTGTCGGATCAAAATTTCTTCAAGGAATCTAAAAGAGGTCCACCCAAGGAACATTCATGCAAAATAAAAACAAGGCATCACATGCAATACAAATCCCCTCGCACTAGACAACTTCGTGTGTGGAAAACACTGAAATGGCAAAAGTCCAACTTGCTTGAGATATTATCATATGCAACATTTGTGTAAAGTTTGTTTAAAAATCCTGCAATAAATGTACATTCTAGAGTGATGACGTTTCTCTAAAAATAGCCATAGTGACCTTGACTTGAGGCCATGACCACGAAAGTAGATCTTGCTCAAGATATTATCATAAGCATCTTTTGTGTGAAGTTATATTAAAATCTGTTTATAAATGTAGGCGGTAGAGCGATGACAAAGTTTTTCTAAAGATAGCCACAGTGACCTTGACTTTGAGGTCATGACCTTGAAAGTCGAAGTAAGTCGATATATTATCATAAGAAACATTTGTGTGAAGTTCTATTACAATCCATCATTAAATGTAGGCGCTAGAGGGATGACAAAGTTTTTCTAAAATAGCCACAGTGACCTTGACCTTGAAAGTCTAAATAGCTCGAGATATTGTCATAAGGAACATTTGTGTGAAGTTATATTGAAATTGGTGAAAAAATGTAAGCACTAGAGCAATGACAAAGTTTTTCTAAAAATAGCCACAGTGACCTTGACCTTGAAAGTCAAACTCGCTCGAGGTATTGTCATAAGGAACATTTGTGTGAAGTTATATTGAAATGGGTGAAGAAATGAAAGCGCTAGAGCGATGAAAAAAGTTTTCTAAAAATAGCCACAGTGACCTTGACCTGAAAGTGGAACTTACTAGAGATATTGTTATAAGGAACATTTGTGTGAAGTAATATTGAAATTGGTGAAAAAAATGTAAGCGCTAGAGCAATGACAAAGTTTTTCTAAAAATAGCCACAGTGACCTTGACCTTGAAAGTCCAACTCGTTCGAGGTACTGTCATAAGCAACATTTGTGTGAAGTTATATTGAAATCAGTGAAGAAATGCAGGCGCTAGAGCTATGACAAAGTTTTCTAAAAATAGCCATAGTGACCTTGACCTTGAAAGTCGAATGGCGAGATATTGTCATAAGGAACATTTGTGTGAAGTTATATTGAAATCGATGAAGAAATGTAAGCGCTAGAGGGATGACGAAGTTTTTCTAAAAATAGCCACAGTGACCTTGACCTTGAAAGTGGAACTCGCTAGAGATATTGTCATAAGGAACATTTGCATACCTGCCAACTTTGAGAAAATCCAAAGAGTGAGACTGCGCGCGGCGGACCATTTTTCACCTTCTTTTTTAGTATTTGGCTCGCAGGGAATTTTCAGGAAAAAATTGAAAGAGTGAGATTTTTTTTCTCCTAAAAATGCTAAGGGCTTTTCCAGAATTAACCGTATGGGGTGGGCATGGGTGCCACCTTTTTCAAAGACCCACCACTCAATAGTATAATAATAATAATAATAGTCCAAATATACCTGTGACCTGGAGGTGTTTTTCCAATAGTTCTGTATCCCGGCTCTAATTCGCATACAATAGCGATTCTGAAAAGCCGATAATAACCAGTTCGCATAGGTAAATATCCGGTATGGCGAATTTATTATAAAGGCGTGAGATGCATTGAAATTCGTGAGATTTGGGCCATTTTCAAAATACGATCGTGGGGGAGTGAGACACACAATAAATCGTGAGAGTCACGCCCAAATCGGGAGTGTTGGCAGGTATGCATTTGTATGAAGTTATATTGAAATTGGTGAAGAAATGTAAGCGCTAGAGCGATGACAAAGTTTTTCTAAAAATAGCCACAGTGACCTTGACCTTGAGGCCTTGACCTTGATAGTCGAACCCGCTTGAGATATTGTCATAAGGAACATTTGTGTGAAGTTATATTGAAATCAGTAAAGAAATATAGGCGATAGAGCGATGACAAAGTTTTTTCTAAAAATAGCCACAGTGACCTTGACCTTGAGGCCATTGTTTGGAAAGTCGAACTCGCTGGAGATATTTTTATAAGGAACATTTGTGTGAAGTTATATTGAAATTGGTGAAGAAATGCAGGCGCTAGAGCGATGAAAAAGTTTTTCTAAAAATAGCCACAGTGACCTTGACCTTGAGGCCATGACCTTGAAAGTCCAACTCGCTCAAGATATTGTCATAAGGAACATTTGTGTGAAGTTATATTGAAATCAGTGAAGAAATGTAGGAGCTAGAGTGATGACAAAGTTTTTCTAAAAATAGCCACTGTGACCTTGACCTTGAAGCCATGACCTTGAAAGTGAACTCGCTCGAGATATTTTTATAAGGATCATTTGTGTGAAGTTATATTGAAATTGGTGAAGAAATGTAAGCGCTAGAGCGATGACAATGTTTTTCTAAAAATAGCCACAGTGGCCTTGACCTTGAGGTCATGACCTTGAAAGTCAACCTCGCTTGAGATATTTTTATAAGGATCATTTGTTTGAAGTTATATTGAAATTGGGGGAGAAATGTAGGCGCCAGAGCCATGACAAAGTTTTTCAAAAAATAGCCAGAGTGACCTTGACCTTGAGGTCATGACCTTGAAAGTCGATCTTGCTCCAGATATTGTCGTAAGGAACGTTCGTGTGAAGTTATATTAAAATCGGTCAAGAAATGTAGGCGCTAGAGCGATGACAAAAGTACGTACGTACGTACGTGGCGCCAGAACGATGACAAAACTACGTACGTACGTGGCGCTAGAGCGATGACAAAAGTACGTACGTACGTACGGGACAAATGCTATATCCCCCCTCACAACTATGTTGTGCGAGGGGATAATGAAATCCAACAGGTGGGTTTGGAGGAGAAGATTTTTAAAGATTTTTAATTTTTTGTGTGGTTTTGTTGCCATGGCAACCAGAGTTCTGGGTGTAACAAAATTCTTTGAAGGAATTTAGAAGAAGACTAAGTAAGGAACATTCCTGTGAAGTTTGGTTACAATTGGCCCAGTAGTTTAGGAGGAGAAGATGTTTTAGCATTACACTATATGTTAAATAGGGAAAATAAGCCCCACCCATGGCGGCCATGTTTTTTGTCGGATCAAAATTTCTTCAAGGAATCTGAAAGAGGTCCACCCAAGGAACATTCATGCAAAATAAAAATGAAATCCAACAGGTGGTTTTGGAGGAGAAGATTTTTAAAGATTTTTAATTTTTGTGTTGTTTTGTTGCCATGGCAACCAGAGTTCTGGGTGTAACAAAATTCTTTGAAGGAATTTAGAAGAGGACTAAGTAAGGAACATTCCTGTGAAGTTTGGTTACAATGGGCCCAATAGTTTAGGAGGAGAAGATGTTTTAGCATTTCACTATATGTTAAATAGGGAAAATAAGCCCCGCCCATGGCGGCCATGTTTTTTGTCGGATCAAAATTTCTTCAAGGAATCTGAAAGAGGTCAACCCAAGGAACAGTCATGCAAAATAAAAATGAAATCCAACAGGTGTTTTGGAGGAGAAGATTTTTAAAGATTTTTAATTTTTTGTGGTTTTGTTGCCATGGCAACCAGAGTTCTGGGTGTAACAAAATTCTTTGAAGGAATTTAGAAGAGGACTATGTAAGGAACATTCCTGTGAAGTTTGGTTACAATTGGCCCAGTAGTTAAGGAGGAGAAGATGTTTGAAAAAAAAGTTAACGCACGGACGCACAACGGACGCAGGGCCATGACAATAGCCCCGCTGGCCTTCGGCCAGTGGAGCTAAAAATAAACCGCGACTGGGCGGCTTTTAAAAAAAATCGATTTTACCTGGCCACCAACCGCGCCCTTACTTCCGTCGCGATTCAGACAATTAGTGCAACACAAAAATCAAACAACCACAGAGAAACTGCCCAGGCAAAGCGGTGCGAATCGGACCGTCCATGCTTATACACCCTATTGGTTTCATCTGGCGGCAGGGCTTGAGATGTCATTTCATCTCATTGTCGGGTAAAAGTCCAACAAAATTGGAAGCAACGTCACCAAAATGACATTTACAGTGTTTACGAGGACGTTAAACCTCAAATCAAACAAACAAACAAAAACACATTTTTTCGAAACAACGTGCCAAGTACCTGTGCACTGAATGTATATAAACACACATGTAAAGTCAGCTTGCTGTGACGAAATCATAATGACGTCATTTGAATTGAATGCCGCCGTATTTTGTCTAATCCCTCTCTCGTTTTGTGCGTGCGCATGTATATGTAGGTGTAGCTGTATGTATAAGAGAGAGTGACACTCAGAACGCGTATCTGTAAACTTCAAATGATTGATTATTGACGGTATTCGACTGGTAGGTTTCGTGAAATTTCCGTGAAATTTCGTGAAATTCCACGTAGGAGTGTGGTGCCTAGATGTAATAGCTGGTCACATGGTCCAATCAAATATTTTATTTGTGTATAGGTCATAAGCGACCGTGATGCACGAAAGGTTCGACTTTTCCTTCGAATAGAATCGTGCCCCACGATCGCTTATGTATTTGAAAAATGCCCCATATTTGATTGGACCATGTGATCGACTATTACAAGAAGACACCACACTCCTGCGTGGAATTTCACGGAAATTTCACGAAACTTCCAAGTCGAATATGGCCATTGTTAACTCCCTCTCACTCTTTATATCTGATTTTGACACTGCAATATCGCGCATCCATTTTTTTTCAACCAGGCCTTAGGTTGAATCTCTCTGTCTCTCTACATTCTCTCTCTCTGGGCTTCTCCAAAATTTCGAATGAGTCTTTAAACCGAGGCCCCGTCTCCGTATGACCTCAGCTGTCGGTGGGATGTAAAATGTAATTGACTCTCTCCTCGCTCGCTCTCTCTCTCTCTCTCTCTCTCGTTTCGTGCGTGCGTACATACATGTGTGTATAAGAGAGAGAGAGAAAGAGAGAGAGATATTTGTACGGGTGAGAGAGAGAGAGAGAGAGAGAGAGAGAGAGAGAGATTTGTACGGGTGACATCTGTAAACTTCAAATCTCACTCTTTTTCTTTGATTTTGATCTTGACACTGCAATTACGCTCATCCATTTTTTTTTCAACCAGGCCTTTGGTTGAATCTCTCTCCCGTCCCATCTCCGTATGACCTTAGCTGTCGGTTGGATGTAAAAATGTAATTGACTCTCTCTCTATCTCTCTCTATCTCTTTCTATCTCTCTCACTCTCTCTCTTTCTCTCTCTCTCTCTCTCTCTCTCTCTCTCTGTCTCTCTCTAACGCACAACCAAACGAATGAACGGACGAGCAAACTGACTATTATCGTTTACTGGAGAGATTCATAGTACACTGAACCGAAAAAGAAACGCAACTTTTTAACCCAAAAGATTTTCATGCAACCATCAGGTTGACTGAAAAATCATTTTGCGATTTACTTTCATACATTTTAAACTTTCTTATGCAGAAAACATTTGGGCGATATCTGTACAGTTTAACGTTCCATTTGGCAATTCGTAGTTTTCAACATTTCCTCATGCAGTACATTAACTGTATACAGTAACCTCATCATATTGGCATATTGTGTTACCTGGAGTTTAGGTTTCAAAAGTCCGGTACAATTTCTCTACGGAATATGGTACGTTTGACGCAAGATCAGCGTAACACGTAACGTAGCGGTCCAAATGCTTCTACGTGGGACGTCTCAGTCTGTCATCGCCAGGAACTTCCAAGTGAGTAAATCGACGATAACTCGCTTGTACCGGCGTGACTCGCACAGCATAGGATGACGACGTCAGGTTAGAATGGCGTGACTCGCACAGCATAGGCCAAACCTGTTTCCCCTTCGTCAGTGGCGTAAAGTAATGTTTTCTGACGAGTCCAGGTACTTGTTGTACAGAGTTGACGGCCGTCAACGTGTGTATAGGCGTGATGGAGAGCGTTATCGTGACAGTTGTTTGGTTGAACCTGATCGATTTGGAGGCGGTGGGTTGATGGTGTGGGCTGGCATATCTTATGGTCATAGAACGCCCCTGGTATTCATTGGTGGATCTTTGACGGCTTAGCGTTACGTTGACGTCGTTTTACGACCAGTAGTTGTTACATATGTATGACAGCACACCGTTATGTTTCAACAGCAAAACAACGTTGACGTGATGCACTGGCCTCCGTATAGTCCAGATCTCTCTCCTATAGAACATTTGTGGGACGTCTTGGATAGGCGCGTACGTAACCGCCACCAGCCGCCAACAACGTGTCAAGCCATGCGTCTCACGCTCATACAGGAGTGGAATGCTATTCCCCAGGCAGAAATCAGTCGTTTAATCATGTCCATGACCAGGCGTGTGCGTGCAGGACTGAATGCAAACGGAGGACATACTCGGTGTTTTGAACTTGTGAAATGACTACCTCTATGACAGAACGGATTTGTGTTCCAAACATTCTCACTGGAAATTGAACTCTCTATAGTAGTTACATTCAGGAATTATTATATTATTGTGTCATTAAATCGATTTTCTGCAAACATGATTACTTCTGCAAATACTCACATTTATATTTGGAGTTGCGTTTCTTTTTCGGTTCAGTATATTCCTATTATACTTTCACTTTTAACGCAGTAATCATTGTCACAATTCTAAACTTTCTTCATTAAGAACCACTCTATATGTATTAGATCCCAGATACAGTTACACACTCTCGAGGAATGTTCCCTCTAAGGTGTAAGAAGCCTCAATTTTAATTTCTCTTCCTAGTTAGTTATCTGCATAATATTGCAGTTAACGGACTTAAACCCCATCCCGATTATCGTGCCAAACAACCTAGTATTATCTATATTATTCTGAATTTCCCGGTAGCAAACACAGTTATACTTCTGAGTCTATCTCAGTGGAAATATTAATGTACAGGGAGAATAACACTGGACCAAGAACAGTCCTTTGTGGGACCCCAGACAAAAATGTAGCTCACATTAACAACAACTCGCTGTTTTTGTAGCAGACAGTAACCCATCTGATTGAGAGCCTCTCCCCCACCCCAATGCTGTAACAAAATACCTGGCGGCAAATCAGTAGTTCTCGACGAGGGTGGTGGTGGTGGTGCAGGGGGGGGGGACTATCGAATCAAAAGCCTTCTGGAAGTTCCGCCTTCCAAGTATTCTCACCAAATCATTCATAATCGAGCTCAACTGAGTTTCACGGCTATGCCTTTTCCTAAGTGCGTAATGTTTGTCTGACAAAAGTTTATGTTCATCCAAGTGGGCCACTAATTATTAGTAAGAGCCCTTTCACCTTTTTGAAAGACAGAACATATGTTAGCTAGGAGACATTCTTTAAGGATTTCACCAGTATCAAGAGTTTGTTGGAACACATGTGCCAACACTAGATCTACCTTATTTGCTAGTTATTCCTTCAAGTTCATCAGGTCCTAAGACCTTTAGATGTGTTCAAGCCTTTAAGTTACTTGATCACTCCTTCCGATGACACAACAAATTTATCCATGAAAGGGGCCGATCTTCGAGTCAATGGAACCTCCTTGAACTCAGTTTTATTACATTTATTATTAATATAGCTATGGTTTCGTTTTTAAGAAGTTGCATAGTGGATGACTCCTTTGAGGTAGTTCTAAAGAACACTCATAATATATGTTTGCTCAAAGAACACGTTAGAACCGCCTTGGTATACGAGTATGTATGTTTGCTCAAACACATAGATTGTGGATACTCATTAGAACCGCCTCGCCGAGGCCGTTCTAACGAGTTACTACAATGTATATTTGTAGCAGAAATATGGAAACTTTCATTTTTTGTCTGAAATTTTCATTTGTTGTGGTATATTTTCCAATATATTTCAGTAGGCGTGTTTTGGTAATGTACGCGACATTGAGCTGACTTCTCAAGCCCTTCTGCCCAATGAACCCATTAGGGTTTATATGCATGGTTGGTCCGACTCCCACCGTTTACCTGGGCAGGCTTAGAACCCTCTTAGCAGTTTACCAATGGTCTCAGTTCTGCGTGGAAGAATAATGTAGCCATATCTATTTTTCAAGCCCCGAAGGGCGGTGGCCAACTAGCACATGTAATAACACCCATGCGTACTCAAATGCATAGATTGTGGATACTCATTAGAACCGCCTCGCCGAGGCCGTTCTAACGAGTTATTACAATGTATATTTGTAGCAGAAATATTGAAACTTTCATTTTTTGTCTGAAATTTTCATTTATTGTGGTATATATTCCAATATATTTCAATAGGCGTGTTTTGGTAATGTACGCGACATTGAGCTGACATCTCAAGCCCTTCTGCCCAATGAACCCAATAGGTTTATATGCATGGTTGGTCCGACTCGCACCACTTTCCTGGGCAGGCTTAGAACCCTCTTAGCAGTTTACCAATGGTCTCAGTTCTGCGTGGAAGAATAATGTAGCCATATCTATTTCTTTAAGCCCATGTAATAACACACATGCGTACTCAAATGCAGATCAAGAAAATAAATGGTGTTTATAATATTAATATTAAACTACTGTTCAAAACATCACAACCAGCTCTTCGTATCCTTGTATCCTTGCAGTCATTGTACAGCACTTGCGGTATCGGCGTATGTTGTTTATATTTCGCCCAGTGAAAATATCTTTGAGATAGTTGCGTTAAAAATACCATCATGAAAACACGCCTATATAATTTTGATCCCCATGAACCCTACTTTTATATAGTAAAACTGGGGTTTCTGGGGGTATACCTTATTTTTCTTATTTCTACTCTAAAATGTAGATTGTTGGTACTCGTTAGAAACGCCTCGACGATCTATATTTTGAGCAGAAATAAGAAAAAGATCACAATTTTTCATCTTAAAATTTTAGTGGTTTTTTTCGGCGATAAAAGTGGCAATGTATTTGTATAGGCATGTTTCCCTAATGTAAAACATGCATTTTAATATTATATTCTAACATTTTAAGTGTCCTTGTCCGACATTGTCAGTCCTTGCCAGTCCCAGTAGTGTTTAGTAGGACCGTATATTTTTGTGCAGAAATAATAAAAATAACGTTTACCCCTGTAAACCCCGGTTATACTGTATAAAAGTGGGGCCCAAAGGGGTCAGAATTATATAGGCGTGTTTTCATGTTGCCTAGACAGCTGTTACAACAGACAAGTGATTTTAGAACTATGTCAATCATCGCAAAACGTTGAATCTATCAGAACATCTGTCTGTACAAATTTTCTTTGTAATGGTCCAAATTTCTCTTGCATAGCGATGGACCACAACGTGTATATAGCATGATGTCAATACCCTTCACACGTTCACTTTTTATATGCTGCAGCTAAGCGTACAGTCTTTTTTCGACTTTTGCAGCTAATGATTGCGTACAGATGCAGCTAATCGTACAGGGGCTAGTATGATAGGCCCTGAATAAAGCAGTAAGTTTTTTGAAGGGAGGCAGGCAGAACTAGCAAATGGGTACTGAGATGTGATGGTTAATGATTGTTCTATGTCTACGCTTATTTAGAATAAGTGTAAACTGGCCATAAGACAGATAAAATGTGAAAAAATAATGGTCGCTGCGAGCGATAATGAAAAAAATCACTGATGCAGCACCAGAATCATTTTACTGTGCCGAACAGGGTACCTTATGATTCCAAATCGAAGCAAATTTGAAAAGGGATGACTCTTACCTTCCCAAGCATGTGTCCTTTCCGGGTGTTAATACTAAATTTTACTGATTTTTAACGTTTTTTATAAATATCGTGTAAAGCAGCTAACGATGTTTGAGCGTACAGTATCAGCAGCTTCCGATTTCAGATACTGTACGATGGTCAACTGTGAGATGTGTTTACACAAATTAAAGCGTTCAACTTTTCCTGCCGAGCTATTTGGTGCCAAAGCATAACCATTCACGAGATCATAGAATAGTCCATTTTTATTTTTCATACATCTACCGTAAGATTTAGTAACTCGTCTTAGGAGCAATTAAATCATTTTCACATTGATTGTGAATTAAATTATTAAATTATTAAAACGCAAATTAGAGACGTAACTTGATCATATTTTCACACCTTATCGACACGCACCGCAGGGTGGCAATAATATGACAGGGATTAACAATAGTGTCATAACTGAACTGTTATAAATCATCAAACAGTGTAAATCCGAATCGGACGTCTGCAACATCTTTCTGCGGTGTCTGATCAGGGACAGCACTGTTTACCAATGTCCATCAAAAAGGGCCGCTGGGCATATATTGGTTAATAAATAAATAACAAGGGTGAACAGGTAAAGTTTTTTCATCATTTTAATGTATAATACATGCTTTCTGGTGATACTCGCACCCATGTGCATTTTCCCGCCTTTTGCAGACAATCGCGTGTTCCGTTGTGTGTTACAAAAACTGGCCAAATTCTTACTTTTTCTCACTTACGCACCCACCAAAATTTCAGCACATGTTTCATGCGGATAATACAACAATATAATAGTTTTTTCCCCAGATTTTGGCTAAAAAAGTGGGTGCGGTTAGTATGCAAATGCGGGTAATACATGCCCGAATACGGTAACTGTCCTTATGGGCTTCCTTTGTTTAGGTTTCCATTATGGTCTGGTCGCTTCATGTTTGTGTTTCTTTCCCTTTGGTGTCTTTGATGGGTGGATTAAGTTAACTGTATCGATTCCTGATCTTTCTTTTACTTCTACTTTAGATCCTCTAAGCGGTTTACCAGTACTCGTGTGCGGGTCGGTTTCAGCTCTGCATGGAAGCATCATGCAGCCCATCTATTTCTTCAAGCACATGTATGTGAGTTATGTGTGAGAGCATGAGTGCATGTGTGTGTGTACATGCATGTCTGAATGTGTGTGTGCATGTGTGTGTATGTGTGTGTGCACATGTGTGTGTGCACACAGCATGTGTGTGCATGCAGGCTTGCATGAGTGTGTGCATGCATACATGTGTGCATAAATGCATGAGAAAGTGCATGTATGAACATGTGCATCCTTGCATGCATGAGCATATGTGTGTGCATGCATGTATGAGTGTGTGTGAATGCATGTAGGTTCACATGCATGCATGCAAGAGTGTGTGTGCATGCATTCATGCATGAGTGTGTGAATACATGTAGGTGCACATGCATGCCTGAGTGTGTGCATGTATGGATGTGTGTGTGTGCATGTATGGATGTGTGTGCATGCATGCATGAGTGTGTGCATGCATGCATATGTGTGCATGCATGGGTATGTGCATGCATGGGTATGTGCATGCATGCCTGTGAGAAATTTTGTGCATGCATGTGTGTGCAGTAACAGAAGAGAAAGTGACCATTTTTTCCTTGAGCTTGAATGTTATTGTTGAAAAAAATTAACATGTCTATGCAATATAATGTGATTGTCAACAAAGCCCCCGCCCATAGGGGCTTGAAGAAATATATGGGCTGCATGATGCTTCCACGCAGAGCTGAATCCGGCCCGCACACTAGTACTGGTAAACCGTTTAGAGGATCTAAGTCTGTCCATGAACCGCGGTGCGAGGCGGACCGTCCATGCTAATAAACCCTATTGGTTTCATTGGGCGACAGGGCTTGAGAAGTCATTTCGTCTCAATGTCGGGTAAAAGTCCCACAAACTGGACATTAGTTTTACCTTGGAAAGTGGGCGAAACGACTAGGGTGATGAAACAACCAGGAGATGGAGGGGCTACTGTGGGGGGGGGGGGGGGAATGGTTTCGGGGCGAAACGACTCGGGTTCTTGATAATGGCCGAACAAATATCATGGCGAACTCGGTATGAAACGAATGAAATTTTCGTTTTTAAAAACAAGTTAGTAACGCCCGGTAATGTTTTTACAATGTTACACATTTCGTTATCAAAATGCCGATTACCAGTCCATTTAAAGCCCTAGGACTTTACTTTTTGATGCCAAAAACAGAGCAACCTGCATTATAACTCAAGGGCGCAGACATCTTGAATGTACTTACTCCAAGATAGACACGACGATTACCGAAAAGAATTACGGACAACTCGGCCCAAAGACAAGTCGGTCCTGGACAACTCGACCCATAAAAAAGTCGGCCAAAGACAACTCGGCCCAAATCACCTCAACTTTGGAAGACCTATCAGCCTATAATAATCAAACTCAGCAGCTATTAATATATTAAAAAAAAATCGAGGCGGTTCTACAAGTATGAGTCTAAACCAATAATTTATTTCCGATTTCTCAGAATATTCACGCTGAACTCAAAGGACCAAAAGTAAAATATAAACTGCACTATGGTTGATGTACGGGGAGACGTTTTACGGCCGCCACACGGCACAACACCAGCTGCAGTGAAGGTAAATAAAAATAAAAAATGAGTTCCTTAAAGAGCAATGAAAACATTCAAAAGAAAGAAGATGGGTCATATTCTAGACAGGCTTTTAATTATTTGGACCCCATTTTGATTTATATTAGTCTTTGAATCGACTGCCTATTCGAAATTCGCAAAATTGCAGTATGTTTCCTCTGGCTTTCTTTGCCGAATCATTACAGGGTCACTGATGAGGCTTTATTAGCCGAAACTACGTAGTATGACCCATTTTCTTTCTTATGAATGTTTTCATTGCTCTTAAAGGAACTCATTTTTTATTTTTATTTACACTGGAACCGTCATAGAATCTGAGGCCTGACCCACCGGCGTTCAATTGAAGAGGGAAGCAAAGCTGTCAACCATGATTGTGTTAACTACCATGCATGCAGTATGTCGTATAACATTTATGTTTGATTAAACTCCCACAAATTGGAATCAGTGTCTCCAAAATGACCTAGTTATTATTGACGGGGACGTTAAACCTCAAATCAATACAATGCAATACAGTTTATTCAGCATAAAACATATTACATGTTTCTAGCCAAACAATACGAACAGTGAAGACAATGAAGTAACATCATACAATGTCATCATTTACAGAAGAGTAAGAAAGTACAGAACATTTATCAATATCCAATTATAGGAATGTAATTGATGGGGAAATTTTTTTCCATTACGTCAGGCGGATAAGTCGATGAAATGAACAACCCCTCAAACCCAACTTTATATAGAGAAAACGTGGGGTAGACGGGGTCTGTACATTACTCCTCCCATTCCCGCCCCAAGTCACAACGTTTCATTTTTATGCCAAAGTACAGGCAGATCAGATAACGTCACATTCGAAAATGAAGATATTTTGGGAAAATATTTGGTAAACAGCACAGAAATTCTTTTGGTGTTTATATAATTTATTTTTGCAAAAATTTAAATGTATATCTTCCACGTTTGACGGACATAATTACCACTTTTAGTTGTGTATAATAAAAGGAAATCTGGACTAGAGACTATAGATTGTGGGTACTTGTTAGAACCGCCTTAACGAGGCAGATCTAACACGTACCCACGATCTAAGTTTGGAACAGAAATATTAACAATAATGTATACAGAAACTAGATAGCGCAGTCGCTGGTATACCATCGCAAATACCCGCTTTTTCTATGAATAACAAAAAGTACTACTTTTTGAACTTTGACCCTGGGTCAATGTTGGGGTCAAGGTCACACGAAAAGTATTCCAATATGTTCTACATTCTAAGGGCTATCCAATAATCAAGTTTCGGAAGTGCAATCCCAACAGTTTAGAAGATATGATAATGTCCTACATTCTGACCTTTGACCTTGGGGCCATGTTAGGGTCAAGGTCACAAAAAGTAGCCCACTGTCATCTACATACCATGTACTATCCACATGCAAAGTTTCAAAAGAAAAGTGTAACTTCAGTGGTTGCAGAGGAGATCCATGTACAAGAAACGTGACGGACGGACAGGCGGACAGACAGACAGACAGACGGACAGACAGACGCCCACTCAACTCTGGTACGAAAACAATATACCCGATTTTTCTTCGAAAAAAAACGGGTTTAATAATAACTACAATGCAAGCACCAAGTGTTGTTTCTTTGAGTAAGAGACTTTATCCACATTGCTTAGTATTGGTTCCTTCCCATGAAAAAAGGGCCACATGGAAGATTAGTAATAGTACTAAATGTGTTACTCTCTATAAATAAGGACGAATATTATTATTATTCCTGTAATCCTCAGTCTCTATAAAGGTGTGGTTTTACGTTTAGGCGTGTTTTCGTGTTGTTAACCAGATTACATCTTTGCATGCGGTATACACGAAATATATTAATTAAAAAAAAAGAATAAAATGTAGCAACCAGCTCAAAAAAGTACTACTTATACATTTGTATAAATTCTCATATACGCTGGAAAATGCTTTGAAAGCCCATATATCAGTGTCCGACAAAATGCATAGGCAAACATTGCAGATCATAATCGGACTACTCCCACATGAGCCGTCCGCCCATTACACGAGTTCGCTGAAAGCGACTGTTTTTGTTTCAAACATTTCACTTTGAGGCATGTCACGTGGAGAGCTTGTGACTATAATAAGCTTCGTTCAGCCTGAGCATGGAGAGGAACCAATTGCTTTGTCGTCAATGTTTTTATTTTAACCCAGGCGATGCACAATGTTGAAACATCGCTGAATAAACGTCATTTCACTGTCGCGAAGTTGGATTCAACGTTGTTTTGACGTTGTATGCACATTGCGTAAATGTTTTAGGTTGTTGGCCCACTGGGTCAGTGTTTTACGTTATGCGGACCCATCAACAGACCGCAAGCACATTAAACAATAAGTGCACTGTTGTATAAATATTAGTATAATTGTCTGTAAGGTTTGTGTTTCACCATTCTGCTATAAAGGCTGTGCAATGAGGTGGGTGAAATGGGGCATGTACCGTTTCCTAATGTTGGGAAGCCCTTTGGGTAGGGGCAATAAGTTTCACAAACTTTTGCACTATGGTGGAGCTTATGCATACTGGGAGAGGAACCAATTGTTTTTTTTTTTTTTTTTTTTTTTCTTCAACGTTTTTTTTCTGTCATTCCTAGCGTTCACGCGAGTTTTATAGCTAACTCCCGGCTTTGACTCAAAATTACTGAAATAGGATTCCGCGCAAAAATGTAGTCCGGCTTGTTGGTCATGTTCCGATAGACCTTGTTGCAGAAGAGATTTAAGTCCAATATTGAATTTTGAAATTAAATCAGAATGACGTCTATAAAATTTTGAAAAGACTTTGCGTAGTTTATGGTACCGATAAAAATAAAAAATGAGTTCCTTTAAGAGCAATGAAAACATTCATAAGAAAGAAGATGGGTCATACTACGTAGTTTCGGCTAATAAAGACTCATCAGTGACCCTTTAATGATCCGGCAACGAAAGCCAGAGGAAACATACTGCAAATTTGCGAATTTCGAACAGGCAGTCGATTCAAAGTAGAAGTAAAACAAAGATCAGGAATCGATACAATTAACTTACTCCACCCATCAAAGACACCAAAGGGAAAGAAGCACAAACAAGAAGCGACCAGACCATAACGGAGACCTAAACAAAGGAATGCCATAAGGACAGTCACTTTCCCACAAAATGGTCATATGGCCATCCAAAATAAAAAGACATAAGAGATACACACAGTAAGTAACAAACAGCAACATAAATAAACCGCCACAGAAGAACCGCCTTGGAACGGTCAGTGGAATAGAAAGATTTCCACTGGGGGGCTTAAATCGATTTTACGTGGCCACAATCCTCGCCCTTACTTCCGTTGCGATTTAGACAAATAATTTGTTCAGTCCGCATGAAGGTCTCCTAACTCATCAGTGCATATAAATCAAAATGGGGTCCAAATAATTAAAAACCTGTCTAGAATATGAGTCTAAACCAATAATTTATTTCTGATTTCTCAGAATATTCACGCTGATCTCAAAGAACCAAAAGTAAAATATAAACTGCACTATGGTTGATGTACGGGGAGACGTTTTACGGCCGCCACACGGCACAACACCAGTTGCAGTGAAGGCAAATAAATAAAAACAAAAAAGTTCCTTTAAGTGCAATGAAATCATTCATAAGAAAGAAGATGGGTCTTGCTACGTCGTTTCGGCTAATAAAGCCTCATCAGTGACCCTTTAATGATCCGGCAACGAAAGACAGAGGAAACATACTGCAAATTTGCGAGTTTCGAACAGGCAGTCGATTCAAAGACTGATATAAATCAAAATGGGGTCCAAAATATCAAAAACCTGTCTAGAATATGAGTCTAAACCAATAATTTATTTCTGATTTCTCAGAATATTCACGCTGATCTCAAAGGACCAAAAGTAAAATATAAACTGCACTATGGTTGATGTACGGGGAGACGTTTTACGGCCGCCACACGGCACAACCCTGATTAAGAAGTTTAGCAGTTAACAATTTATTACGAGTGTTGAAGTCAGTTACATGCCTGAACACTCTGGCAAATCGAATTAATTGCGAAATATAAACGCCATAGGATGGCGCACGGGGAACATCACCATCATCAAGTTGTCACATATAAAACGGGTATCACCGAGTAGTCACACATAGAATATGATTAACAACCCTTTACTGACCGACATCAAACATGATATTCAAACTAGTAAGAAAAGGTCACTCAGGAAAGGCCACAATCCAAGAACGCAGCCGTCTCAAGTCACGTATAGAAAGTGACATGGATGCACACTCAAAAACAGACGAAACATGAACCAATGACACAAAGCCAAATAACAGTTAAGACACTGCAAAAGAACGACCGCCTTGGTCAGTAGTAAAACTACTGAGAGGTTCAAAGGAGAAGTAAAACAAAGATCAGGAATCGATACAATTAAATTGCTCCACGCATCAAAGACACCAAAGGGAAAGAAACACAAACATGAAGCGACCAGACCATAATGGAAACCTAAACAAAGGAACCCTGGTGTTTATGAAATTTCAACCCTCGCCCTCAGCTCCAGTACTGTATCAAACAAAATAACAAAAACAAACTGATCCGCATGGAGGCTTTCTAGTTCAACAGTGAGTCATGATAAAATACATTGTAAAAATGGTTATGTATAGATTGATATTATCATGATTCAGGGTCAAGGACTCAACAAAGATCCGACGTCAGAGCAAAGCGGTGTGAGTCAGATCGTCCAATGCATATATGCCTTCTGGTTTCATCGGGCTGCAGGGCTTGAGATGTCATTTCATATCAATGTCGGGTAAAAGTCCCACAAAATTGGAAATACCGGTACACTGTATCTTTCTATCCGAACTCTGAAACGAGCCCGCCTATACATCACCCATCCGCAGGTGTCATTTGACGTGTCACCGTGAACAGTAAAAGTAAAACAAAGATCAGGAATTGATACAATTAACTTACTCCACCCATCAAGGACACCAAAGGGAAAGAAATACAAACATTAAGCGACCAGACCATACTGGAAACCTAAACAAAGGAAGGCCATAAGGACAGTTACTTTCCCACAAAATGGCCATATGGCCATCCAAAATTAAAAGGCACAATGATACACACAGTAAGTAACAAACAACAACTTAAATAAATCGCCACAGAAGAACCGCCCTGGAACGGTCAGTGGAAAGATTTCCACTGGGGGGGGGGGCCTAAATCGATTTTACGTGGCCACAATCCTCTCCCTTACTTCCGCCGCGATTTAGACAAATAATTGGTTCAGTCCGCATGAAGGCCTCCTTACTCATCAGTGCAACATCTCCGTGAACACAAATAATCAAAGAACCACAGAGGAGAGACAACGGTGAGGACTCGACAGCAAGAAACCACTGAAATGCTGGAGCAAAAGAAAACCAACAGTTAGACTCCGATGGGCCCGACCAGAGACATAGCATCAGGCACCAACCAACATTACCTTGAATTCAAAGACTTGATAACCTTATGTGAGCTTGAATATCTCTCTCAAAATGGTGGTAGCGAAATTGCTCAAACCTGATTTAGAAGCGGTCAGTACGTCGACCAGCTGCACCAAACAAGGGCAAAACCATGTTTTCCGGAACTCCCAATACCCCATCAATCCATTTACAAACCAAAACAAACATTACCTCAATCAATTGGGCTTGAAAAAAAATAAGGGCGAAACGACCCACCTAATCAGGGCGAAACGACCCACGGGCAAAACGACCCAGGGCGAAACGACCCTGGGCGAAACTACCCACGGGCGAAATGGCGAAACTACCCACGGGCGAAACGACCCGTGGGCGAATCGACTCACGGGCGAAACGACCCGAGACCGCTCCCTTTCGTTGACTGGTTCCCTCTCCCTATAGCTCTCTAGCTTTCGCATAGAGGGATATTAATAGAATTCTATTTCAATAGGGATATTAATTCTATTTCAATAGAACACAATTGAATTGAATGTGTAATTATAAAAAAGTACTGGTTACCACCCAGGAAATCCTGCTCGTAATGCTCAGATGTGAGCGAGTAGCAGTAATAGGAGAAAAAAAAAGAAAAAAACAGGCATCCAGTTAATCCCTTTCGCTGTTTAGCTATACCCAAAACTTGAGAACCCGTCAAAAAAAAAGATGGAAGAAATCGGTGTTGTTCTACCAGAAAAAGTTAGTTTTGCGAGTTTTGCTAGCTAAGTAAAGAGTATAGCACGGTTTTCCCACAAACACTAAGACACCTTTTAAAAAATAAAGAAAACTGAAATTTAAATCCCCATTTTTATCCATCTAGTAATATATACATCGCTGACCGGCGACATTTTGCTTTGTCAGCTTCATAATAAGGTTGGTGGGTGGGGTATTTTCCTGTATTGAGAATGTGTCACCTATCACAGTTGATCAGGTATGGTATAAAGCAATGAATGCCACAAAGTGCACCATCCTTCGGTTCGGGACGTTAACTGGAAGGTCGGGTACAGAGGCCAGGCCGAGCCAAAATTGAATAGGAGGTTTTAGGAATTCCGTTTACAACATACCAAGTACTTCGATGCCACAGAGTGGGCCCTGTACATTAACCTGAAGAAGAAGAAGACGTCATTCTTGCACATGCGCAAAGCACTGGCCGTCAATTGAAATGGCCATTACTATTCAAATGTATTGGCGGACCTTAAAATGCTAACAAGATTCAGACATTTGGAGAGAAAATATAGCTGTTTGCATTGAAATAATGCCTCGAAAAAGAAAGAATGACACTTTGCTTTTATTACTGAAATTCATTTATCCTGGATCCGTTTTTAATTGACGAAAATCTTTTCGTGAATGACCCATTTCAATGGCTTGAGATACTGTTATTCACGAGAGGTTACTTACAAAGTAAGTTTTTTCGTAACTTTTCATTTCTATCTATCTAGTTGTACTGCAACACCCCCTCGCGAGGATTACGTGCAGGATGATTGCGCGTCGTGAGAATAAATGACAGATGAAAAGTGAGACTAAAAAGTGTGATAGTAGATGTGAAAAAATAGATGATAGTGTTAAGTGTTAAAAACAGATGAGATTAAAATCAGTTAAAAACAGGATTGTTGTGTTCATGGAAGTTTGTGGTCAAGTGACCGGACTGCCACACTGAACTGAGTCAGTGTAGGCAGAAGCACAACACAAGGGGGAAGTTTATTCCATTGCCAAACTGCTAGGGGGAAGAATGAATATTTATAATAATTGTATGTGGTATGGATATGACGTATTGCGAGGGGGTGGGACTGGCCATGACGTGTCCTTGTTGTAACCTGCTGGAAGTATGGTGGTAATGGTACAGCAACTAGACCATTCATGATTTTGTAAAACATGCAGAGCCGCGCGTCAGACCGTCTCTGGTCCAGTGATCTCCAGCCAAGTTGGGATAACATATCTGTTACACTGTCATATGATGAGAATCTGCTTAGGGTCCAACGGGCTGCTCTATGCTGTATCATTTCAACAATGTCGGAGTAAGTCTGAGTATACGGACCACAAACTGTGGAGCCGTATTCGAGTTGAGGTCGTACTATTGTACGCGGACCCCAGGGTGCTTACATTTAACATTTCGTTTAATGAAGCCTAGGGATTTGTTTGCATTGGCAGTGATTCTATTAATATGGGTATTAAAACTGAGATTGGTGGAGATGTCGACACCTAGATATCTAGCAGTAGGGACAGATTCCAGAACTTGGCCGTGCATGGTGTATTGGGTTTTTATTGGATTTTGTGACCTGGTTATGTGCAGTACTTGACACTTACCAGGATTAAATTCCATGTCCCACAAGGCCTCCCATTGTTGTAGCTGATCCAAGTCTTTCTGCAGGATGGCTGAGCTATCTGGGCCGTTAATCGTCAAGTATACCGCAGTATCATCGGCGAATAGGCGAACTTGTGACTGTACATTGTCAGGCAAGTCGTTTATGTATAACAGAAAAAGTATAGGGCCGAGAACTGATCCCTGCGGTACACCTGAAGAAACCGGAACTTCATCTGAGCACTCACCTTCTAGGACCATTTTATTATCTATCCAAGTATAGCTATCACATACGGACAGAACTTAGATCTATCTTAGTATCTATCTATTGAGAAAACTGTCCAACGATCTGTCTACATGTGCAATTTTAATAAATTGAAGATTCAAGATAGCTTGAGGCTAATAAATATCATCTCCTAAAACAAACTGAATGATATCACTGAACATATTGAGTAAATTGGTTGTGACGGAGACAGACAGACGACAGACAAACAACCAGACAGACGGACAGGCAGACAAATTGACTGACTAACAGACAAACGGACGGACAGTTAGACAGACAAATAAACATACTGACAGTCCAAAAAAACAAAAACAAACTAATGAGTGGACAGGTGGATGGGCTTCGAGTTAACGATGGTTCGACGTCATGCCGTCGACACCCACTCCAACTCACTTCAATGTCACGTGACCGTTGTGTGTGAGAGAGAGGTTTGACTGACAACATGGTTCGCACAGGCTTGAAAAGTACTTGAAAATGAAGGGCAGTCTTGAAAAGTCCTTGAAAACAAAGTTTGTCTTGAAAAGTGCTTGAAAACTGTTCATCGACCTTGAAAAGTACTTGAATTTCTTATTTTCCTGTATTCTAGGCATTGAAATCTTCTGAAAAATCAAAAGTAAAGTTTCTAGAAGGAAATCGCCAAGTTTCGAGCAATGGCAGAGGTGCGAGGACGCCATAATAGAAAAGGCCGAATGTGTTCGGCGCAAAAGCGAAATTCGATCATAAGTGGGTGCGACTGTTCGTACTTCCTGTTTACGTTGTCTCCCTTGATGACTGGTATCAGAGCTCTCGGAAACGCAGGATTCTGCGTATTTTACGCCAACTTTTGCCGTTGTACGCGTAAAATTCACAACCGGCGATTCTTGTGTACGCATGTTTTTATTGCGACACGCGTCCAAAATTACAGAAGCGGTAAATTCAGAAGCTAATTTAGGCCGCTTATGCAATACCAATAAAAGATCAAATGCGGCGCCGCTTTTTATGTTGAAAGCGCACATGCCACAAATCAGTAGGCGTGACCTATATTGACAGGTATTTTTGCACCTGTCAGTGGGAGAGACGATATTGGAAAGTGGTCGGTTTGCGGCACGTGTTAAAAATGATTGTACGTGTTTAATCTCGCCGCGCTAATCCTCGTGTTTTTACGGATTACAATTAAATAGTTTACTAATTGATGTAAGCTCATACCATCAACGGATTAGCATGAGTCGGTAAAATATCACGTTTAGCTAAACCAGGGTTACGGCGAAGACGATATAATTGACGAATTACCAATGTCATGTATTTTCGCGACTACACGATCGTACTTTTTATCGCTCGATCAAAGTGTGTTTCGACGTATACTGGTGACAAAAATGTATGTAATTCTTCAAAATACAATCATTTTTTATCAATTACAGGAAGTCAGACGTGGTAAGGATGCTTCCCCTACTATTTGTTTACACCAAATAAAAATAATTGAGCTACTCTCACGTACATATACGTCCGAATTTGACAGCACAAATATAGCTAAATAGAATGCTGCTTTTCTGATCTGGGTTTACATTATATCAGCTGTTATCCTAATACAACCTTATTTTTATGGGGCATTATTTGACTAGAAGTGTGAGAATAAATCTGAGCAACTGCATGGGGGAGGGGGGAGGAATAGACACATCAGTGAAATATTTCTAACTATTACCCACAATCTACATGTTTGGAACGAAGTTATTAAATGCATTTATCAGAAAAAAAGAGTTTGGGAGCCATGAAAGTATACAGTTTTTCACATGGACGTGTAGCCTGATAATAAGAAGTTTTTGTCTATGTTCTATGCGCGATCAAGATCAGAACTCCAACTTTTTTATGCGGGAATCAAACTTTTTATCTGTGAATCCTCCTTTTTGCAAGGAAGGATTCCTGGAATCCTGTTTTCAAAATCCTAGTGAGAGCTCTGTGGTATCATCGATTTTACTATTTTATAGGTGAAAAAAAAGTATTTCCAATAACCCGACTAGCATGGCGTTCCTAGATCTTTAGAAGCCTGATTTTTACGGTCACATGCCAAGGGAGAGGGGCATAAGAAACACATACTTTTAGTTTTGAGTTTTGAGCTCATTGTGACATTATTTGGCAGAAGTTATCAGTTTTTTAACCCAAAGATTTCACTGAATGTCGACACCAATGAATGACAGTGCCAGAAGTTACGAATCTGTGTTAGTATTATTTATAAATTAGTCCTTGAAAACTGTAAGACTGGTCCTTGAAAAGTCCTTGAATTTGACTTGGCCTTGTCTGTATGAACCCTGGACAAACTGACAGTAGACAGACAGATGACAGACACACCGACTGACTGAGTGACTGACTAACAGACGAACGAACATACAGTTAGACAGACAAATAAACATACTGACAGTCGAAAAATGCTAATGAGTGGACTCACAGACGGGCATCGAGTCAACGTTGGCTCGACGTCATGCCGTCGACATCCACTCCAAGTTCCAACTCACTTGAATGTTACATGACCCTTGGGATGAGAGAGGCTTGACTGATCCCTGTATCCAAGAAGATATTGTAGAGCTAAGCTAATAAGCCATTCACCCTTTTTGTACCAAATGGAATCTTTCTCCTTTAATATATAGCAGGAGTTTATTTGAAAATTTAGGGGTGTCAGGTTGTGTTTTCTTCAAAATTTATTTGGAAATGGCTAAACTTTTTGCAAATTGTGTAGGCCCTGATCAAACGCCGCATTCTGCACCGTCAAATCTGGAACTGCACTGTTTGCCAGGGTACCTGTTTTGGGGTTTCTGGTACCAAATAGGTTAATGTAAGGGCTGGGCAGGTTGAACAAATCTACCAGATTTTACTGTAAAATCTTGCATTTCAGAAGGACTGTTTCATTCTCATGCACCGAAAGGGTGTTCTACGTTTGTTTTGAATTTAATTTTCCAATCCCACTGAGTCTTGATGGTCCGAGCACTGGGCAAATGACATTTTATTAAGCAACGCCGTATTGTTGCGAATGCAACATTCTGACGTTTCAACGATGTTGCAAAGTCAAATTCAATGCATCGTTTTGATGCTGGTTTGATGTGGACACGACATTGTTGACACATCACATGTCGGTTGACATGGAGTTATTTAACGACAAACTGTAATTTACATTTATCTACGCTCGCTAATTGTCGGTACGCTAAGAGAGAGAGACATATTCAGTAACAAGATTCTTGGACCGGCCCCGATAGCTCAGTTGGTAGAGTGTCCGCTCCGGGGAACGGGAGGTCACGGGTTTGATCCCGGGCCGCGACATACCAAAGTCGTTAAAAATGGTACTAGCTGCTCCTCGCTTGGCACTCAGATTTACGGGGTAGAGCTAGGACTGGTCGACCCAGTGTCAGGATAATGTGACTGGGTGTGGTATCATGTAATGTGTCTGGGACATGATACTTCAGTGAGGCAGCACTGTAAAAGTGAGCATTGAGCTCCCTGTCACAACCAGACATCGTCGTGATATGACTGAAAAATTGTTGAAAGCGACGTTAAACCCGAATTCACACACACACACACACACACAACATTCTTGGGCTTTTCTAGGATCTGCCATGCCCGAATCCCTCCATTGCTTAAAAGGCCTTACATCTCAGAACTTTACATATCCCCACTGCTAAACCATATATGTATATATATGTCTCTGTTCCTTTTGATAAGACGCATTTAGTGACACCAACCAGGGTTCCATTGGGTCCATGCCCCACCCTCTTTATTTCAGATACAGTCCACATGGGTGTTCATTTGGGTATGGGGTTTGTTTATAATTGGTAGATTAAAAATCATATGTTGTAATACATGGGCAGTTTTAGAACCTTTAAACGGTTTTCCAGTATTCCCGTGCGGTTGGTTTCAGCTCTGCGTGGAAGTATTATGCAGCCGAATCATATTTCTTCAAGCTCCGATGAGTGGGGGCCGCTGATGCCAAGAAATGGGACGGACTGGGGTCTGTAGAGGCACCTACTGCCCATCCGACTTGTAGCAGGGTTTAGACGTGTGTGTGTGTTTTGATCCAGAAACAGCTATTCCTTCAATTAAAATCTGTTCCAAGTGATGATGATAAGTCACCTGCGCATTCACGCACTCAGAATGTGGCAGTCATTTTCCATAAGCGAATAGTGAATTAAGGCCTTGACCAGACTGCGCAGACACGCAGATTGAAAAGAGCCTTCGCACAGTGCATTCCTCATTACGAAAACACATTTATTTTATATATAGTTTTTTTTAGAAAATTGTGTAATATTTCGCTCATTTATGCTGGCAAATGAAACTTCTCTGATAAAAAGTATGATATTTTTCATATTTCTGCTTGAAATATGGATTGTTGGAACTTGTTAGAACTGCCTCGGCGTGGCCGTTCTAAAGAGTACCCACAATGTGTTTTTACCGGAAATAGGAAAAATGATCATTACCCCTGTAAACACCAGTTTTTGAGTTTAAGGGGGGTAAAATTATCATGTTGCGAGTTTTCGTAATGTCTAGTTTAACCCTATCCATGTTGAACATTTTCCTTCCTTCGCCGGAAATTACTGAGTTGAATATCGATTTCCGTACGAAATCGGCAGTTAAAGTTACCTGTATATATTGAAGGTTTTTCTTATTAAAATTATGAAGGAAAAAAAAATAACTCCTCATATCTTTTGAGGGTAGGCTGAAAAGTTCTGAGCCTGACCAAGAAGCAGGCATCGAACGGCCATTTTGTATTCATTAAATCCAAACCTTTATTACTTGATTTGACTCAAATGAGTTCAAGTTTACCTGCAATAACATAGAAATTCTAGACTTTGAAAATTGATACTAGCACGTTTTTGAGAAAATGGACAAAATCTGGCATCGTGGTGTCATCAAGTACCTCCATAAAAAGGGGTTAGCTCCTAAGGAAATTCAACACAATATGGTTGCTACATTAGGGGATGATGCTCCTTCGTGTGCAACCTTGAAAAGGTGGGCAGCAAATTTTAAGATGGGCAAGGACAGCCTTGAAGATGATGACCAGTGTGGACGACCCACAACGGCAACAACTGAGGAAACCATCAGCCAAGTGCACAGGGCCGTGATGGATGACAGGTATTTAACTGTGAATCAGTTAGCTAACACTGTTGGCATCTCCTGTGAACGAGTAGAGAACATTCTACACAGTGAATTAGGAATGTCGAAGGTTTCCGCCAGATGGGTGCCACAGCTTTTGACGCCTGACCAAAAGTTGACCAGACTGAACCTGTCACAAGCCAACTTGGCGATTTTTGAAGCAGAGCAAGATGGTTTCTTGACCGTTTTGTCACTCAGGATGATTGTTGGGTTCATCATTTTGAGCCAGAGACCAAAAGACAATCCATACAATGGAAGCACCCTGGCTCAACACCTCCAAAGAAGGAAAAGGTCGTCTCCTCTGCAGGGAAGGTGATGGCATCAGTGTTCTGGGATGCCAAGGGTATAATATTCATAGATTACCTTCAAAAGGGCAGAACAATTAATGAGGAGTATTATGCAGATCTGCTAAAACAATTGCGAAAAGCAATTAAGGCTAAACGACACGGAAAATTGACAAAAGGGGTCCTGTTCCATCAGGATAATCCGCCTGCTCATAAATCGGTTGTCGCAATGGCTGCTGTGCATGCCTGTGGCTTCACACTTGTCAATCACCCTCCATATTCACCTGATCTAGCTCCATCAGATTATTTCCTCCGCCCCCGCCCATAGGGGCTTGAAGAAATATATGGGCTGCATGATGCTTCCACGCAGAGCTGAATCCGGCCCGCACACTAGTACTGGTAAACCGCTTAGAGGATCTAAGCCTGTCCAGGAACCGCGGTGCGAGGCGGACCGTCCATGCTAATAAACCCTATTGGTTTCATTGGGCGACAGGGCTTGAGATGTCATTTCATCTCAATGTCGGGTAAAAGTCCCACAAAATTGGAAGCAACGTCTCCAAAATGACCTTTACAGTGTTGACGGGGACGTTAAACCTCAAATCAAACAAACAAACAAAACAGATTATTTCCTGTTTCCAAACATGAAAAAGCACTTGGCTGGGCAGCATTATCAGTCAGACGAGACTAGGTGGTAGCTGCTGTGGAGGAGTTTTTCAGGGACCAAGATGAGACCTTCTATACCACTGGGATCTAAGGACTCCAGCATCGCTGGAGGAAGTGTGTGGACAGGAAGGGAGACTATGTTGAAAAATAAGGCACTTACAGCATGGACAAACCATTGGACCTTGGTAAGGCTCAGAACTTTTCAGCCTACCCTCGTATTTATCCTTAATGCTAAACAAAATTCACTGTTATCTTAATGTAAGAAAATTATTCAGTTTTTATTTGTTGCATTTCAAAATTATGAATAATTAAATCTTATTGCTTCCATCTGCAATTTAATAACATGCCTATATGCTCCATAGACGGCAATGTATATATGTCGCACCTGCTTTAGCAGGAAGACATAGGCGTGCAAGTTTCCGTCCGGTTGTCCGTCCGTCTTTCCGTCAACATTTTACACTGGGTGTCTTGTCATCGCAACTCCTCCTACAGTTTCATACCAATTATTTTGAAACTTTGCGTGTGTTTTTGCCATGGTATGAGGATGCGCATGTGGTTTGGACTTTATCATCCGATGAATTTTTGTCACCTTTTCCACATTGTTAACCTACAATTGATATATGATAGGTACCTCTTACAGTTTTATACCAATCATTTTGAAACTTTGCCTGTGCTTTTGCCATGGCTTGAGGATGTGCATTTGGTTTTGGCATAATTCTCAGAATATTTTTTTTCACTTTTTGCACATTATGAACTTAGCCATTTTTATGCTTCAGTTGATATACAATAGGTACCTCTTGTCATCGCAACTCCTCTTACAGTTTTACAACAACGCAACCGGCAAGATAGCACTAGGCCTTCTCTCAGACGCACTTTTGATCTTGTTTGAGACGAATATCAAATACGTGCCGAAAGCTTTGTAGCACCGTTTTGAACTCTCCATCACGTGCTTCTGAACTGGTATTTGCAATGATTGACAACCGTCTTTGAACGTTAAAAGCGTGGGCGGGACAATAGCGCTGTCACTTTGTGTTACAATCGATTTTCAATACTGCTGAAAAGGAGATTGTGGATACTCGTTAAAACATCGAAGCGGTTCTAACTAGCAGTACCCACAATCTATAGTCTGCTCAAAACAGAGATTGTGGATACTCGTTAAAACCTCGATGTGGCGACAGGGCTTGAGATGTCATTTCATCACAATGTCGGGTAAAAGTCCCACAAAGTCGGAAGCAACGTCTCCAAAATGACCTATACGTACAGTTGTGTGTATTTCTGCTCAAAATATTGATTGTGGATGCTCGTATCGCCTCATCGAATTTTTCTTATTTCTGCTCAAAATATAGATTGTGGATACTCGTTAGTATCGCCTAATCGAGGCGGTTCTAACGAGTACCCACAATCTATATTATGAGCAGAAATAAGAAAAGTAAGATGTACCTCTGTTAACCCCGGTTATTCTATTACATATGGTTCAAGCCCCAAAGTCTTTCGGATCCTTACGAGACACATGTTCATGGTGCTGCCTAACACAACAGCCTATAATACTGGCACAGCATGCAACGCTTCAGATGTCTGTTAACTTTAGCCATAAAGTCCCTAACCCTTCCCTGGCGAGTTGGGACCATTTCACTGGGATTGAAATGTCATTTTATCTAACTGTTGGGTAAAATTTCACACAAAACTAGAAGTAATGTCTCAAAAATGACCTAAATAATGTTAATGGGGATGTTAAACCTCAAATCAAGTAAACAAACAGTCAACAGAAACGCAGAAATATTGGTCAATTAAAGTCTGTTATTGGTGACATGAATTCTGAGGGGAATGACTTGGCAGATTTTCCACCATTTTTCAAAAGGGGACAACTTTCGGAACTTCCTGTTTGCTTTTCTATAAGCTTTGTCCCACGAAATAGTGATATACTCCTCAGGAGCAAATTCTTTCCTTTAAGAGTTGACCCTTATTGACATGGGAGACTAAAATACGCTTGAAGGAGTTGCCTCCCCTGAAGGTGTATGCATTCCACTCAAAGTCTCAAAAATATTTGCCACTTAATTGCTCGACTCGACGGTTAGTAAAATATTTGGGCGGATTTTTGCGTGCTCCCAGGAGACCTTATGGGTCCAGCCTTTTAAATTTTGAAACCTTCCTCACAACTGGACAAAAATGGGCGGTAAAAAAGAGAAGAAACCCAGAAAAAACAACAAGTCTTAACCCTTATCCTGCTGAATAAATAAATTTAGCCACAGCCATTGCTGACTGCCAAACATTAAAATTTCTTAACATCATTCACAAGCTGCATGACAAACAGTGTAGGACCTCATCTCTGTTTGCAAAAGTAGGGGTTGTTATGGGTTAAATATACACTAAAGCCACTTTTTAACTGAGCTTCCTGTTGTGCCCATTTCTGTTTGTTTGTTTGATTTGAGGTTTAACGTCCCCTTCAACACCGTATAGGTCATTTTGGAGACGTTGCTTCCAATTTTTGGGACTTTTACCCGTCATTGAGATGAAATGACATCTCAAGCCCTGTCACCCAATGAAACCAAAAGGGGTTTATAAGTATGGGCGGGCTGCCTCACATCGATTTGCACGGGCAGGCTTAAATCCTCTAAGCGCTTTACCAGTAGTTGTGTAGTCTGCGTGGAAGCCTCATGCAGCCCATCTCTTTCTTCAAGCCCCGATGGGCGGGGGCCGACAATTTCTGTATGTACTGGAATTGCACAAGGAGGATAAATTACAAGGATTCGTGTAAAAAATACATTCAAATCAATCAAATCTTTTATTCACTCTGATTACAAATAAATGTAATAACAAGAGGAGCGATACAAATATGCAACGTTCGGCGGCAAAGTATAAGTCAAAAAAAAAAAAATAAATAAATAAATAAAACACAAACAAAACAAAACAACCAGAGGGCAACATTAAATTTTACGAGATGAAATCAGTACTTACTCTCTCTCTCTCTCTCTCTCTCTCTCTCTCTCTCTGTGTGTTTTGAGCACGCGACGCTGAAACAGCACCGAATCTATGGCATTGTGTGCTTCGAATTTGTCAATCAACAAAAATCAAATCAAATTTATTTCTCTCAGCATCGCGAAAACACGCCAATACAAATACACTGCAAATCCTATCGCCGAACAAAAGAAATTGGAAACAATTTTCCAATCTCTGCCCAAAACATAGACCGCGGGTGCCCGCACGAACCGCCTTATCGATGCGGCTCTAACGAGCACCCCCAATCCAGCCCCAGAGCAGAAACAAGAAAAATAAGGTTTACCCTCTGTAAACTCCAGTTTTACTGTGTAAAAGTGGGGTTCAAGGAGGTCAAAACCATACAGGCGCGTTGTCGCGATGGGTTATACAATAGGATAAAGATGAGCAAAACGTTGTGCAAACATACTGTTTCATGCAACAAACTTATTACGTTGTGCAAACATACTGTTTCATGTAACAAACTTATTATTTCATCATTTATTATTATTATTTATTTTATTTATCCGACCACACCCTTTCCTGACTTTAAACCCATCAGATAGCTTATGTAATTTCAAACAGTGCAGATCCCGATCAGACTTGGAAGCCATCTGGTCTGGATCTGCACTATATGCAAAGCTAGGTTTTTTTATCAAGAACGGCAAGTTTTGCTCAGACTGGTCCGTATGCAGTAAACTATGTTCCATTCAAAAAATCATAGAGCATGAAACGTGTGAAAAATAAATGGGCCGTTACAAAGCATGTTCTGCACGAGCATGTGTAGTCAGACGTGTGGCCAACACGCTAAAGAAAAATATGAATGGGATATTTTGTTCACTCCAGAGTGGTAAGTGTAATAAAATATTATATATGCGTCTCTCTCTCTCTCTCTCTCTCTCTCTCTTAACCAGCCAATACACAGGTGTAAACAGATACATTCATTACGAGTACACGCCCATACAAATACACTGCAAACCCTACCGCCGAAAAGAACGAATATTTTCCGATGCAAAACTGATATCCGACACAGATCGTGGATACACGTTAGAACCATTGTGTACAAAGTTGTTTTGTGAAAGCAGGGTTAATTTAAAATATTAGGTAATAGTAATTTTCTCTAGTATGATAAGCGCTAGGACGTAGCAAACCTAAATCAAGATTATAGATAAAGGTATGCACATGCATGTAATCAGACCGGACAGTCGTCGGCAGTCGCGAGCGGACGACAAAGGCGAACGGCGCAAAGGGGACGCGTCCCCGACTGCCACCGGGTGTAGGCTGGGAAAATAGTCCCGGACTGAGATCCAAACTTTCGTTCAAGCCCTAGATTCCACTTTTTATGTAAACAGTGTAGACCCCGATCAGACGCCGATAGAATGACATGTAGAGTAGCCTATGACATTAAAAATCCGCGCTTTTTGGATGTACTTTGACGCCGCGTTCTGTGGCGCCTGATCTGAGTCTCCATTGCTTGCCAAGCTCCTCACGGCGAATATACGCTAACTGGTGATTGATTTTTTACATGACCCGTGACGTCCAAACAATATTAAATATGGAGCGTGAAGCAGTAGATTTTGACAATCGCTTAGCTCCGCCCTCTCCTGTGGGTTAACCGGTATTGGATGGTGATGTTAAGTATTGATTACCGTTACTTGTCTCTTGTAACACCAATTGTGGTGTGGCGCGTCAGTGTTTTTTTATGTATCTGCTCTTTAATGAACCGGCGGGATATGGCGTACTGCTAACTTGCCGGTTGCCCTGTTGTAACTGGGACCCCCTGCACGTGCAGGTTAAAGATCTATATCGTTATTACATGATTACTGTGTATGTTTTCATCCTGCAAACCTGGATTGGCAATGACCGATCACACTAGAATTGAAAGCTCTCCAATGTTGATTCGACCGATAATAGATAGAAATAGTAGAAAGAATGAATTGAAGAGGAGCAAATTCTTTCCTTTAAGAGTCGGTCCCTGTTGACAGAAAATAAATAAATTAAAAAAAAAAAGTATATATTTGTCACTTAATTGCTTGACGGTTACTGAAAACTCATCCATAAATGATTTGGGCGGATTTTTGCGTCCCCCCCCCCCCCCACCACCACCCCTTTCCCCAGGAGACCTGTTGGGTCCACACTTTTAAATTTTGAAATCTTCCTGCTCATCTATCTAGTGGTTACTGAGAACTTATCCGGACCAAAATTGAGCGGAAAAAAGAAGAAACCCAGAAAAACTAATAAGTCTCGTTTTGGAGACTCAACCCTTATCCTGCTGAATAAATTTTTTAAGCCACACCCATTGCTGACTATCAAAGCATCATGCATCCCATGTATTTCTTCAAGCCCCGATGTGCGGGGGCCGCAACACTATATAGGTCATTTTGGAGACGTCGCTTCCAATTTCGTGGTACTTTTACCAGACATTGAGATGAAATGACTTCTCAAGCCCTGTCGCCCAATGAAACCTGTAGGGTTTATATACATGGACGGTCTTGACTCGCACATTTCCTTGGCAGGCTCAGAACCTCTTAGCTGTTTACCAGTACTCGTGTTCAGTCAGCTCTGCGTGGAAAAATCATGCAGCCCAGTCTATTTCTGCAAGCCCATGATGAGCGGGGCTACTCACAGAAACAGTAGGAAGTTCCAACGTTGAGGTGTGTTTTTATGGTTGGTATCAACTACGAGACTATGAAAATGTGCAGGGTGGTCCAATTTCTTACTTATAATCACAGTGTTGGGAACAGAACTTTATTGAGCATAACTTTATTGAGCATCAATGATAGATTTGGGGTTTAACGTCCCCGTCAACACTGTAAAGGTCATTTTGGAGACGTTGCTTCCAATTTTGTGGGACTTTTACCTGTCGCCCAATGAAACCGATAGGGTTTATTAGCATGGGCGGTCCGCCTCGCACCGCGGTTCCCGGACAGGCTTAGATCCTCTAAGCGGTTTACTAGTACTAGTGTCCGGGCCCGATTCACCTCTGCGTGGAAGCATCATGCAGCCCATTTATTTCTTCAAGCACCTATGGGCGGGGGCAAATGTACACACACTTGGATTATCGGTAATTTGATTGTTGAGAAAATGTCGGGACATAATTAAAGAAAGCGATCATTACCTATATTATGATAAAAGAACAGAATCGTCGATAATGCGATTTCCTATCTAACACCATTATCCATACCATCAACAAATAACAAAATGCGTAATTCTGGCAAATAAAATCAATTTTTGGCTATTAAACTTTAAAAATAGAATAACCAAACTAATCATAACTGAAGTTTTTTTATCAGATGTATTAGTTTGAATTTTAAATAAACAATTTTTATGTGGAAGTTCGCCATTGCGACTGACCGGAGAAATGACCCGAATTACATATGGTTCAAGCCCCAAAGTCTTTCGGATCCTTACGAGACACATGTTCATGGTGCTGCCTAACACAACAGCCTCTAATACTGGCACAGCATGCAACGCTTCAGATGTCTGTGAACTTTAGCCATACACTCCCAAAGCCTGTCCTGGCGAGTCGGACCATCCGAGTATATAAACCATATCGGTTTCACTGGGCGGCAGGGATTGGAATGTCATTTTCTCTAAATGTCGGGTAAAATTGCACACAAAACTGCAAGTAATGTCTCCAAACTGACCTAAATAATGTTAATGGGGATGTTAAACCTCAAATGAAGTAAACAAACAATCTAACAGAAAAGCAGAAAAATCTAACAGAAAAGCAGAAATATTGGTCAATTAAAGTTTGTTATTGGTCACATGAAATCTGAGGGGAATGACTTGGAAGATTTTCCACATTTTTCAAAAGGGGACAACTTTCGGAACTTCCTGTTTGCTTTTCTATAAGCTTTGTCCCGCGGAAAAGGGGTCTACTCTTAAAGGAAAGAATTTGCTCCTTAGGAGCAAATTCTTTCCTTTAAGAGTTGACACTTATTGACATGGGAGGCTAAAATACGCTTGAAAGAGTTGCCTCCCCTGAAGGTGTATGTATTCCACTTAAAGTCTGAAAAAAAAAAATGTCCCTTAATTGCTCGACTCGACGGTTAGTAAAATATTTGGGCGGATTTTCGCGTGCTTTTTCTTGATTTTATGGTTCCACCCTTTTATACGTTGAAACCTTCCTCACAACTGGACAAAAAATGGGCGGGAAAAAAGAGAAGAAACCCTGAAAAACCTTATCCTGCTGAATAAATAAATTTAGACACAACCATTGCCGACTGCCAAACATTAAAATTTCTTAACATTATTCACAAGCTGCATGGCAAACAGTGTAGGACCTCATCTCTGTTTGCAAAAGTAGGGGTTGTTATGGGTTAAATATACACTAAAGCAACTTTATAACTGAGCCTCCTGATGTGCCCATTTCTGTTTGTTTGTTTGATTTGAGTTTTAACGTCCCCTTCAACATTGTATAGGTCATTTTGGAGACGTTGCTTCCAATTTTGTGGGACTTTTACCCGTCACTGAGATGCAATGACATCTCAAGCCCTATCACCCAATGAAACCAATAGGGTTTATTAGTATGGGCGGGCTGCCTCGCATTGCTTTGCATGGGCAGGCATAGATCCTCTAAGCGCTTTACCAGTACTCGTGTAGTCTGCGTGGTAGGCTCAGGCAGTCCGTCTATTTCTTCAAGCCCCGATGGGCGGGGGCCGACCATTTCTGTATGCATTTGAATTGCACAAGGAGGATAAATTACAAGGATTTGTGTCAAAAATACATTGTGTATAAAGAAGTTGAAAGCAAAATGTGGGACAAAGGGTTAATTCTTTCATGGGGGTTTAAAATATTAGGCAATAGTAATTATCAGTTCTCAACAAGCTGTTGTATGATAAGCGACACTAAATCAAGGCGAGATGCAAAGGACTAAACATAAAGGTATGCACATGTATGTAATCAGACCGGACAGTCGTTGGCAGTCGCGAGCAGACGACAAAGGCGACCAGCAGGAAGGGAAAGCGTCCCCGACTGCTACCGAGTGTAGGCTGGGAAAATAGTCCCGGACAGAGGTCCAAACTTTCGTTCAAGCCCTAAATTCCACTTTCTATGTAAACGGTGTAGACCCCGATCAAACGCCGCGTTCTGTGGCGCCTGATCTGAGTCTCCATTGCTTGAAAAGCCCCTCACAGCGAACATTCTCTACTGAAATCATATACGCTAATTGGTGATTGATTTTTACATGAACCGTGGCGTTATCTGAAGGCGGGATGCAGGAGAGATTTTTTGACAATCGCTTAGCTCCGCCCTCTCCTTCGGGTTAACCGGTATTGGATGGTGATGTTAAGTATTGATTACGGTTTCTTTGACAAACTTGTCACTTGTAACACCAATTCCGGTGTAGCGTGTCAGTGTTTTTTGACGTATCTGCTCTTTAATGAACCGACGGGATATGCCGTATTGCTAACTTGGTGGGTGCGCGGTTGTATATTGATCATTTTGAAACTTTGTGTGTGTTTTTGCTATGGTATGAGGATGTGCATGTGGTTTGGACTTAAACTTGGGATCATTTTTTATCACTTTAACACATTGTGAACTTAGTCATTTTTTAACCTTCAATTGATATATGATAGGTTCCTCTTGTCATCGCAACTCCTCTTACAGTTTTATACCAATCATTTTGAAACTTTGCATGTGCTTTTGCCATGGTATGAGGATGTGCATGTGATTTTGACATAATTCTCAGAATATTTTTTTTCACTTTTTGCGCATTGTGAACTTAGTCATTTTTAAGCTTCAATTGATATACAGGAGGTACCTCTTTGTCACCGCAACTCCTCTTACAGTTTTATACTAATCATATTGAAACTTAGCTTGTGTTTTCTCCATGATATGAGGATGTTCATATGCTTTGGATATAATTCTTGGATCATTTTAGTTCATTTTATCACATTGTTGTCGCACCTGCTTTAGCAGGAAGACATAGGCGTGCAAGTGTCCGTCCGTGGGTTCGTCCGTCCGTCTTTCCGTCAACATTTTTTAATGGGCCTCTTGTTATCGCAACTCCTCCTACAGTTTCATACGGATTATTTTGAAACTTTGCGTGTGTTTTTGCCATGGTATGAGGATGCGCATGTGGTTTGGACTTAATCGTCCGATCAATTTTTGTCACTTTTTCCACATTGTGAACTTAGTCATTTTTTTTAACCTACAATTGATATATGATAGGTACCTCTTGCAGTTTTATACAGATCATTTTAAAACTTAGCATGTGCTTTCAGCATGGTATGAGGATGTGCATGTGGTTTGGACTTTATCTTCCGTCCGGTTGTCCGTCCGTCTTTCCGTCAACATTTTACACTGGGTGCCTTGTCATCACAACTCCTCCTACAGTTTCATACCAATTATTTTGAAACTTTGCGTGTGTTTTTGCCATGGTATGAGGATGTGCATGTGGTTTGGACTTTATTGTCGGATCATTTTTTGTCACTTTTTCCACATTGTGAACTTAGTCATTTTTAACCTTCAATTGATATGATAGGTACCTCTTGTCATCGCAACTCCTCTTACAGATTTATACCGATCATTTTGAAACTTTGCATGTGCTTTCGCCATGGTATGAGGATGTGCATGTGGTTTCGACATAATTTTCAGAATATTTTTTTCCACTTTTTGCACATTATGAACTTAGCCATTTTTAAGCTTCATTTGATATACGATAGGTACCTCTTGTCATCGCAACTCCTCCTACATTTTCATACCGATTATTTTGAAACTTTGTGTGTGATTTTGCCATGGTATGAGGATGCGCATGTGGTTTGGACTTTATTTTGGAGAAATTTTTGTCACTTTTTCCACATTGTGAACTTAGTCATTTTTAACCTTCAATTGATATATGATAGGTACCTCTTGTCATCGCAACTCCTCTTGCAGTTTTATACCGATCATTTTGAAACCTTGCGTGTGCTTTCGCCACAGTATGAGGTTGTGCATGTGGTTTCGACATAATTCTCAGAATATTTTTTTTTCACTTTTTGCACATTGTGAACTTAGCCAATTTTAAGCTTCAGTTGATGTACAATAGGTACCTCTTGTCATCGCAACTTCTCTTACAGTTTTATATTGATCATTTTAAAACTTTGTGTGTGTTTTTGTTATGGTATGAGGATGTGCATGTGGTTTTGACTTTATCTTGGGATCAATTTTTATCACTTTTTCCACATTGTGAACTTAGTCAGTTTTTTACCTCACATATATAGGCTATGGATTCTTCTCAAAGCCCTATATTTGTTTCTTCTGCCTTAAATAAACTTTTATTTTTTTGTGTGGGGCAGGTGGGGAGCAGGTGCGACATCAACTTCACCGAAGTTGAATTTCTGGTGAAATTAGTCAGTTTTTTACCTCACATATATAGGCGATGGATTCTTCTCAAAGCCCTATATTCATCTCTTCTGCCTTAAATAAACTTTTATTTTTTTGTGTTGGGCAGGTGGGGAGCAGGTGCAACATCAACTTCACCGAAGTTGAATTTCTGGTTTTAAAAAACATGCAGATTTCCATGTTTGGTTGCCAATATTAAAAAGAAATGATTAATTAATTTATACCCGCTTTTTCGAAGAAAAATCAGGTATATTGTTTTCGTACCACAGTTGAGTCCGGCTTCTGTCCGTCCCTCACGTTTCTTGTAAATGGATCTCCTCTGCAACCACTGAAGTTACACTTTTGAAACTTTGCATGTGGATAGTACATGGAATGTAGATGGCAGTGGGCAACTTTTTGGTGACCTTGACCTCAACATGACCCCAAGGTCAAAGGTCAAACTTATGATTTGCCATATCTCCTTAACTATTGGAGATACACTTCTGAAACTTTGCTTATTGGATGGTCTTTGGAATATAGAACATGTCGGGCTACTTTTGGTGTGACCGTGACCCCAAGGTCAAAGGTCAAAATGTATGGTTTTGCCATATCTTCTAACCTATTAGAGTTACACTTCTGAAACTTTGGTTATTGGATGGCCCTTGGAATATAGAACAAATCTGGATACTTTTGGTGTAACCTTGACCTCAACATGACCCCAAGGTCAAAGGTCAAAAATTATGATTTGCCATATCTCCTAAACAATTGGAGTTACACTTCTGAAACTTTGCTTATTGGATGGTCCTTAGAATATAGAATATAGTGGGCTACTTTTGGTGTGACCTTATCCCAAGGTCAAAGGTCAAAAAATATGATTTTGCCATATCTTCTAAACTATTAGAGTTACACTTCTGAAACTTTAGTTATTGGATGGCCCTTGGAATATAGAATAAATTTGGACACTTTTGGCGTGACCTTGACCTCAACATGACCCCAAGGTCAAAGGTCAAAAGTTATGATTTGCCATATCTCCTTAACTATTGGAGTTACACTTCTGAAACTTTGCTTAATGGATGGTCCTTGGAATATAGAATATGTTCGGCTACTTTTGGTGTGACCTCGACCCAAGGTCGAAGGTCAAAAAGTATGACTTTGCCATATCTTCAAACTATCAGAGTTACACTTCAGAAACTTGGTTATTTGATGGCTGTTGGAATATAGAATAAATTGGGATACTTTGGGTGGACCTCAACGTAACCCCAAGGTTAAAGGTCAAAAAGTATGACTTTGCCATATCTTCTAAACTATAAGAGTTACACTTCTGAAACTTTGCTTATCAGTTAGAATGTTCTTTACAACTTTTTTTAACTTACATGTAGTTTTGGCTAGCTAATACATAGTCATGAGTGTTACTAATAGAAAAAGCGGGTATTTGCGATTGTATACCATCGACTGCTGATCTAGTTTTGTTTGGAATTGTTTCACTGTTATATATTGTTAGACTGCTGTTCAAAGTTTACGATGATATAAAGTTTATCTCCATTGAAATATAATATTGTTGAAATCATTAACTGTGAAATGGCGATTAAATGACGATTAAAACTTGCGTTTGACCATCACCGTAAAAACTTATTTGGAAGTTTGAAACCATTAATTGATTTTGTTTGTTTGTATTGGAGTTTAACGGCCCAGTCAACACTATGTCATTTTGAGCCCGTCCGTTTACCTGTCCACACTTACCTGGGCAAGCTTATACGTAAGCGGTTAACCAGTTCAGTGCACATTCGCTTCGTCGAGGCAGTCCTAATGAGCACCCACAATCTATGTTTTGTGTCGAAATAAGAAAAATAACACAATTATTCATATGAAATTGTTCATTTTTATACCCCACCACACGTAGTGGTGGGTTATTATGATATACCGTCGATTGTCTGTCCGTCCGTCCGCTCCATTTCCAATCGATAACTTGTGTAATTTTTCACGAATTTTTTTCAAATTTTGCATACATGTTTATACCGGGAATAAGTGGTATGGGGTTAATGGGCAAAATCCGTTAACATTTGACAGAGTAACAGCCCTTTTTAGTTCAAAATAAGGGAATGTGTGGTTTGGGAATGGTTCATGGTATAAATACGTTAACATTTGACAGTCATTAACAGTTTCCATTAAATGGTTTTTGTACACTTATTCCATTACTAAGTGGAATATATGGATGAAACTTCACAGATATAGAGACCACTATAGGAAGAATGTTTAGTATTATTACCGTATTCGCCCTTATTACCGCACCGTGCGCTTCGTTTTTTCAAAATAGTGTCAAAAAATCGTGGTGAAAAATCTACCTAATTAGCGCACACTTCATACGAAAACAATAGCTTCCGAGATGATGTATACTGATATTTAATGGGACGGAAAAGGATACTTAAGCATTGCCTTCACTGTTGAAGAAATAACGGTAAGTTTTTTTTTAGATTTACTATGAGAGATTCAAGGGGAGGTTACTGTAAAGTGTGCGCTTATGCAGTTCCTTTTCAAAATTAGGCTTTGTGTGCGCTTATAGGAGCATGTGCGGTAATTAGGGCGAATACGGTAATTGACAAAATAAGTTAACATAGTTGACAGTTATGGCCATGCTGTTAACAATTTCCATTTAATGTTTTTTGGACTCTTATTCGTTTATTTTATGGAATAATTGGATTAAATTTTGTATATAATATATTGGTATTGGGAATGTGTGATTTGAGAATTGCTCATGGCACAAATACGTTAACATTTGACAGAGTTATTGTATTAACAATTTCCATTAAATGGTTTTGAACACTTATTCCATTACTAAATGGAATATATGGATGAAACTTCACAGATATATAGACCACTATAGGAAGAATGTTTAGTATTGTTAATTGGCAAACTACGTTAACATATTCAACAGTTATGGCTGTGTACAAGTCCCATTAAATGCTTTTTGGGTATTATTCCTTACCTAAATGGAATATATGGATGAAACTTCACATATATTAAAGGAAGGAAGTTTGGGATTGTTAATTGGCAAAATACTTTAACATCTTTATCAGAGTTTTGGTCGTTAATAATTCTCATTAAATGGGTTTAGTTTTTTTTATTCCTTTACTTAATGGAATATTTGGATAAAAATTCATAGATATATAGACCATTTATAGAAGCATGGTTGGGATGGTTAGTGGGCATAATGAGTTAACATTTGGCAGAGTTAGGGTTTTTAACAATTTCCATTAATTAGTTTTTGGACTTTTATTCATGTTTTTATTTTCTATGTAAGAAATGTTTTTTGGCCCATAGCTGCTTAACTGTATGGAATACCCTGATAAAATTTTACAGATATATAGAACACTTAAGGAAGCCTATTGTGGTCATGGATCAAACCATATTGGCCAGCAGTGGTGGGGTATCATACAGTGTTAGCGACGCTTTTATAATACAATACAATTTTCGATGTATTTGAATAGGCGTGTTTTTGTTACCACTGGGGATTTAGAGGGTGTTCTTGGGGTTCGGTCTCAGGGTTTCATCTTCCTAAAGTCAAGGTCACTATGACTGTTTTAGAAAAACTTTGTCATCACTCTAGCCCCTACATTTATTGATAGATTTTAATATTACTTCATACAAATGTTGGGTGTGACAATATCTTGAGTGAGTTTGACTTTCAGGGTCCTTGGCTCAAGGTTTTGGCTATCTTTAAAAAAACTATGTCATCACTTGAGTGCCTACATTTATTGATAGATTTTAATATGAATTCACACAAATGTTGGGTATGATAAAATCTCTTTCTCAAGGTAAAGGTCACTGTGGCTATTTCCAGAAAAAACTTTGTCACAGCTCTAGTGCCAACATTTATCAATAGATTTTAATATAACTTCACACAAATGTTGGGTATGATAATATCTTGAGCAAGTTCGACTTTCACCCCTCTAGTGCCTACATTTATCAATAGATTTTAATATAAATTCACACAAATGTTGGGTTTGATAAAATCTGTTTCTCAAGGTCAAGGTCACTGTGGGTATTTTTAGAAAAACTTTGTCATCACTCTAGCACATACATTTATTGATGAATTTTGCTATAACTTTAGACAAACGTAGGAAATGGTAATATCTCGAGCCAGTTTGACTTTTGGGGTTCCTTGGCTCAAGGTCAAGGTCACTGGCTATTTTTAGAAAAACATTGTCATCTCTCTAGAGCCTACATTTATTGATGGATTTAAATAAAACTTTACACAAATATTGCAAATGACAACATCTCAAGCAAGTTGGACTTTGGCCAGTTCAGTGTTTTCCACACACAAAGTAGTCTTGTGTGAGGGGATTTGAATCGCCTGCAATGCCTTGTTAATGTCACACCTCTGATAACAGTTCATCGCTGGGGATTTGCCTGCAGGAGCATGAGGAAGACAGTTGATCGATGAGTATGGCTGTGATGGTCCAGTTTGCCTGTTTGCTGAGAGCTAGAGAATAATAAAGTTTTATGTTTATATTTTTCTAGGAGGAGTCAGGTCTGACAGAATCAAGGCCAGGCACAGCTCAGACTGTGATACACGTGGACCCCCTTGCAGTTGACATTGAGGATTTATATGTCAAATATAAGGTAATAACATATTGCATGTTCTTCACTTGAAGTAAATTCCCCGCCCCAAAGTCTTTATAGCACTATTGTTTGGGTGCAAAGATGAAACCATGTGGATTAAATTACAGTTCCAAATAATCTATGCATTTTTGGGATCCACATTTAACCCATTGTATGCTGGAGACTCCTAAAGGGATACCTTGGCAAATAGTGAAGGCCCAGATCAGATGCTGCAAAACGACATCTGACCAGGGCCTGCACTATTTGCTAACAGAATTTTCTGTCAAAAAAAAACGAAAAAATAAGCCTGGCACAAATGGACTTGTCCAACATATAGCAATGGAAGAGTCCAACAGTATACCATGGGTTAAACGCCCCCACACATCGGGGCTTGAATAAATAGATGGGCTGCATGATGCTTCCACGCAGAGCTGAAATCGGCCGCACACGAGTACTGGTAAACTGCTTAGAGGATCTAAGCCTGCCCAGGCAATGCGGTGTGAGCCAGACCGTCCATGCTTATAAACCCTATTGGTTTCATTGGGCGACAGGGCTTGAGATGTCATTTCATCTCAATCTGGGGTAAAAGTCCCACAAAATCGGAAGCATCGTCTCCAAAATGACCTTAATAGTGTTGACAGGGACGTAAAACCTCAACTCAAACAAACAAATACCATGGGTTAAACCTTGTTAGGTCTGAAACTACTTTATTATGAACAATGCTATAAATAGGTTGTAGTGTATGTAAGGATAACTGAATTTATTTTGGTGAATAGTATCCCTTTTTATTATGCTTATAAGTGTCCAATGATATCCCAACTTAACCCTTTTTGTACCAAAGGGAATCTTCCTCTTCCTATACAGCAGGAGTCCATTTCAAAATTTAGGGATGTCAGGTTGAGTTTTCTTCAAAATATATTCGGAAAATGGTTGAACTTTTTGCAAACAGTGTAGGCCCATACATGTGATATCTCCCGGATCATCCGGGAGGCTCCCGGAAATGGACACGATCTCCCGGGCTCCCGGACAGGACTTAAAAACTCCCGGAATCTGAATTTTCCTATAACATTTTTTTCTGAACCGTCCAATTTTTGTCCGTTTGGTATACAAGGGTACTGACTTGACACAACAAATGGTCAAGAGATTAACTTCATAGCAGGGTGCAATTATCGGCGCTGTCAATCTGCTGGCAATCAACGGTATATTCACTGATAAGATGCACTGAGGTGTGAAAGTGATTCACGCATTAATAAAGGTACCTTTTCAAGGGCCATGGATGATTGAAACGGCATGGGTGATTGTTTCCGTCGCCGATTAGTGGTAGATGAATTGTTCAACCATTAAGTCTGGTTCATTCAACCGTAAAAAATCGTGAAAGTTGCAGGCAAGTAATCTTTATTAACTAAGATACTGATCAATGCGAAAATTATTTAATCGCTCCTAAGACGATTAGCTACATCTAACAGTACATGCATGCATATAAAAATATACTTTTCTACTGTCTCGTGAATGGTTATGTTTTGGCGCCAAATAGCGAACGCTTGGTGAGAAAAGTCGCATGCTTTAATTTGTGTAAACACATGTATGCTGTTGTTGGTGATTGACACGGATCTTCTGGGAATAAGTCGAGTTCTCTATCCACAACCGTTTAGCTATCGAGAAAATATATTTTACCGGTGCCAAACAATGACATTAAGCACGTGTGGAGTAGCTTAGGGGATGACGTCATTTACCGATAGCGTGCAGAAAAATGGTAGCGGTAAATTGCGGACGTTGGATTTTTTGGTGATTTGGGTGGTGAAAAACTTTGATGTTCGCATTGAACTTGCTTGTAATTTGGGTGTGAAAGTTTGGGCTCGTTTTGGATAGAGAGGTCCTCGTCTTGTGGCTGGATCATTAAATTATTAACTAATGCATTCGTTAATCCGTTATCTCGCTAAGCTGACACTTTTGATCTTTTGAGTATACTGTTTGCAGCTCATTTTTACAACTACCGTATAACTGCAGTTTAAAGTCGGAGGAAAATAAAATTGTGATAGAAACCTTGGATAATATTCATAAATGTTGGTTGGGGAGAATTTGGGGTCCAAAGCAAAACCGTGCTACATGTATACCCGAATTCATGATGTAATGAATCATGCTATAACCAGGTCTGGGTGTACCTGCAAATATGCCTAGTAAAAGAGAGTGATGAAAAAGGGATGAAAATGATGTGTCAAACTTGTCATTGAATAGTCTCCAGGAAGGAGAACCCAATCTCCAGGAAATGAAAACCAAATCTCCAGCATGGTCATCAAAAGGTTATCACATGTATGTAGGCCCTGATCAGACGCCGCATTCTTTGGGGTCTGATCTGGGCTTGCACTGTTTGCCAAGCACCCGTTTTGGGGTTTCCGGTAATTTAATTTCATAACCTTTTTTAGCTCACCTGAGCACAATGTGCTCAAGGTGAGCTTTTGTGATCACCCTTTGTCCGTCTTCAACAATTATGTTGTTCACCCTCTAAAAGCTATAGTTTTGCTTCAATCTTCATGATACTTGCTCAAAATGTTTGCCCTTTAAGATCTAGGTCAAGTTGGATACTGGGTCATGTCGGGTCAAAAAGTAAGTCACCATGTCAAATCAAAGGAAAACCTTGTTAACACTCTAGAGGCCACAGTTTTGGTCCAATCATCCTCAAACTTGCTCAGAATGATAATCCTGAAAATATCTCAGTCAAGTTCGAATATGGGTCATGCCAGGTCAAAAAGTAGGTCAGTAGGTAAAATCAAAGAAAAACCTTGTTAACACTCTAGAGGCCACAGTTTTGGTCCAATCATCCTCAAAATGATTATCCTGACAATATCTCAGTCAAGTTCGAATATGGGTCATATGGGGTCAAAAAGTAGGTCAGTAGGTCAAACCATAGGGAAACATTATTAACACTCTAGAGGCCACAGTTTTGGGCCAATCATCCTCATACTTGCTCAGAATGATCATCTCGGTCAAGTTCAAATATGGGTCATGTCAGGTCAAAAAGTAGGTCAGTAGGTCAAATCATAGAAAAAATTTTTAACACTATAGAGGCCACAGTTATGGTCCAATCATCATCAAACTTGCTCAGAATGATCATCTCTACAATATCTAGGTCAAGTTCGAATATGGGTCGTGTGGGTTCTAAAAGTAGGTCAGTAGGTCAAATCATAGAAAAAGGTTTACACTCTAGAGACCGCAATTTTAGTCTAATTACTACCAATTTCAAAATCCATTAGACTTTCAGTCAAATGTTGCAGATCAAAGGGGTACATTCTGATGTAATTTCAGAGGACTCAGTGAACCAGAAAGGTACATCAAACTTCATCAAACTCTATGTACTCTAGACTTGTCACATGTGATTGACGTGTGATAGACTATCTCTTATTGGATATGTGCCAATTACTGAAAGTGGAAATTGTATCTAATTGGATACCGGCACACTTGTTGTGTCAAAATCTGTCCGGTACCTTTCTATCCTTGTCAGTTTGTGACATCCATAATCTAAAGTTCAAAGGATGCAGCGGTAGCTTTGAAATGACAGATATTAAGTATCATGTCCTCTCCAAAGTCTAAGGAATATTGAAATCAGTAGTATCATCAAACTTGCTCAGAATGATCAGCTTGACAATATCTAGGTCAAATTCCAATATGGGTCATGTGGGGTCAAAAAGTAGGTGAGTAGGTTAAATCATAGAAAAACCTTGTTAACACTCTAGAGGCCACAGTTTTAGTCCAGTCATCATCAACTTGCTCAGAATTGTCCTCTTTTGTAATACCTGAGGAGTATTTTATGAATATAGTTGTACCTTTTACAAAGGGCCACCCCCTTCCCCCTGCCACCACTCCCTTTGTCACCCTTGTTAGTTAGACTGAGCATGTTCATCTATGTCTGGTGAACTAGGACCTGACCCTCAATCTCCACAAGGTGCCCAGATAGAGACATACAAGTCAGCTCTGTTTTGTCAAAGGGATGGATACCCCTCCCCCCCCTCTCGTCACCATGAGTCATAGTTAGTCAGACTGAGCACATTCATCTCGGTCTGTTGCACTAGGACCTGACCCTCAATGTCCACAAGGTGTCCAGATAGTGACATACAAGTCATCTCTGTATTGTCAATGGAATGGATGCCACCCCACCCCAACCCCTTGTCACCATGAGTCATTGTTAGTTAGTTAGACTGAGCCCATTCATCTCCGTCTGGTGCATTAGCACCTGACCCTCGATGTCCACAAGGTGTCCAGTTAGTGACATACAAGGCAGCTCTGTATTGTCAAAGGGATGGATACCCCCCCCCCCTCCTGTCACCATGAGTCATTGTTAGTTAGTTTCTTAGACTGAGCCCATTCATCTCTGTCTGTGACATGACCCTCAATGTCCACAATGTGCCCAGGTAAGTAGTAACATACAAGTCAGATCTGTATTGCCAAAGGGATGGATACCCCCCTTGTCACCATGACTCATTGTTAGTTAGACTGAGCCCATTCATCTCTGTCTGCCAGATAGTAAGATACAAGTTGGCGCTGTATTGTCAAAGGGAACTTTTGAATGACTTCTTCCTCAAAAAAGAAAACAATTTTGAAGGAATGTTCCATGAGTGACACTCTGACAATTTTCCGATGAACATGATAGCCACCAGAAAAAAAATTATAACACTTGAATAGCTAGATTGATTTTGAAACTGTCAGCCAAAATTGCTTTTACCCTCCACTCCACCTTACCTGCCATAAGGATCAGGTGAGCGATCCATGGCCATCATGGCCCTCTTGTTTTTATAAAGCAGCTATAAATAGTTTGGTTCAGTTATGTGCTTTACTGACTTGTGAAAATTGTTTATCGGAGAGCAATTCTGTCAACAATGAATTGCTGTTATTACAAAAGTGCTTCACTTTTACACTAGTGTTATATGCATAGCTTCAGTTAAGACGGCTGCATGAAATAGACTTCAGTGGTCCTGGAATTCTTGTTGGGCAATTCCAGAATTAGTCAGGGGGGGTGGGTGGGAGGCACTTTTTTAAAAACCCCACCACCCGTAAAATATAATTTTCCCTGACCCCCAGTACCCATGAATTTAAAAAAAATGAGAACCCCGCCACCCCCTATTTAAGAATAAATTCAATACCCCATCCACAGTCCATAAAAATTTTTTTTTACCCCCACCAACCGTAAAAAAAAATGTATGTATAAAATTACCCCCCCCCCCCCCCCCCCCCACAAAAAAAAAAATCAATGAATAAATAAAGAAATGTTAAAATGGTTAAAGGCCGGAGTGATTTGACTGTACTCAACAGCTGTATACTTTGTTTCCTTTTTAGAACATGTCATAGAAGAATATATAGTTTTTTCAAGCCTATAGTCACATCTGAATTAGTATAAAGAAGAGGGATGCTGCTCAGGGGTCCCTTCAAGAATGAGAAATATCTGCATGTCAGAAGAAATGAACTGTCCAGTTTCCTGACCAGTTGATTCTGGAGACTTACATCAAAGGGATAAATCGGGCTAGAAGGCAGACATTTTGCAAGAACCTCTGTCTAGTTCTGTACTGCATATGTGCAAATAGTGAAGGCTCTGGTGATACTGTACAAATGCACAAGCTCACAAGAGCCTTGGCTGGTGATACATGTGTTTAGTACCATTACTCATAGGAATGTCCATCAAGGTTTTTGTGTTTGGGTTGTATGTTTCAACAACTCTTAAGATCATATGTAGACTCATCCAAAAGTCTGGTAAGTTCAGTAATTGAACGGACAACTCTTACTTTATGAAGCGAGTACTCAACCACTACAACACATCATGGTTGTTGAAATCAGAGGGCCACATGAAGGATTAGTTTTTTAATTTAATAGTGAAATTAAAAACAATTTAGACATCTGAAAATATGCTATGCTATTCTAAACTTTTTAAAAAATAGATTTGTACCTGGCAGTGTTGTTGCTTGTGTTTTTGTTAGTCACTTAAGGTGACATGGAACACCTGCAGGTTTGGTAGCTTTTTTTTTCTTAGTTTTCAAATAAGTAATACTTTTTCTATGTATGGGGCTACTGTTGCACAAAAAGACTGGGTAGGGTAAAGAAGTTGCAGATTCTTTCAAGCAAAAGAAACCTTTATAAAATTGGGGCCAACTTCAAGACAAGATTTACCTTCTCTGTTGGTGTTCTCACTCGCCTTGACAACTGTAAACCTTCAGAATTTTGCAATTTTCTCTACTTTTCTAAAGAAGAATTTCTACAGCGTCATATTAATGTTTCATGCAAGGTGTGATGGTTGTAGTCGATTAGAATACTAACTTTGAAGTAAATGATGACATAAATGTCGAACCTCGACGTAAATGTTGACGGACGGACGGACGGACGGTCGGACGAACGAACGAACGGACGGAAAATCGGATGCCTATATCGCACCATGCTATAAGCAGGTGCGACAAAAACAACAGGAAACAAATGACCAATATTAAACTACTTTAATAACCAAACCAAACTGTAAAATGTCAACACACATGGCTTATAAGCCCTTAAGATGCCAATCACACCAATTGTTGTCTGCAGGTATAAAACTTTACAAGTCATTGCTGGAAACAGTGTGGACCCATATCAGACTGTTTTTCCTAGAAACAGTCTGACCAGGGTTCACACTGCTTGCCTGTACATGCAAAAATGTCTGAAAGGTTTGCAAGATGAAGCAGACAACAAAGACAACATTTAGGTACAGTTTTCAAAAAATCCTTCCTATAAAATACCCGTGTCTGGGTGGGCCTTGGGTGTCATAGATTTGTACCCGACATGGCCCATATTGGAACTAAAGCCATTTTCGCGCAGCCATCCTTCGACATTGAAGGCCGCCATGTTGTTATGGTTGAATCACGTGTTTTAGGATAAAAACCCGACCCTGGTCGTTTCGCACCAAGACACCCGACCCTGGTCGTTTCGCACCAAGACACTGGAGCATGCTTCAGAACATTTTTGATCCGATTTGGGAGCTATTTCGAACCCAAAAATACAATTATCGCTGTACTATGGATCACTTCGGGCCCAAATGTTAATGGGCCCAAAGTTACTGTCTTTTTGGACTTCTTGCTCAGTTGTTCTGAAATGGTGTATTCACCACATAATCGAGATACCGGTGCAATTTGGTGCATTCTGGTGCATTCTAAGACCCTTTTTAGCCTTTATATTTGTGACATTTTTGGGGGCATTTTTTTTTTAAAATTGAGAAGATTGTTGTGAAGTTTTTTTATTCCATTACAAGCTTCTGAGATGTTCCTTGAATACTTCCATGTAAATGACAAACACATCTCTGCCTTTAAATGCATGGGTGAAAGTTGCCAGAAATCCAAATACTGAAAAATTGGCTGGGGGTCAAGGGGGCCGCCTAGGCCCCCTTGTGAGTCCAGGGCAATGCCCTGGTGGGAGCCCAGGGGGCAAAGCCCCCGGAAGCTCCTTGATTTTAGCAATTCAGAACCCCCTAAAACCCTTAAAAATTGACAAAATTTTCTGCATGAAAAAACTAAGTCCACACCTAAAAAAAAATTGAGCAGGGGTTCCCCCCACTAGGCGCTGGCCAGCTTTGTTCACCCCCCGCCCATAATAATCCCGGCCTTCAAAAGAGTTGGGCAAAGACAGAGTGAAGAAGAAGTGGGTGGGGTGTCTGAAATGCAAAGTAAACAAAGTTTCCAGAACACCTTCTTCTTCAATTGATAGAACTTTTGGAAAATTGATAAATGTAATTAAATGCCACATACCTTAAACGCCCCTTTTTGTGCCTCCAATCCAACAAATTTATCATAAATATAACAATGATGGCTGATTTTTCCACTCGTTTTCCTAGCGTGTTCACAATAAATGCCTGTCCTTTACTGTCTATCTATCCATCTATCTTCTAATACTGAGTCGGTCATACTTAGCCATTACCTCAGAGTCATACTTGGTCATTACCTGGGAGTCTTTTTTCGGAAAATCGTCACCCGCCCTCCCCCCCCCCCCCCCCAATTTTCTCCTCGGATCTGCATGAATCACAAGATCATCAAAATCGGACCTCCGATCCGCGGTTATACGCGTTTCCGCGGAACTATCACATCCCTGAATTATAAAAGATGCGCGAAACCTCTCGTGGGGCGAAACCTCATAGTGGCGAAACTCTTGGTGGCGAAACCTCCGATGGCGAACTTGTTTGGTGGCGAATCCTCTGTAAACGCTGTGTTTCACCCAAAGTTCTGTGTTTTACCCAAAAACATGTAAGCAAACATTCGGAATCATTCGGGCGTTTCACCGCCGTTAAAAAAGAGAGAAGTTGAATTTCTACCCGTAATTAATTAATTACCGTTAGAGTAGTTTTCTACCCATAATGATTTAATTGTGGGTTTGACAATGACCCCCACCAGGCATGGAATTCAATTTTCTCTGGACCCCCCCCCACCCGTGAAATACAATATTCACCCGACCCCACCACCCGTACAAAAAAATATCGGGTGCCGCCCGCCCTCCCCCCATGGCTAATTCTGGAACCGCCCGTACCTAATTTCTTGCGAGAAACATAATTAGGATAAAAATCCTAAAAATTCGGACACCTTGAGGTTTTGCTGCAATTCTCCTAAAATTTTTACAAATTTGTTTTATGATCCAGCAAGGTGTCCAAAAAGTATAGATGGAATGGCAGTCTGGGTCTGGACTGTATGCTTAGGCCTGTCCATTAGACTCCAATACAAACAAGTCCAAATACTTAGGATCATTACTATACCCATTGAAAAAAGGGGTCAACTCTAAAAGGAAAGAATTTGCTCCTTTGGACATTGACATGGGAGACAAAAATTCTTTTTCAGGAGTTACCTCCCCTGAAGGTGTTCCCATTCCATTTAATATGTCGGGTTTAGTCATTCCTCTTAACCCTTATCCTGCTGAAAAATTTAATTAGCCACACCTATTTCTGACTATCAGCCAATCAGATCACATGATATAATGTTTTCCTTCAAATTCACAAACTGAATGACAAACAGTGTAGATCCTGATCAGATGGCTTCTTCAGAAGTCATCTGATCTGGATCTGCACTGTTTGCAAAGGTAGGGGGTTGTTGTGAACAGAAGGATAAGGGTTAATGGGGAAATAAGAAAACCATTGTTAACCCATTCTATACCAGAACGGGTAATTAGCAAACACTGCAGGTCCAGATCAGACGCCGCTGAATCGGCGTCTGATCAGGGCCTACACTGTTTGCAAAAAGCTCAGCCATTTTCCAAATAGATTTTGAAGTAAACACAACCTCACACCCCTAAATTTTGAAATGGTCTCCTGCTATATATAAGGAGGAAGATTCCATTTGGTACAAAAAGGGTTAATACTCACTGTGAGTAGACTTGGACAGTGTCTTTGTTCTCTCTGCAGAAATTACAGAGACAGCTAGAATTTCTAGAGGTTCAGGAAGAATATATCAAAGATGAACAGAAGAATTTAAAGAAAGAGTATCTTCATGCTCAAGAAGAAGTGAAAAGGATACAGAGTGTGCCACTTGTTATTGGACAGTTTCTAGAGGCTGTTGACCAAAATACGGGCATTGTGGGATCCACCACAGGTAGGGCCACAGCCACAGATAAGGCACTTTTTTTTTCATTCAACAATATTGGTATTTTTCTTATTTCTGCATGAAAACATATGATGTGGGTACTCATTAGAAGTGCCTAGACGAGGGCAAATCTTATTTAAACATCAGGACTTTCTTAGAATTCACTTAAAACCTTAAAATGCCAATCATTGACTGTTTGCAGATGACTTTTTTAAATATAAAAATGTATTTTTCAGACAAAATAAGGCTTAGCATATCATGTGAATTGTCTGAAAAAAGTAGAATACCATCTGCTTTCCAATTTCAAGGACAAGAATTAGCCTGTGTTCGAGGAAAATGTGCTACTTGGCATGCTTGAACAGTGAAGATTGAAAACATGCAGACTTATCAACCATTTTTTGTCGTGCCTGCTATTAGCTTGGCTTGTCCTTCCATTTGTCCATTCATTCATTTGTCGGTCCATCCATTTGTCAAGGCGTCAACATTTCTGACCACCCTAGCGTTCACCCTAATGGTCGAGTTAATTTCTCAAGAACTATAAGAGCTTCATTAATGATACTTGGTACAAACTTGTATCTGGGGATGGCAACTTAAATGCAAGCATCCATATTTGACATTGACCTACATTTCATGGTTCACTGACTTTGTAAAATATTGCGACAACCCTAGCGTTCACCCTAATGTTCAAGTTAGTTTCTCAAGAACTGTATGAGCTTCATTATTAATGATACTTGGTAGAAAATTTCATCTGGGAATGGCAACTGAAATGCAAGCATCCATATTTGACCTTGACCTACATTTCATGGTTCACTGACTTTGTAAAATATTGCGACCACCCTAGCGTTTACCCTAATGGTCAAGTTCATTTCTCAAGAACTATAAGAGCTTCATTAATGATACTTAGTACAAGCCTGTATCCAGGGGTGACAATTTTAATGCAAGCATTCATATTTGACCTTGACTTACATTTTACGGTTCACTGACCTAGTGAAATATTGCGACCATCCTAGCATTCACCCTAATGGTCAAGTTCATTTCAAAAGAACAATAAAAGCTTTATTAATGACACTTAGTACCTACTTGTACCTAGGGATGACAACTATAATGCAAGCATCCATATTTGACCTTGACCTAAATTTCATTGTTCACTGACTTGGTGAACTATTGCATCAACCCTAGTGTTCAGCCTGATGTTTAAGTTCATTTCTCAAGAACTATTAGAGCTTCATTAATGATACTTAGTACAAGCTTGCACCTAGGAATGGCAACTTTTATGCAAGCATCAATGTTTGGTATAGATTACATCGTTCAGTGACTTTGTGCCACCACTGGTGCGACATAGCCTTCGCGGAATTCTTGTTTCACTTTGTGGATGCAACAGATCTCTAGAGGATATCTCTTGTCCTGCTGAATGAACTTATTGAACCACACCAATTCCTGACTTTAAGCCAATCAGATCCATTGATGTAAATTATTCCTACAAAATCACAAACTGAATGTCAAACACTGTAGATACTGATCAGATGTACAGCAAGTCCTCAAGGTGTCCTAATTTTTAGCCCGCCTGTATGAAGTACATGTACAAGGAGAGCTATTGTTGCCACCTCGGTCGTCTGCGTTTGCGTATGCGTTCCCGTCACACTGCATTCAAGTTTTTTAAATGCTTATATCTCAATAGTCACTAATTACAGAGCACTCATATTTGGAACTTAAGTACCTGGGAGGGTCTTCTGATGTTCAAAGAGAACAGACCCCTGGGTTCATGCTATACTGTGTTTAAGTTTTTGAAATGCTTGTATCTCAACAGTCACGCATCACAAAGCATTCATATTTACAACTTGGATACCTGGGAGTGTCTTCTGAGATTCCATAACACCACACCCCAGGGTTCATGCCTGGTGGGGGGTGGGGTGGGGCTAGGGGTCAAAATCTAGGACACCTTTGTAATTTGTTATATACCTATCCATTATGCTAACAATTTATAGACACAATTGGTTATACATCAGCCAACTATGTGACACTGGTTCAAGTGTAAAAGGGTAGAGGTCATGGTCACCTACATTTCACGGTCCAGTGATTTTGCCTTATATCTTGAAGACTATTTGTTGGAGAAATGTCATACCTGGGATATTAGTGCCATGTGACCCCATGATTGACCTCAAAATATATCTAGGTCATTGTGACGTATATTTCATGGTTCAGTGATTTTGCCTATTATCTTGAATACTATTTGATGGAGAAATGTCACACCTGGATTATTAGTCCCCTGTGACATGATGATTGACCGCAAAATATATCTGGGTCTGTGTGACCTATATTTCATGGTTCCGTGATTTTGCCTATTATCTTGAATACTATTTGATGGAGAAACGTCATTCATGGATTATTTATTCCATGTGACCGCATGATTGACTTCAAAATATATCTAGGTTAGTGTGACCTATATTTCATGGTTCAGTGATTTTGCCTATTATCTTGAATACTATTTGATGGAGATATGTTATACCTGTGATATTACTTCAATACAACCAGATGATTTACCTCAAAATATATGTAGGTCAGTGTGACCTATATTTAGGATTTTTATGGTACTCATGTTCAGACTTGCCTGAGCCACTGCTGGTGCAATAAGTACCCTTCAGGGCCCAAGCTAGCCCAAAAAAATTGGGAGAAGTGACTTCTCCCTCCTGGGAAAATAGGGAGAAGTTTGCTGGGTCTAGGGAGAAGTGGGTGCGGCTAAACGCCGGACAACAACAATGTAATGAGTTCTCCTGTAAACCCGTATTAATATTTGGAGAATAGTGTGTTTTATAGGGGTATCAATGAATTCTGCTATTAAGACCACCTAAATGAAGACTAATTCTGCTTTAAAATGCTTATTTGGTTGGCTGCAGTTATTCTTTCTGTTTTCTGCATACAGTGACCCCTGATCAGAGACCACTTTTAAGACCACTTTTGAACTGTCCCTAAGGTGGTCTTAATTTTACTGTATTTGGGCAAGCTGTAACTTTCGTTATATCCAACCATGTTATAATGAATGGTGTTATAAAGTAAAGAGGTTTCTGTGTAATAGTTAGATCATTTCACTAAGTTCCTGTCACAATTGTATTTTAAAACAGACTCTAGAAACAAGGGGGAACAACCTCGCTAGATGAAAATCAGTTGTTATTTTTTATGAATTTGGATAATTACTGAATATTTACCGGCAAGTAATAATTATTTAAAATCAGTTGTTATTTTTTATGAATTTGGATAATTACTGAATATTTACCGGCAAGTAATAATTATTTTCACTTTCAAAATAAAAAATTGCTACCTCCTTTTGTTGTTGTCCTTGAAAAAAAAAATGAAAACGATTGATGGATGCAAAAGTAATGTACAAACAAATCAATGGCAAAACTGTCTATATTTAAAATTTATTAAATCCTAATGCAGTGTCAATGTCAACAGTCATTACTGTATACAACAGTACTTAACAAAGTACGTCCGCACCCGGACTTTGGCACGAGCTAACGGTACAAATATACCTGTTTAAATTACATAATCATGTGTAATCTTAATTGGCTCTTATTGCAATAAAAACTTTGTGCAATCAAGCGAAATTTATGACAGTACAAGACTAAGTGTGTTGCAAGCGGCTCGAGCGGCATGAGCTAACGGTTAGAATTAAATTACATAACCTTACCAAACTGCAACTGGCAGGAAGTGCAGAATAAACAGTTAGCTTTGTTCAGTGTAATTACTGAGATTTCTGACACTAGTGGATCGAAGGATTATCGTCACCTTGTCAGTTTACCGTTACTATTCACAAGGAAGACACCGAAAAAAAATGGGCGAAATTTCAGGGCGAAGTTTTTTCGCTTTCATCGCCAAAGTCGGCGAAGTGAGTCCCAAGAGGGCGACTTCTTCGCCCGAGTTGCCCTCTTGCTTGAGCCTTGACCCTTTTCTTATGAGCTGGCTTAAATCATTTCAGGTTCCAACTACTATGTTCGTATATTATCAACCATCGACAGAGAACTGCTGAAGCCATCTGCTAGTGTCGCTCTCCATAAACACAGTAATGCCTTAGTAGACGTCCTACCTCCAGAGGCTGACAGTAGTATAACAATGTTGGGAGCAGGTAGGACTTGAACAGAAATAATTTCAAATGTTCACATATGAGCCAGCGCATGACAAAACCTACAATAAGACGCGTGTTCAATGAAGACACAGATCAGCCTGCGCATCTGCGCAGTCTGATCAGAGTCTTCGTTGTGTGCTCTAAGTATAGCTAAGGGCCCAATGCTCCTTCATGCAGCAAGAGAAGTCTCTAGTTAGACTATATGGATACGCAGGCTGATCTGAGTCTTTGCTGGGTGCACGTCTTATTGTAGGTTTTGTCATGTGCTGGCTCATATACCATAGGCTGTCTTAGTGACAAGGTAAGACACAAACCAAGCTGCTCATCTACACAGACTAAAAAGAGTCTTGAAATTTTAGATAAAGAAATGAGAGGTATGAGGGCTGATTGATATGTTGTGAGCCTCATATTGAAGGATTTGAATTTTGTCGGACATATTGTATTATTTTTCAACATAATCCCCTTCAGTTTCTATACACTTTTGCCAGTAGTGCTTAAGGGCCTCAATGCCACTTTTATAGAACTCCTTTTCTTGGCTGTTCAGAAAGTCATCCACTGCATATATGACGTCATCATTGGACTGAAAGTGGGTGCCTGAAATAGCAGTTTTCAGTTTTGGAAAATGATGGATCGAGATAGGTGAATAAGGCAGATGCTCAATCAATTGAAAGCCACAATCCTGAATTGCTCCATAGCAATGATACTTGTGAACAAGAGCATTGTCCTAATGGAACAACACACCTTTAGTGAGCTTTCTGCGGCCCCTAAGTTCAATATTTTCCTGGAACTGTGTCAGAAGTGAAGCATAGTATGTGTCACTGATTGTTCATCCCTTTTGGAGATAGTCTATCATCAGAATATCATCTACATCCCAGAAAACCAAGGCCATAACTTTCCCAGCTAATGGCACAGTCTTTGTCTTTGGCGGGTTGAGCCAGGGTGCTTCCATTGTTTCGATTGTTGTTTGACCTCTGGGGTAAAATGATGGACCCATGTTTCAGCCATAGTGACAAACCTCTGAAGAAAGTTGGCAGGATCTTCCTCAAAAATGTTAAGATTAGCATGTGATAATGTGCGCCTGGTGTGTTTTGATCAACTGTCAGAAGTCTTGGCACCCATCGGGCCGCAAGCTTTCTCATTACAAGATCCTCTGTCAGAATGGAATGCACTCTTTCCTGTGAAATGCCAACTGTACTGGCTATATAACTTTCTGTGACTCGTCTGTCAGTCACAACAATATGATGGACTTTATTGACCATTTCTGGGGTAGCAACATTGACAGGCCTTCCAGGACGGAGTCATTCTCAAGGCTCTGTTTTTCACACTTAAATTCTGCCTCCCACCTTTTCACTGTAGCATATGATGGGGTATCTTTGCCTAGTGTTGCTACCAAATCATTATGTATATCCTTAAGTGTTACACCTTTTTATACAAATATTGGATCACTGCTCTTTCACCGATTTTGACCATTTTGCAAAAGCTGCTTGTCTTGTTTACTTTAGAGTGCTACCTTGTCGATATAAACTGACCAAATGAGACCAGTCCTTGGGTACACTGTCCTATATAGTCAGAGAAAAGTAGGATTTAAAACAAACATCCCTGCATACCACCTTCAATACGAGGCTCACAACATATCAATCAGTCCTCGTATTATACTATCCAAGCAGAAAACACGTTGGTGTTGATCGGTCTCCCTGCCCTTCATCATAGTTTAGTTTACATGTTCTTGTCCTTTGGGATCATTGATTCCCTCGAGGGTCACTGATGAAAAGTAGAAGTAAAACAATGATCAGGAATCGATACAATTAACTTACTCCTCCCATCAAAGACACCAAAGGGAAAGAAACACAAACATTAAGTGACCATACCATAATGGAAACCTAAACAAAGGAGGGCCATAAGGACAGTCACTTTCCCACAAAATGGCCATATGGCCATCCAAAATAAAAAGACACAAGTGATACACACAGTAAGTAACAAACAACAACATAAATATACCGCTACAGAAGAACCGCCTTGGAACGGTCAGCGGAAAGATTTCCACTGGGGGGGGGGGGGGGGGGGCTTAAATCGATTTTACATGGTCACAATCTTCGTCCTTACTTCTGTCGCTATATAGAGAAATAATTTTTTCAGTCCACATGAAGGCCTCCAAACTCATCAGTGCAACATCTCCGTGAACACAAATAATCAAAGAACCACAGAGGTGAGACAACGGTGAGGACTCGACAGCAAGAAACCACTGAAATGCTGGAGCAAAAGAAAACTAACAGTTAGACTCCGATGGGCCCGAAGCCTTATTGGCCCAAACTAAATAGTCTGGATGAGGTTTGATTGGCCCAAACTAGATAGTCTGGCCCAGAAAAACTTGTACACTCTATACTTTTCAGTTCTGTGATGCAGTCCCTCCTCCCAAAGGACAACCGTTTAACCCATTGTAGGCAGGAAACCCCTAAAGGGGGACTTGGCAAATAGTGCAGGCCCAGATCAGACGCCGCAAAAAGCGGCGTCTGATCAGGGCCTGCACTATTTGCTAACAGAATTTTCCATCAAAAATAGAATAAAAACAAAAAAATAGGCCTGCCACCCCTTATATGACAAATGGACTTGTTCAACATATCGCAGTGGAAGAGTCCACTAGTAAACAAAGGGTTAAAAGATGTTTTTGTAAGTGCAGGCTGATCAGCACCTTTGTTGTTCACATCTGGCAAATAACAAGTTTTTCTCTTGGTGTGGCTCATATGACCGACGGCATAACATTCTTAAGCCCCCGCCCATAGGGGCTTGAAGAAATATATGGGCTGCATGATGCTGCCACGCAGAGCTGATTCTGGCCCGCACACTAGTACTGGTAAACCATTTAGAGGAACTAAGCCTGTCCAGGAACCGCAATGCAAGGCAGACCGTCCATGCTAATAAACCCTATTGGTTTCATTGGGCGACAGGGCTTGAGATGTCATTTCATCTCAATGTCGGGTAAAAGTCCCACAAAATTGTAAGCAACATCTCCAAAATGACCTTTACAGTGTTGGCGGGGATGTTAAACCTCAAAACAAACAAACAAAATTTTCTTTTTCTAACTTGTCATATCACATCACATCACAAAAGATTACCATGCCGTCTGTTTCTACCTTAGAATAGGCCAAGAAAATGATAAAAAGAATCTCACACTGGTGGTCTTTTCATATGAAATTTATAAATTCCTGCTACAGAACATGTGGGCCAGTTGTGTAACCCTTTTTGTACCAAATGGAATCTTCCTCCTTATATATAACACGACTCCATTTCAAAAATTAGGGATGTCAGGTTGTGTTTTCTTTAAAAAACTATTCGGAAAATAGCTGAACTTTTTGCAAACAGTGTAAGCCCTGATCGGACGCCGCATTCTGATCTGGGTCTGTAGTGTTTGCCAGGATACCCGTTTCGGGGTTTCTGGTACCAAAATGGGGTAATGGTAATAAAGGTGTTAACATAACATTAGAACATTTATCAGTCAATAGTTGTTTGTTTGATTTGATGTTTAATGCCCATATCAACACTATATAGGTCATTTTGGAGACGTGGCTTCCAATTTTGTGGGACTTCTACCCGACATTGAGATGAAATGACATCTCAATCCCTGTCGCCCAATGAAACCAATAGGGTTTATTAGCATGGACGGTCCACCTCGCACCACGGTTCCTGGACAGGCTTAGATCCTCTAAGCGGTTTACCAGTACTTGTGTGCGGGCCGGATTCAGCTCTGCGTGGAAGCATCATGCAGCCCATATATTTCTTCAAGCCCCTATGGGCGGGGGCCATTGGGGTTTCTGGTACCAAATGGGTTAATGGTAATGAAGGTGTTAACATAACATTAGAACATTTATCAGTCAATAGTACAAATACACTTTGGTTTGTTTGTTTGTTTGATTTGAGGTTTTACGTCCCTGTCAACATTATATAGGACATTTTAGAGACATTGCTTCCAATTTCGTGGGACTTTTACCCGACATCGAGATGAAATGACATCTCAAGCCCTGTCGCCAAATGAAACCAATAGGGTTTATAAGCATGGACGGTCCGACTCGCACCGCTTTGCCTGGGCAGTCCTAGATCCTCTAAGCAGTTTGCCAGTACTCGTGTGCGGTCGATTTCAGCTCTGCCTGGAAGCATCGTGCAGTCCATCTATTTCATCAAGCCCCGATGGGCGGGCGCCGTAAATGGGTTAATGGTAATGAAGGTGTTAACATAACATTAGAACATTTATCAGTCAGTAGTACAAATACACTTTGGTACATGACATTACAGATGAGAAACCAGATGTCGCCTACTCCGACATCGGTGGCATGGACATACAGAAACAGGAAGTGAGAGAAGCTGTCGAGTTACCACTCACCCACTTTGATCTCTATAAACAGATTGGTATTGATCCACCTAGAGGTGTTCTCATGTTTGGACCTCCAGGGTGTGGGAAAACTATGTTAGCGAAAGCTGTTGCTCACCACACTACAGGTTGGTTAAATAAAGATAATTATAAGAACCTTACATGTGAGTGAGGATAGATTAAAAAATCCATCCTAATGGTCATAGTCTGGCATCACAAGGCTTGCCAAATGATGTCAAGACAGATCTCGAGGGACAAGTTTTTTTAGCTCACCAGAGCCGAAGGCTCCGGGGGAGCTTATAGTATAGGCATTGGTCCGTCGTCTGCGTCGTCAACATTTTCAAACAACATCTCCTCTGAAACTACTTGGCCAATTGAAACCAAATTACATGTGGAGCCTCTATGCGAAGGGGGAATGAAAGTTTGTTCGGGAAGACTGGGTCACATGACCAATATGGCCGCCATGCCCATATATGGTAAAAACCTTTAAATATCTTCCTTTCAAGAACCGAATAGCAGATGATCTTGAAACTTGGTATACAGCATCGGGGACCCGGGCCCTATCAAGTTTGTTCAAATGATGACCTTTGGTTGACCTTTACCTGTTTCACATCAAGGTCAAATTTGGTGACTTAGACATTTGTATGGAAAAATGGCAAAACAGTGGATTTTTCTGATTGTATGTTAGCTAGTGGCATCAGAAATGGTATTTGCAATCAGCTGAATGGAAGTTTATCAGTTTCCGAGGTCAAGGTCATTTACCGACCTTTGTCCAGGACGGCTCAGATTCAGTATTTTTAGCTCACCATCACGTAGTGACGAGGTGAGCTTTTGGAATCACTTTTCGTCCGTCGTCCGTGCGTCAGTGCGTGCGTCCGTCCGTCTGTAAACAATTTCTTTAAACGACATCTCCTCCTAAACCACTGATCGGATTTTGACCAAACTTCACAGGAATGATCCTTAGGTGGTCCCCTTTCAAAGTTGTTCAAATGGTTCCGGTCTGTTGCACATCTAGGTCACAGGAGCCAAAAATAGATTTTTTTCACCAAAAACTTAAAAAATCTCCTTCTCTGAAGCCACAAGGCCACGGTCTTTGATATTTCGTCAGGTTAGCGCAATAGGGTTGTAACTAGCATTTTTTGCAAAAATCACTTTTTTGCATATTTTGATTCATTTTCCATCTATACATAACCTGCAAAAAGGTGAAGCTTGAAGACTACAAATTTAGCACCAAAATTTAATATTTGCCATATGGTTGTATCTTGAAGGTAGGGTTTTGCTCATCGCAAAACGGTTGTATCTTGAATTACAACCTTGTTGCGTTTAGTCCTCTGCATGTTGTAATAATGTACTCTTAGCGCAATAGGGTTGTAACTTGGGTTGCACTTATATAATGCAATAAATAGCAAGGGATGTAACTCAGGATGTTTCTGCCCCCGCCCACAGGGGCTTGAAGAAATATATGGGCTGCATGATGCTTCCAGGCAGAGCTGAATCCGGCGCGCACACTAGTACTGGTAAACCGCTTAGAGGATCTAAGCCTGTCCCGGAACCGCGGTGCGAGGCGACCCATCCATGCTAATAAACCCTATTGGTTTCATTGGGAGACAGGGCTTGAGATGTCATTTCATCTCAATGTCGGGTAAAAGTCCCACAAAATTGGAAGCAACGTCTCCAAAATGACCTTTACAGTGTTGATGGGGACGTTAAACCTCAACTCAAACAAACAAACAAACTCAGGATGTTTTGGAAGCTGAGAATCTGAATCTGATTGATGCCACCTTGTCACTCTTGGGCATTTTGAGAAATTCAAGATGACATCCAAGATGGCTGCCAAATTAAAAAAAAATTGACAAGTTCTAACTGAAACAAATGTTTTGACAATTCTGAAAGCTGAGGTCTTCAACTTTTGAAAATTTTATTAACTCAGCATTTTAAGTATCATAAAAGGAACATCAACAATAATATTAATGATATTAATGTTTCCACAAATATTAGGCTAAACCAACAACACCCCCACAATATAGGGATAGTGCTATGATGTTCGGAAAGTAAATGCCCATTGGTATCAATTATGATTTTCAATCATCTGGCCATTGGGGTGTGTTAGGCAGTTATGGTCACTTAAGTAACGTAATCATTGATATTAGTAAGAAATATGGCCAGCTACAGATTTATGTCCGCATATCTATTTCAACTCTTGCTAAATTCATAAAATAACATGGACATTGACCTGAACTGCTATGTGTTCTCTATAGTGGCAGAAAAATCACTTATGTTAAGAAAGAACTTGTTATTTATGTTACAAATTTTGTTTCTAGTGGTAAATTTGCAAATATTGGTTTGCAATGTATTAACAATATTAGTTCCAAGATGAAAGAATCGTATTTTAGCTCCTTCTTGTTAATCAATATTTTTAAGAGGTTTCGGTTTTTCGGACCTTTCAAGATTATTTCATACAAATCGAGGCGATCGTTATTCAGATGTGGGCAAAAACCGGAGTACCCAGAGAAAAACCACCTGACCTACCATTGCATAACTTGGCATCTCACATGTGTGGCTAAAACCCACAGCAGTGAGAGACCTAATGATTAAGGGTCAGTGCTCTTATCAACTAGGCCACGGAGGCCCAAGTGAATCAATATAACTGTCACAAGTGTATTGAGTATAATATCTTTAAATTCTTAAGTATATGGCATGCCCAATGTGTTATTTACCTGAATGAGTAGTGAGTATATAATATATTATATAGATGGAACATATCAGATGCCAGGCAAAAAGAGAATAAAATGTAATGCTGCATAGTAAGTGAAACACCACACTGTTGCACATATGCCAACCATTTCAGTTATCTACGTTACCAATCCAAGCAACACAAATCATTTTTCACTTTTATAGGAAATTAATGTCAATAAAGTATCAGTCCATGGGGCTGAGAGGTCAAAAACAGAGATTTTTGATCATTACATGTTTATGGATAAGGATTTGAACATATATTCCGTATTATTATTCATAGAACCATCGTTTTTGTCCTATTAGAATCTTCCACCAATGGGATTTGGTGATTTTACCCCAGGCACATTTTAAAGTACTCTACTGCCACTATTTCTGTTTTCCATAAGCACTAACCCAGTAACCCACATGTTGCAACTTATAGCTTTTCAAATGACTAGTATATGTATGTTTGAAATAATTTATGCTGTAACATTTTAAAAGTCACTTTATAACATGGAGGGTGTGGTTTATGTACATGAGAATATAAAATGCCACTCTAGGCTTGGTGCAAAAGTAAAGCAGGCATTTTATGAGTTGTGGGATATGATATGATACCGTATGCATGAACGCAATTCAATTTTATACACACATTACTTTAGTGGATCAACAGATTTAAAGTTGGAAAATTGTTTGATGCAAATGAAGCAGGCCTAGAAAGCCCAAAACATGCAAATCACAAGGCAAACATCGCTCCTGTAATGGTAACATCCCCTTCAAAATGTTATTCTGCAAAGGTAAAAGTCTCTAATGTCAAGTTATTTTATCTTGGCAACAGAATGATGAAATTCTCGATGAACATATGTGAGTCAATTGGAAGACATTTTACTATCATTTAGAATGAAAAAAAATATAAAAACAAGTCTATCCCTTGCCACAAGAACCATTAATGCAGAGAGAAAATCACATGCCATTGTCTGTAATGTTAAAAAGAGTGAAATACTAAAGCATTGTGTGGCATTGTGTTGATTGTTTAAGAGAGATAACAGGTTTTGACAGTCTACCTAAAGTGACGACACTGTTATTTACGTTACCTTATAGATTTTACTGATAAGGCAAGTTTCTGAACTGTGTGCTCATGACAGGTAACCATTTTACAATGAAAAATTTCAAAGCAGAAGATGGCCAGGTGTTCACCTTATGCATGAAATTAACCTCTCTAACCTGTGTGGATGTCATTTTTTTTGCATGGTGCCCCAATACATGCATGTTATCAACCGCCCAACATACCGCATCCAGATACTATAAGAAGACTACCCAAGTGCATTTCAGAATAAGGGAACACTGTAAAGATTTCAAAACTATGTCTGCTTGTTAATTTAAATTACATTTATACTTGAAATAAAATTATCTTTGCTGCAAAACTGCACTTTAGAGACCCAGTTAGAATGACAAAGAACAATTTCTGGAGTGTCCTTATGTATGTATTCAGTCAGAACAACAGATGGAAGTATCTAAAGAGACAGCAATTGAGTTTAGAAAATTATATGAACTAGTAAGAAAAGGTCACTTCGGTATGGCCCCGATCAAAGATGGCAGCCATCTCAAGTCATCTAAAGAAAATGACACAGAGGCACCCACAATAACAGATGAAACATGAACCAATGGCACAAAGCCAATTAACTTATAAGACACTCCAATAGAAAGTCTGACTTTGGAAGTTTGGACGGTCAATAGTAAAACAATTGGAGGCTTGTACTCAGGAGTTGATGAGATGTAATCGCTCGCCCTTCAGTGCAGTATCAAACATAACAAACCTTGTTAAATTTCAAACATTAGTACCATAAGAACATTTCTGTGAAGCATGCTTAAGCAGTCTGTAAATATTTAAACTAGCAGTTGGCATTAAAATATAAAATGATGTTGTGCTTTTTATTGTGGTCTACAAACTTTTATCCTTCCACGTGAGTAAATTTGCTGCTGGCAAATTATGGCGATATATTTTATGCAATGTTTTATATTTACATTACACTTATCTATGATGTGGATATAGTTAAAATTAGATTTGAATACAGATGATGCAGTAATCAGCGTATAATTCTATGTCAGTTCCCAAAGCAGTATTAGAATATCTCTGAACATGTATCGAAAGCAATCTAAAGTCTTATGCAGTCATATACATTATTTTTTTTTGCGCAGAATTAGGGGTGAAATTAAAATATGCCGTTGAAAAGACATATTTTAAATCTAAGATGTATCATCATAATCATTAAACTTTTTTTCAAGACAATGTTAGAATTCTCTGAGAATGTAAAAGTTTAATTCATGTAATGAAAGTAGAAGCCTAACACAATTGACTATAGTGAATACTATGGTAAAATGAGGTTTTAATAATTTTTCAGCATAAGTTTAGTGTTTTGGTCTACATACCAATTTCTATTCAAATGAGTCTAATTTTGGAAAAGTAACATTAACGAAATGCATTATGTACCGTTAAACACCAAAAACGAAAACATGGACCGTGCTGAGGCTCACTTGTTATATACGTTATTTTTGATAAGTTGACATTGTAATTCCTAAAATCAGCATTGTAGTAAGTATTTCAACATAAAACCATGAACCATGAATATTTAACAAATTCATGAAACCATGAATATGTTAAAAATTTGAAAATGTTGAGGACAATTAACATTAGTGTAGCCTTTTTGTATATTTTCCTGTATAGGGTTTCTTTGTTGAATATAGCATAACTCACAAAACTTTCAATATAGAACTTTAATAAACAGCAGTTTTGAATAGCTTGAATGTGTGTCTTATAATACATATAACAGTCAGACAAAAATGTCCAGTGGCAAACATACCAGTTAAACAACTGATGGTGAATGAAGATTTTGTGGGGCACTTAATATTTTGTAACATAAACAACACCACGGAATGTTAAAATATAAAACACTCAGGAGGAAAAATCTAAAAATTTCCTAAAATGAAAAAAATATTTGATGTCTTATGTAGGTTTGCAGTTAAAACTGTTACATAGTTTGAATGTTTCTATTCTTTTGGATGCCATCTTAATTTCTTGGAAATGCCCAAGAGTGACAAGATGGCATCAAACAGGTTCTAAATGTAGAAGGTCTCTGCTTTCAAAATATATCAAAACATTTTGTATACACTGCAAATCCAGGTTCAGTGAAACTTCTGCGGGACTAGATTTGAAGATGAATTGTCTGAGAATATCATTCTGATCTGTGGCATTATGCGCTCACACAGATAACCATGATGATCCTATAGACCTTAGCAAACAGTGCAGACCCAGATCAGACTGATCATGAAGGAGCAGTCTGATCAGGGTCTACACTGTTTGACATTTAGTCTGCACATTTTCTACTCCTTGTTGGACTGTATAAGAAATTTGTTATATCAAGTTCTCCAGGGGTCTGAATTTTTAGGATTTTACGGTACACTATTCTTGTCTTACTTGTTTTCTTTTTTACACAAAATGTTATTGAAATTATGAAATTGTGTTATACCATAATGCTCCTAAATGTTTAGCAGTTAACAACACCCATACTAGTCAAGCAGTCTGATGAGGATCAGTGTACTCTTTTTGCACTATTTGAAGTATGTAATTTTACCCCTGATTTAGTTGTTAGGTTGTCATGTACACTATTTAGGAAAAGTTCTTTTACATGGTTTTATGTTGCATTTATTCTGATCAATATAATCTGTATGTTGGGAAACTAGGCATTAATAGCTTTTTAGCTCACCTGTCACGTAGTGACAAGGTGGGCTTTTGTGATCACTTTTCGTCCGTCGTCAGTGCGTGTGTGCGTGCGTGCGTGTGTGTGTGTGTGTGCGTAAACTTTTTCTTCAAATGACATCTCCTCCTAAACCACTGATCAGATTTTGACCAAACTTCACAGCAATGATCCTTAGGTGGTCCCCTTTCAAAATTGTTCAAATGGTTCCGGTCCATTGCACATCTGGGTCACAGGAGCTAAAAATAGATTTTTTAAATGAAAACTTTAAAAATCTTCTTCTCTGAAACCGCAAGTCCCAGGTCTTTGATATTTGGTATGAAGCTTCATCTAGTGGACCTCTACCAAGATTGTTCAAATTAAAGCCCTGGGGGCCAAAATGCCCCCGCCCCGGGGGCCTTTGGTTTTACATAAGCTTATATAGGGAAAATCATTAAAAAATCTTCTTCTCTGAAACCACAAGGCCCAGGTCTTTAATATTTGGTGTGAAGCTTTACCTGGTGGACCTCCACTAAGATTGTTCAAATTATAGCCTTAAGGCCAAAAATGCCCCCGCCCCGGGGGCCTTTGGTTTTACATAGGCTTATACAGGGAAAATCTTTAAAAATCTTCTTCTCTGAAACCGCACGGCCCAAATCTTTGATATTTGGTGTGAAGCTTCATCTAGTGGACCTCTACCAGGATTGTTCAAATTAAAGCCCTGGGGGCCAAAATGCCCCCGCCCCAGGGGCCTTTGGTTTTACATAGGCTTATATGGGGAAAATCATTAAAAAATCTTCTTCTCTGAAACCACAAGGCCCAGGTCTTTAATATTTGGTGTGAAGCTTTACCTGGTGGACCTCTACTAAGATTGTTCAAATTATAGCCTTAGGGCCAAAAATGCCCCCGCCCCGGGGGCCTTTGGTTTTACATAGGCTTATACAGGGAAAATCTTTAAAAATCTTCTTCTCTGAAACCGCATGGCCCAGATCTTTGATATTTGGTGTGAAGCTTCATCTAGTGGACCTCTACCAAGATTGTTCAAATTATAGCCCTGGGGGCCAAAATGCCCCCGCCCCGGGGCCTATGGTTTTACATAGGCTTATATAGGGAAAATCATTAAAAAATCTTCTTCTCTGAAACCACAAGGCCCAGGTCTTTAATATTTGGTGTGAAGCTTTACCTAGTGGACCTCTACTAAGATTGTTCAAATTATAGCCTTAGGGCCAAAAATGCCCCCGCCCCGGGGGCCTTTGGTTTTACATAGGCTTATACAGGGAAAATCTTTAAAAATCTTCTTCTCTGAAACCGCATGGCCCAGATCTTTGATATTTGGTGTGAAGCTTCATCTAGTGGACCTCTACCAGGATTTTTCAAATTATAGCTCTGGGGGCCAAAATGCCCCCGCCACAGGGGCCTTTGGTTTTACATAGGCTTATATAGGGAAAATCATTAAAAAATCTTCTTCTCTGGAACCACAAGGCCCAGGTCTATAATATTTGGTGTGAAGCATTACCTGATGGACCTCTATTAAGATTGTTCAAATTATTACCTAAGGGCCAAAAATGCCCCCGCTAGGGGGCCTTTGGTTTTACATAGGCTTATACAGGGAAAATCTTTAAAAATCTTCTTCTCTGAAACCGCACGGCCCAGATCTTTGATATTTGGTGTGAAGCTTCATCTAGTGGACCTCTACCAAGATTGTTCAAATTATAGCCCTGGGGGCCAAAATGCCCCCGCCCCGGGGGCCTATGGTTTTACATAGGCTTATATAGGGAAAATCATTAAAAAATCTTCTTCTCTGAAACCAGCAGGCCCACGTCTTTAATATTTGGTGTGAAGCTTTATCTGGAGGACCTTTACTAAGATTGTTCAAATTATAGCCTTTGGGCCAAAAATGCCCCCGCCCCGGGGGCCTTTGTTTTTACATAGACTTATACAGGGAAAATCTTTAAAAATCTTCTCTGAAACCGCAAGGCCTAGATCTTTGATATTTGGTGTGAAGCTTCATCTAGTGGACCTCTACCAAGATTTTACAAATTATAGCCCTGGGGGCCAAAATGCCCCCACCCCAGGGGCCTATGGTTTTACATAGGCTTATATAGGGAAAATCATTTAAAAAATCTTCTTCTCTGAAACCAGCAGGCCCACGTCTTTAATATTTGGTGTGAAGCTTTACCTGGAGGACCTTTACTAAGATTGTTCAAATTATAGCCTTTGGGCCAAAAATGCCCCCGCCCCGGGGGGCTTTGGTTTTACATAGGCTTATACAGGGAAAATCTTAAAAAAATCTTCTTCTCTGAAACCGCAAGGCTCAGATCTTTGATATTTGGTGTGAAGCTTCATGTAGTGGACGTCTACCAAGATTGTTCAAATTATAGCCCTAGGGCCAAAAATACCCCCACCCCGGGGCCTTTGGTTTTACATAGGCTTATACAGGGAAAATCTTAAAAAAATCTTCTTCTCTGAAACCGCAAGGCTCAGATCTTTGATATTTGGTGTGAAGCTTCATGTAGTGGACGTCTACCAAGATTGTTCAAATTATAGCCCTGGGGCTAACAATGCCCCCGCCCCGGGTGCCTTCGGTTTTACATATGCTTATAGAGGGAAAATCTTTAAAATCTTCTTCTCTGAAACCGCAAGGCCCAGCTCTTTGATATTTGGTGTGAAGCTTCATCTAGTGGACCTCTACCAAGATTGTTCAAAATATTGCCCTGGGGCCAAAAATGCCCCTGCCCCGGGGGCCTTTGGTTTTACATAGGCTTATACAGGGAAAATCTTTAAAAATCTTCTTCTCTGAAACCGCAAGGCTGAGATCTTTGATATTTGGTGTGAAGCTTCATCTAGTGGACCTCTACCAAGATTGTTCAAATTATAGCCCTGGGGCCAAAAATGCCCCCATCCTCAGGGCCCTTTGGTTTTTCATATGCTTATAGTATTATAGGGAAAATGTTTAAAAATCTTCTTCTCTGAAACCACAAGGCTCAGGTCTATGATATTTGGTATGAAGCTTCACCTAGTATAGCCCTGTGGCCAAGAATGTACTAGAGACACTGATTCTCAGGTGAGCGATCCAGGGCCCTCTGGGCCCTCTTGTTTTGCTTCTTCTACAACTTGGAATGAGCTGCAAGATCTGGTCTTCTCAGACAGTAAGGTATTCAGGTGAGATTTGCGTTGTCATGGAAGTCCTTCAGATTTCTTTCTGTTTGTTGTGCATACAGCAGACTTTTTAATTAATTCTCAACTATTCAAAGAACAAAGGCACTGTTAAGATTGTGCATCATTCTGCAGTTTTTTCTTTGCCTTTGATTTTTAAATATTTTACCGTAATGATCATAACTTTTCAGACAGGCAGATGTCTTCAATCAGTGTAGACCCATAACAAATTGCTCCTTTTCATTCTGTTCTGGGTATTCATTGTTTGCCATTCAACCTGTACAATGTAAACAGTGTATGAAAGAAAGACTCTCAAAGATACAACTGTTTTCCAATGACAATTGTGTGATATTTTTTATAATTTCATAGTGCAAAACAGTTGTAACTCGAGTTACAACTGTTTTGCGCTGAGTCGCCTTGAACATTTATGCAACATTTCAGAGGGCAAAAGGTTGTATCTCAAATATTTACAAAAATCTCTTTTAAAAATTAAAATAAGTTAAAAATTATTCATTCTACTATAGTCAATTGACTTTATACCCAACATATCCAGATTTCATAACGTAACAATGACTTGGGAAAAAAAAAGACAGTTTTTTGTCGTTCCTGAAAAATTCTGAAAAATGAAGTTACAACCCTATTGCGCTGACCTGACGATTTGGTATGAAGCTTCATCTAGTGGACCCCTACCAAGATTGTTCAAATTATAGTGCTGGGGCCAAAAATGCCCCCGCTCTGGGGCCCTTGGGTTTTACATGGGCTTATATAGGGAAAATCTTTAAAAATCTTCTTCTCTGAAACCGTAAGGCCCAGGTCTTTGAGAATTAGTACGAAGCTTCATCTAGTGGACCCCTACCAAGATTGTTCAAATTATAGTGCTGGGGCCAAAAATGCCCCCGCCCCGGGGCCCTTTGGTTTTACATAGGCTTAAAAAGGGAAAATGTTTAAAAATCTTCTCTGAAACCGCAAGGCCCAGGTCTTTGATATTTTGTATGAAGCTTCATCTAGTGGACCCCTACCAAGTTTGTTCAAATTATAGTGCTGGGGCCAAAAATGCCCCGGCTCCGGGGCCCTTTGGTTTTACATGGGCTTATATAGGGAAGATCTTTAAAAATCTTCTTCTCTGAAACCTTAAGGCCCAGGTCTTTGATATTTGGTATGAAGCTTCATCTAGTGGACCCCTACCAAGACTGTTCAGATCATAGTGCTGGGGCCAAAAATGCCCCCGCCCCGGGGCCCTTTGGTTTTTACATGGGCTTATATAGGGAAGATCTTTAAAAATCTTCTTCTCTGAAATGGCAAGGCCCAGGTCTTTGATATGGTATGAAGCTTCATCTAGTGGACCCCTACCAAGATTGTTCAATTTATAATGCTGGGGCCAAAAATGCCCCCGCCCCGGGGCCCTGTGGTTTTACATAGGCTTATATAGGGAAAATCTTTAAAAAAAATTTTCTCTGAAACCGTAAGGCCCGTGTCTTTGATATTTGGTATGAAGCTTCACCCCACAAGGCCCAGGTCCACTCCTGTCCCCCGTCCCCCTACCCTAACCCCCCCCCCCCCCCCTGTCGCCACAGGGCCTTTGGTTCTACATGGGCTTATATAGGGAAAATCTTCTTCTCTGAAACTGCAAGGCCCAGGTCTTTGATATTTGGTATGAAGCTTCATCTTGTTGATCTCTACCAAGATTGTTCAAATTATAGCCCAGGGGCCAAAAATGACCCCGCTCCGGGGCCCTTTGGTATTACATAGACTTATTTAGGGAAAATCTTGAAAAATCTTCTTCTCTGAAACCACAAGGCTAGACCTTTGATATTTGGTATGAAGCTTCAGCTTGTCGTCCTCTACCAAGATTGTTCAAATAATAGCCCTGAGACCAAAAATGCCCCCGCCTGGTGGCCCTTTGGTTTAAATAAACTTATATGGGGAAATCTTTAAAAATCTTCTTCTGTGAAACCACAAGGCCTAGGTCTTTGATAATTGGTGTGAAATTTCATCTAGTGGACCTCTATCAAGATTGTTCAAATAATAGCCCTGGGGCCAAAAATGCCCCAGCCCCGAGACCCCTTGGTTTTACATAGACTTATATAGGGAAATGTTTAAAAATCTTCTTCTCTGAAACCACAACACCATTGACTTTGATATGTGGTATGAAGCTTCATCTAGTAGACCTCTACCAAATTTGTTCAAATGATAGCCCCCGCCCCGGGGCCCTTTGGTTTTACATACACTTATATATAGAGATAATCTTTGAAAATCTTCTCTGAAACAGCAAGGCCCAGGGCTTTGATATTTGGTGTGAAGCTTCATCTAGTGGACCTCTATCAAGATTGTTTAAATTATGGCCCTGAGGCCAAAAATGCCCCCGCCCTGGGGCCATTTGGTTTTACATAGGTTTTTGTAGGGATTATCTTTAAAAAATCTTCTTCTCTGAAGCCCCAAGGCCCAGGTCTTTGATATTTGGTGTGTAGCTTCATCTAGTGGACCTTTGCCAAGATTGTTCAAATTATAGCCTTTGTTGATATTTGGTATGAAACTTCACCTTTTTAGGACCTCCCTCAACATTATGCACATTATAACCTTGGGGTCAATAATCGCCCAGTGCCCACTTGTTACTCTATGGATCAGGTGAGCGATCCAGGGCCATCATGGCCCTCTTGTTATCTTCTTCTTCACTTAAACAACTTGGTCAATTGAAACCAAATAATATGTGGAGCCTCTATGGAATGAGGGAATGAAAGTTTGTTTGTGAGGACTGGGTCACAGGACCAATATGGCCACCATGCCCATATATGGTAAAAACCTTTAAAATCTTCTTCTCAAGAACCAAATGGCCGATGATCTTGATACTTGGTATGCAGCATCAGGGACTCTGGCCCCACCAAGTTTGTTCAAATGATGACCTTTGGTTGACCTTGACCTGTTATACGTCAAGGTCAAATTTGGTCACCTAGATATTTGTATTGAAAAATGGCAAAACAGAGGATTTTTCTGATTGTATATTAGCTAGTGGCATTAGAAATGGTATTTACAATCAGCTGAATCAAAGTTTATCAGTTCCAAAGGTCAAGGTCATTTACCGACCTTTGTCCAGGACGGCTCAGATTCAGTATTTGTAGCTCACCTGTCACGTAGTGACAAGGTGAGTTTTTGTGATCACTTTTTGTCCGTCGTCCGTAGTGCGTGCGTCCGTCGCCACTTAAGTATCAATCCTGCCAAAAACAGCCACATAAGTATACATCCGTGAGAACGCACGTCCGTGCGTCCGTAAACAATTTCAAATAAGTATATCTCTAATACCCCATAGCCAATCTTGATCAAATTTCATGTGAAGAATCATCAGGTAGGGGGAAAGGCTGCATAAGGTTTTTGGGCTGATCAGATTGGAATTCTGGTTGCCATGGCAACATATAGCTCCCATAGACTTATAATGGGAAAAATTTAAAAAATCTTTTTCTCTGAAACCACAGGGCCCAGAGCTTAGATATTTAGCTTGTAACAATGTTAAGTGGTCACCTATGTAAATCCTGCCAATCATGCCCCTGGGGTCCAAATTGGCCACACCCCGGGGCCCCTTAGCTCCTATAGACTCATGATGGAAAAAAAAAAAGCTTCAAAAATCTTCTTCTCTGAAACCACAGGGCCCAGAGCTTAGATATTTATCATGTAGCAACGGCAAGTGGTCACCTACATAATTCCTGCCAATCATGCCCCTGGGTTCCAAATGGGCCACGCCCCGGGGCCCCTTAGCTCCCATAGACTCATAATGGAAAAAAGCTTCAAAAATCTTCTTCTCTGGAGCCACAGGACCCTGAGCTTAGGTATTTAGCATGTAGCAACAGCAAGTGGTCACCTACATAATTCCTGCCAATCATGCCCCTGGGGTCAAATTGGCCACACCCCGGGGCCCCTTAGCTCCCATAGACTCCTAATGGAAAAAAAAAGCTTCAAAAATCTTCTTTGAAACCACAGGGCCCAGAGCTTAGATATTTAGCATGTAGCAACGTCCAGTGGTCACCTACATAATTCCTGCCAATCATGCCCCTTGGTTTCAAATGGGCCACGCCCCGGGGCCCCTTTGCTCCCAAAGACTCATAATGGAAAAAAAAAGCTTCAAAAATCTTCTTCTCTGAAGCCACGGCCCAGAGCTTAGATATTTAGCATGTAGCAACGGCAAGTGGTCACCTACAAAATTCCTGCCAATCATGCCCCTGGGGTCCAAACCGGCCACGCCCTGGGGCCCCTTAGCTCCTATAGACTCATAATGGATAAAAGCTACAAAAAGCTTCTTCTCTGAAACCACAGGGCCCAGAGCTGAGATATTTAGCATGTAGCAAAGGCAAGTGGTCACCTACATAAATCCTGCCAATCATGCTCCTGGGGTCCAAATGGGCCACGCCCCGGGGCCCCTTAGCTCCTATAGACTCATAATTGAAAAAAAAAGTTTAAAAAATCTTCTTCTCTGAAACCACAGGGCCCAGAGCTTAGATATTTAGCATGTAGCAACGGCAAGTGGTCACCTACATAATTCCTGCCAATCATGCCCCTGGGTTTCAAATGGGCTAGCCCCTTAGCTCCCATAGACTCCTAATGGAAAAAAGCTTCAAAAATCTTCTCCTCTGAAACCACAGGGCCCAGAGCTTAGATACTTAGCAGGTAGCATCGGAAAATGGTCACCTACATAAATCCTGCCAATCATGCCCCTGGGGTTAAAAGGGGCCACGCCCCGGGGCCCCTTAGCTCCCATAGACTCCTAATGGAAAAAAGCTTAAAAAAATCTTCTGCTCTGAAACCACAGGGCCCAGAGCTTAGATATTTAGCAGGTAGTGACGGCAAGTGGTCACCTACATAAATCCTGCCCATCATGTCCCTGGGGTCCAAATGGGCCACGCCCCGGGGCCCCTTAGCTCCCATAGACTCCTAATGGAAAAAAGCTTCAAAAATCTTCTCCTCTGAAACCACAGGGCCCAGAGCTTAGATATTTAGCAGGTGGCAACGGCAAGTGGTCACCTACATAAATCCTGCCAATCATGCCCCTGGGTTCCAAATGGGCCACACCCCGGGGCCCCTTAGCTCCCATAGACTCCTATTAGAAAAAAAGCTTCAAAAATCTGCTTCTCTGAAACCACAGGGCCCAGAGCTTAGATATTTAGCATGTAGCAACGGCAAGTGGTCACCTACATATTTCCTGATGATCATGCCCCTGGGGTTCAAATGGGCCACCCCGCGGGGCCCCTTAGCTCCCATAGACTCCTAATGGAAAAAAAAGCTTAAAAAATCTTCTTCTCTGAAACCACAGGGCCCAGAGCTTAGGTATTTAGCATGTAGCAACATGGAGTGGTTGCCTACATGAATCCTGCCTGAGTCTTGCCCCTGGGGTTCAAATTGGCCAAATCCTGTGGCTTCTTAACTTCAATAAACTAATAATGGAAAAAAAAAAGCTTTAAAAATCTTCTTCTGTGAAACCATGAAGTACGGACCTTAGATATTTAGAATATAGCAACATAAAATGGTCGCCTACATAAATCCTGCCAACCATGCCCTTTGGGTCAAAATTGACCTATGGACTTATACTGAAAAAAAAAAAAAAAAATCTTCTCCAAAGCCATAAGGCCCAGAGCTCAGATATTTAGTATGTAGCAATGTCAAGTGGTCTCCTACACTTATGATTTTCTGGTACACAGGTGAGCGATATAGGGCCATTGGGCCCTCTTGTTATCTTCTTCTTCACTTAAACTACTTTGCCAATTGAAACCAAATTACATGTGGGGCCTCTATGGAATGAGGGAACGGAAGTTTGTTCGTGAGGACTGGGTCACATGACCAATATGGCTGCCATGCCCATATATGGTAATAACCTTTAAAAATCTTCTTCTCAAGAACCGAATGGCCGATGATCTTGAAACTTGGTATGCAGCATCAGGGACTCTGGCCCTACCAAGTTTGTTCATATGATGACCTTTGGGTTGACCTTGACCTGTTTTACGTCAAGGTCAAATTTGGTCACTTAGACATTTGTATGGAAATATGGCAAAACAGTGGATTTTTCTGATTGTATATTAGCTAGTGGCATCAGAAATGGTTTTTACAATCAGCTAATGGAAGTTTATCAGTTCCAAAGGTCAAGGTCATTCACCAACCTTTGTCCAGAACGCCTCAGATTCAGTATTTTTATTTTCTTCTTCACTTAAACTACTTACCCAATTGAAACCAAATTACATGTGGAGCCTCTATGGAATGAGGGAACTAAAGTTTGTTTGTGAAGACTGGGTCACATGACCAATATGGGCCGCCATGCCCATATATGGTAAAAACCTTTAAAAATCTTCTTCTCAAGAACCGAATGGCCGATGATCTTGAAACTTGGTATGCAGCATCAGGGACTCAGGCCCTACCAAGTTTGTTCAAATGATGACCTTTGGTTGACCTTGACCTGTTTTATGTCAAGGTCAAATTTGGTCACTCAGACATTTGTATGGAAAAATGGCAAAGTAGTGGATATTTCTGAGTGCCTGGTAGGCTGTGACATCAAAAATGATATTTGCAGTTAGCTGAATGGAAGTTTATTAATTCCGAAGGTCAAGGTCATTACTTTCTTTGTCTTGGATGGTTTAGATTCAGTATTTTAATCTTCTTCTCCAGTAAAATAGCTGTGCTGATTGAAACCAAATTACATGAAAAGCCTCTATGGGGGTGAGGCAATTGAACATTAATTGTGGTATTGTCACATGACCAAGATGGGCACCTTGCCTGTATATGGTATAAACCACATGACCTCTGGTGAGTGTAGTGGCCCATGGGCCTCTTGTCTATCTACCTCTTACTGCCACGTGAGATTCTTTTTCTTGCATACCTTTTATTTTTGAACTTACTTTTCTGATGATGCAGTGTCAATGTTTGCCGACGTCTACCATATTGTAATGACAATACTGTGAAGTTTAAGTGACACAGAAGCCTCCGTCAGGTAGTGGTTAAAACTCAAACACTCACTCACTCAAAATTAAGTGACATCATGAATCTTTGCTGTGCAGTAATGTCCAAAACACAATGTTCCTCTGTCTAGAATAAATTTCCTTAGTCCCTTTGGTGTTTGGGCCACTGAAGCTAGGCTGTAGTTGTCTTGGTATCAAAGTTGCTCTGATAATTTGTCAGTTTGATTTGATTGGGTGCACATTTGAGGTGCGTTCAACAATGCAGGCCCATGCCGAGCACTCACTATTTTGCCTAGGCTACAAAATCATGCTCAGCGAGCACCTGTGTTGTTGAACACATCTCTGATATTATTTTGCACTTGAAACAAAAACTGTATTACCACACAATAAATTTAACCAGAAAAGTAAATGTGGGATGCTTGTCCAGGTTGAGGTCATATCCAGTCACAGATGCAATCTTATTTTACCTGTGTTAAAGTGCACATCTTTAAAAACTGTTATGCTGCATACATACTGTAAAACACTTATATTTGGTGGTAATTTTATTTTGGGGCTATTGGCGGTCAAGGAAACAAACCGCCAATATAAAAACCTGCCAGTAAAGATTAAATAGCATAAGAGAAGAATAACAGACTTGCAGAAATCATATTCCCAAGACACATCGCATGATACAGGGAAATACAATGTCAATAGGTCAAGGGCATTATTGAAGACAAAAGAAAAAGTGTATTTGAAATCGAACACAGTAGCATAAAGTAGCTCAAAGTTTATTCCATCCTGCAAGAGTAAAAAATATTTTATTAAGTCTTTCTCTTTGCTTTACTTGTCAATTATGAAGCCATTTAGCATGCTCAACAGGGCAGAATGAAAGCAAATACATCTTGACAATAACTGTCAAAATTGCATGTATAACTGGTAACTGACTGACAGCTTAACCATTTTGAGCAGCGAGAGCCTGAATGCAAGAAATAAAACTACAACTAATTCTAACTGAAAACCTGCTTTATTGAGTAATTATACCCCCGGCATACGAAGTATGTCAGGGGGTATATAGTTTTCGTCTTTCCGTCCGTTCGTCCGTTTGTTCGTTCTTTCGTTCGTTAGTTCGTTCGTTAGTTCGTTCGTACTTCCGTCTGTCCCTACGTTCGTCAATCTTTATGTCAAAGTTTTGCGTTAAACCTTTTTGACAGCTCATATCTCTGTAACCACATGTTAGATTCTCTTCATGTTTGGTAAAGTATATCACTATACCATTACCTTTCATATGGAATATCTAAGCCCCTGGGTCAAGCCTCTGGGTGGGCCGTCTGTCTGTTCATCTACTTTTACGTCAAAGTTTTGTGTTAAACCTTTTTCATTGCTGATATCTCTGTAACCACATGTTAGATTCTCTTCATGTTTGATAAACGATTTCGTGATGCATGTCCCTGCCCCCCACGCATTGTGACCTTGACCTCAAGGTCACAGAATTAGAAATTTTACATTTGGTTAAAGTTTTATGACAAAATTTATAGATGCCTGTATGTTCTAAACTCTAAGAAAAATTCAATTGATACTTGCATCAATGTTTCATACCAGTCCAAAGATTTCATTGATGCATACCCCACCCTGCTGCTTCATTAACTTTGATCCCTCACTCCCTTGGTCCATTTAGAAATTTTATGTTTGGTCTAGCTTTTACAAGCACATTTATAGATTCTTATAGCTTCTTGACTTCATTCATATTACATACAAGCTCGAAGATATATCAGAGAGTGGCACTGGCCTGGGGTATACGTGACCCACTGGTCACTTTCTCTAGTTATATAAGAACAGAACTGATTTGTATTCACTCACACAACTAGAACAATGCAATGTGAAAAACAGTCGAAAACCACATTGTATGACTTGCAAATCACATGAATAAGACACGTAGGGCTACGTCAAAAATCACAGATTTTTTGTTTATTTTAGAAATGGGAAATCCGCCAAAATAAAAATCTGCCAAAAGGTCCACTCATAAAAAGTGCCAAAATTTGCTGCCGCCAAATTTAAATGTTTTACAGTAAATGTCTTTTCGGCACTCTACATAATTACTTGTACCTGGTTTTGAAAATAACAGACTAAAGACAGATTCCATAATGAAGCTTCATACACAAAGAAGTTCTCCCCGATTGAATAGTTGTGAATGTTGCATTGAGCACTAGTCACAGTAAGATTTGGTCTTGTCTAGCATTAGATAAAAAGGAGCACTGGAGGCAATCATGAGAAAATGTTCCTAATTTCTTGATAGAAGCACATGTTGTAGACCTGTACCTGTTAGGATCGCCTTATTGAGTCAATTCTAACAAATATTGTCATCATACCTTTTGGTGGAGAAATAGGAAACATTATCCCTAAATTCCTTTATCTGGGGCTATGCTAAGGCTAACACAGATTTTCCTTTTCATCAAAGCTCATTCATAATGACTTGTACATGAGTTTTACTTGTACATTGCATGTATTTCAAATGTGGCTATTAATCAATGTACTATGAGATGTTGGCTTGTACAGGACCTGACAAATCCATTTCCTTGAACAAGAGAAAATGTGATCTTTGCAATTTTATTCCACTTGTCAAGAAAATATTTGGTTCATATCACAGATTTTACAAGTCTTTTAATTGGTTAGAAATGCTCACATGCTCGTCTCTGTTCTGCAATAGTCTAGATACACACGTTGGCATTATCACCAATATGCACCAGTTGCTCCCCTAACAAAGTTTTACACTACACAGCCCTTCATAACATCATTCAAATTAAAAAAAAATAGCTGATGATGTTGAGAATGGCTACTTTGAAGATTTTCAACTTATATCTATATCTTTCATCATAAGGGAAGAACACATTGATGCTTCGGTGATGTGGAAGTCCACAAAGTCAGCCACAAACACATGACTTCAGATCATTCCATGCCAGTGTTACATAAACTGAAATATAATTATTACCTAATAATCAGGCACTACCTAGATTTATGGACAGCCCTTGAGCCAAAGGACACCTGGGTAGATATAGCCCTGGCTTGCAGTTTCGGGCCCTATCAGTTCAGGGGTCGTGATCTTTTGCTCTTGATCTGTCAATAAATCTAGATGGAGCCCTCAGCATATTGTATAAGAAGAATGTACAAGAATTTTGATTTTAAAACTTTGAAATTTCAGAATACTCAGTAATTCAATGTTTCCAAGTTCCAGTCATGCCAAGCATCATATTTTATCAGTATATAAATTGCATTGTAGCACATTGGACTGATAAAGATATGCTATCTCAGGACAAGTGAGCTTTATCACGTCAACGTGACAGTGCATTTTTTTGAATGAAGCGGACTACTGAAACAATGGCATAAATGTTATTATTACTGGATAAAAATGGAAGCAATACTTTAAAAAATATGACAGGAAAAATTGATGTCAGCTGATACTGAATATATTGACCACCAAAATGTTGGGGCGCACTGAGGACCATTGATAACTGATCGTAAATTGCTAATTTGAGCGTGTACAAGGGGATAAACTGATAAATAGAATACCAGATTCATTTCATTTGATATCAAGTTTATCAGGCTCGGCTTCGAGAACGCATGTAGAATCGCTCGGCAAGCCTCGCGATTCTACAAGCGTTCTCGAAGCCTTGCCTGATAAACTTGATATCAAAAGACACTCACCTGGTATTCTCTATTTTAGCCATTAATGGTTCAAAGAAAAAATTGCCAGTCCGCTTGACTTTGAATTATCTGGGTTCTGCTGTTTAGAAGAATGCTAATATAAAAGCTTTCTCAGGCTGATCACTAAGGCTGCCACGATTAATAGTATAATCGATTAATCGATCGATAAATTCCACAAAAATGATTATCATTTCTGATATGCTTTTAATCGATTACTTGATAGGTACAATTTACTACCCAACGTTATGCCTAAAACAGCTGGATGAGTGGCAAACAGTGCAGACCCTGATGAGACGCCGCATTATGCGGCATCTCATCTGGGTCTACACTGTTTGCTCAGGCCTGTCTGTTCAAATATACATATGGTAAAGTGCAACATATGGTAAGAGCCATGCTCAGACAGAAAGCCAGACAGGTAAAATAATGACAAAAATCTTAGCCATTACTAATCGATTATCGATCGCAATGACAGGACTGATAATCGATTATCTTTTCAGCTCCGATTAGCCAGCCCTACTGATCACTGGGCAAGTTGATAAAGTTTTGTTTGTCAGACCCTGGTTTATATTTCCTGTGGTGTATATGTACTTAACACATAGCTAATTTTCTGTGTGTCCTTGTTTCAGCATCATTTATCCGAGTAGTGGGTTCAGAGTTTGTACAGAAATACCTGGGAGAGGGACCAAGAATGGTGCGAGATGTTTTCCGACTAGCCAAAGAAAATGCTCCAGCTATTATATTTATAGATGAAATTGATGCCATAGCAACAAAAAGATTTGATGCTCAGACAGGAGGTTGTTATTTAGTGTATCTTATGCAGTCTTAAGAATATTTTGAGGGCGAGACATTTTAGGGTCAACTGAATGAATCATCTTGTTGCTTAAATGCAAAATAAGAAGTAACCATTTGTGTAACAAAAAATGTTTTTCTTTCATTACAAACTTAGATGTAGGGTACCTTGGCTAGGAACTCTTCAATTAAACAAAGAATGCTTGTTTTTCACCCACAATTTTTCTCATTCGGCAGCCATGAAAGCTTCAGACTTTTGTTGCTAAAACTTCATCATTTTTAAACAGATATTAAAGGGAAATGTACCTGATTTTTTTATCCATGATAAACAGAAATACAGTAAAACTTTGATGGCTTGAACGCCGATGGCTCGTTTACAACTGATGAGTCAAACACTTTATTCGTCCATAGAGAATTCCTGCAGATACCAAACAGTGAGGGATAGGTTAGGAAGAATTTCTTCTTTTAACTTGCAAATGTATGTTGTGTGTACTCATCAGAATCGCCTTGATACAATTCTGATGAGTACACACAACATACATTTATATAATAGAACACTGAAAAGATATTCCAATAGTGCTTCCTGGCGTGGCACTAATAGTAACCCTCAGTGGCTCAGACTACCCTTGTCTCGAACAAATTTTTATGGCCCAAAAGGTGTTCGACCCATCGAAGTTTGACTGTATAAGGAAATATATGGCAAGAATGTACCCTGTACAGTACTGGTCAACTGCTTATAAGCCTGCTCAGGAAAAGTATGGTAAGGTTAAAACACTGTTTATATCGGGGTTCAATATAGTGATGGTTAAGAATTATATTCAAGCAGTTTGTTTGTACTTGTACAGACTGACCATGCTAGAGAAGTAGTCTGATCAGCCTCTTCACAGTTAGACAGTCCACCAAATGTTTTTGGGCAAGAAAGAATTAAAAAATAAAGAAAGTTACCAAACAGTTTGCTGGTATTGGTAGCTCAGTTGGATGAGCATCTGCCTGGTGATCAGGAGGTCGCGGGTTTGATACCTGCCGGGTTGGCAGCATTCTTTCAGGGAGATTGTAATGTCATTCCTTTCTGCTGATTCAGGAAGGGCAGTTTCTGGAGAAAAAATGTGCACTGTACTTGTTATCTGCTTATGTATAAGCCTGCCCAGGAAAAGTTTGGATTGGTAAACTGACTGGCATGATATGACCTAAATAGTGTTGACTGGGCCATTAAACTCTAAAGAAACAGACTACAGTCGAACTAAGATGACTCTAACCCCTTTGGGACCATGAAAATTTGTTTGAGACAGTGTTAGTTCGAGCCATGGAGGGTTACTATTAGTGCCATACCAAGAGGCATAATGGAGATAATTGTGGAATATCTTTTCGGTGCTCTATATTATAAATGTGTGTTGTGTCTACTCATTAGAATTGCCTCATTGAGGCTATTCTAATGAGTACACACAGTGTACATTTGCAAGATAAAAGAAGAAAATCTCCATACATTATCCCTATATCATATTGGGAGTAATGCCTTGCAGACTGAAGAAAGGGTTCGACTCATCTATGGTAAATGAGCCATCAGGGTTCGGGTCATTGAAGTTCTACTGTGTACAGATTACATGGGCCCCGTCAAGCCATTTTGGTACTTATCCCGTGTGCGAGCAGCGAAGGTTCAGGCGACCCTGCGCATCCGCGCAGTCTCGCCTGAACCTTCGCTGCTCGCTCATACAAGCAGTGAATCAAGAGGAACCTTCAAACAGAAAGCCATATCCCTGGCTCCTCTGAATGGCTGGGCATGCGCAGTTAAAATTTGTTATGACGGAATGCTCGAAGACCCAAATTCGCTTGGCGGGGCTCACATAATCTTTACAAATGGAGCTGGGCCTGAAGGCACAGTAAGATGCAACTATGAGGTTGGATCGAGTAGTTTGATTCCACCAAGTTAGGCATCATTCTTTCATGGAAATGACTTAAATGGTTTTGACTGGGCAATTGAACCACAAAACAAATAAAATCTACAATTTATGCATGTTATTGTGTATAAACTGTTTTCTTCCCTTTTCCAGCTGACAGAGAAGTGCAGAGAATTTTACTAGAATTATTGAATCAAATGGATGGTTTTGATCAAACTGTAAATGTGAAGGTGGGTATATTTTATACTTCCTTCAGAGTCTATCTATCTATCTATCTATCTATCTATCTATCTATCTATCTATCTATCTATCTATCTATCTATCTATCTATCTATCTATCTATCTATCTATCTATCTATCTATCTATCTATCTATCTATCTATCTATCTATCTATCCATCCATCCATCCATCCATCCATCCATCCATCCATCCATCCATCCATCCATCCATCCATCCATCCATCTATCCTGCCATACACCCACAAGGACATTCTAGGCAAGGTTCCAGAATATATTTCTTATTTCCTCTGAATATGTTGCCAGTATACATTAGAAACACCTTGAGATGGCAATTATAACAAGACCTCACAACATAATTCCAACCAAAGGATACTAGAATGATTATCACTTAAATATAGTTGTCACACCAGCATCATCTTTGCCTTAGTTACTTATATTAACTATAGCTGAAATGCATACATCTAGTGTGATTGTATCTATCATATCAATTTATTGCACTAAGCTCCATAGGTTTATGTGTTATTTACCACCTAGTATGATGTGCTGTTAAACTTGAAATCAAACCAAACCATAGGTTTATATTTTCGCAGTTAAATAATTTAGGATGATCATTTAATTGGGACATAATGCCTGGGCAAAGAGTGAAATGCTTCTCCTTCAGGAGCAGTCTGGCTAAGGTGAATAGATACAATCATACATTGTTAGAGGCAGAAGTCCTGTTATAAAACTTTATGTCACTCTAGATCAAAAGCGGTCTACTCTAAAAGGAAAGAATTTGCTCTTCAGGAGCAAATTCTTTCCTTTAAGGGTAGCCTCTTTATTGAAAGGGACTCAGTTTACTTGAAATTCCAGATGGCCTCTGGGTATTCCAGGAGATGGCCTCTGGGTATTCCAGGAGATGACCTCTGGGTATTCTAGGAGATGGCCTCTTGGCATTCCCGGAAATGGCCTCTGGGTATTCCAGGAGATGGCCTCTTGGCATTCTAGGAAATGGCCTCTGGGTATTCTAGGAGATGGCCTCTTGGTATTCCAGGAAATGGCCTCAGCACAAGCCTTTAACTTTATATGCGATCTTGAATAAAATGTACTTGTCAATTATATATACGTCATTGAAACAATTAAAATAAAGTTTAACCCATTTAGTATGGAAACCCCTGAAGGGGTATTTTGCAAACAGTGTAGGCCCAGATCAGATGCCGCAGAGCACGGCATCTGATCAGGTCCTACACTGTTTGCACAAAGTTCCGCCATTTTCCAAATAAAATTTGAAGAAAACACAACCTAACACACCTAAATTTTGAAATGGATTCCTGCTATATATAGTGAGGAAGATTCCATTTGGTACCAAAAGGTTTAAACCAAAGTTTACTGGAAAGCAAACAAGAAGTCTCAAAAGTTGCCTCTTTAGGTAAAATGGCAGAGAAATATCCTAGGCATATTCATTTATCATTCTGTTAACACTAAGCACCTCCATGGCCTTGTGGTCGAGACCTCTGACTCATTAGGTCTTCCATGGCTGTGAGTTCTGGCTTTGTTTGGGTCACATGTGAGACAATAAATACTGCAATGGAAGGTCAGCTAGTTTTTCTCCAGGTATTCAAGTTTTTGCCCACCTCTAATGAATGATCTACTCATTAAAGGACTGCAAAACACTGAAGGAAATCGTTAGAATACAGGACAACAATTAAGTGTTCAAACTTCTGAGGGACCCACCAAAAGGTTAAACAAAAAGAAAGCAATGTGTTTGATTACTTTTCTTGCAGTTTTCATATTGTGTGTGCGGTTGAACATTTCATAATGTGGAAACTTGGCTGATAACACTCTAAATATCATAGATATTGCTAATTGAATGCAATGTTTATAGTGAAATCAGTTTGCAAAAGCCACAGTTTTTCTGGCATAAACAAAAAGTAAAAAATTAAAAAAACAAAAATAAAGCATAAATATAAACATAAGTGAAAATAAAAATCTCATTCCAGGCCAATCACATAACATCAGGTTATTCCACATATTAAATCAGCAAGTAACAGGTTGAGATATGGATTTTAATGTAAAACTATGATCAACAGTTCATTAATGCCATTGAACACAGATTTTATTGTTTGAACATGTCTTCAGATCAGTTCTTTAGGAAATGGATATACCTGCATATATTCCACCATTTTTGCCATGCCTACTTTTAGTATGGCACGATATAGAGATCAATTGAGCATAAATTTATACTGCTAACAATTTCTAAAATACATGTACAGAGGACCCGCGTTATAACAACAGTATTTGTTCCCTATTATTGTGCCGTTATAATGAATTTGCTGTTATAATGACTTTGCTGTTATAAAGAATACCAGTTAGGAGTATGACAGGTAATAAAAGGTCTTTACCACATCATTACTCCAAGAAACAAATGTTATAGACATTTGTTAGAATTGCCTGATCGAGACGATTCTAACAAATGTCTATAACATTGTTTGATGAGGTGATTCTAACACATTTGTTTCTTGAAGTATTAAATTACAAGAATATTTCATGACTGGATTCGATTTGGGCATTTCCAACCCTAGGGAAGGCCAAGCCGCTCGACATTATGGCTAAACCTTGAGCTAAGAATTCATTTCATTTAAATTAACAAGTTTTGCCGTTATAACGAATGTTGTTATAAAGGGGGTCCTCTGGTCCTCTGTACCAGTATATGAAGATTTTGTCATATTTATATCTATAGAGGATGGTATTTGTCCTGCTGGTATATATTAACATGCCAACAATTGTTGATATTTTAATACTTATAAGCAGGACAAATTTTATACTCAAGTGGGTTGAGCATGAAAAAAGATTTAAAATTTCCATCTGCACATTCATCCAGCCGTGAACATTGCATCACTCCTAGCGTCAAATCTTATGTTCAAGTCGGATTTTACCCCACAGAAGTGATAAAACCTTTGGCGGAATTTTTCTTTACAAGGGAGACGACTTTCATGACTTTCTTAAATATTCTTTTCCTTTAAACTGACCCCTATGAAAAAGAGATCTACTTAGAAAGAGATGAATTTCCCATCATGTTTTTGAAGAATTGTCTCTCCTAAAAGCATAACAACAGATAAAGTGGGGGTATTTTGTGATAATTAAAGAATAGTTTTCCTTGTTTCTCCATATAAACCTATGTTGTGGATATGCATTAGAACCGCCTGACCGAGGCAGTTCTAATGAATACCCACAACATAGATTTTTATGAAGAATTAACAAAAACTATCCTTCATTTGTCATAAAATGATAAACTACCAGCCTTATCTGTTGCTATGTAAAAGTATATCCATTTCCATAAATGTCTTCACAAAGGTATGCACATAGGTTTTTTTTATGCAAGAATAAGGTTTTATTACATGTGACTGTTCCACAGGTAATCATGGCTACCAACAGATCTGACACCCTTGATCCTGCCCTTCTCCGACCTGGAAGACTGGATCGTAAGATAGAATTCCCGATGCCAGACCGTCGACAGAAACGTCTCATTTTCTCCACAATAACGGGTAAAATGAACCTGAGTGAAGAAGTAGACTTGGAAGACTATGTAGCCAGGCCTGACAAGATCAGTGGTGCTGATATCAATGCTATATGTCAAGAGGTAGGGCATGTTTCAGTGATGGTACAAGCAGTTTTTATGCCCCCGCATCATATGATGCCGGGGGCATATAGTTTTACGGTTTTCCGTACGTGCGTACATCTGTACATCCGTCTGTATGTGTGTGTGTACGTAGGTACGTACGTACGTGATCCTGTAACCTCAGGTTAAGGTTTTTGTAACAGGTAGAGCCTGAACTTTTAGAACTCATATTTTCCTAACCATTTGATGGAACTGGTTCATCTTTGGTATGATGATAGATATAGGTCCAAAGTTTTATTAAGCAATACCCCCACCCATGCCTGTGACCTCAAGGTCAAGGTCACAGACTTAGAAATTTTCAATGTTAAAGACTCAGGTTAAGGTTTTTGTAACAGGTAGACCTGAACATTTTAGAAGTCATATTTTCCAAACCATTTGATGGAATTGGTTCATATTTGGTATGATAATAGATATAGGTCCAAAGTTTTATTCAGCGATACCCCCACCCATACCCACGACCTCAAGGTCAAGGTCATGGACTTAGAAATTTTCCATGTTAAAGACTCCAGTTAAGGTATTTGTACCTGGTAGAACCTGAACTTTTATGATGGCTTTGGTTCATATGATGATACATATGGGTCCAATGTTTTATTCAGCAATACCCCCACCCATGCCTATGACCTCAAGGTAAAGGTCACAGACTTAGACAATTTTAATGTTAAAGATTTTAAAGAGCTCAAATTTTCCAAACCATATTATGGATTTGGCTTATATATGCTATGATGATAGATACAGGCCCAAATGTTTATTTGGCAATACCCCCACTCATGCCTTTGGCTTAAAGGTCAAGGTCACAGACTTAGAAATTTTTAATTACATATTTTATGAGTTGATATTTTCCAAATTGTGTGATGGATTGAGTTTATATTTGGTATGATGTTAGATACCTGTCCATTTTATTCAGCAATACCCCCACCCATGCGCATGAGCTCAAGGTCAAGGTCACAGACTTAGAAATTTTTAATTAGATATTTTAAGAGTTTATATTTTCCAAATCGTATGATGAATTAAGTTTATATTTGGTATGATGATTGATACTGGTCCAATACCCCCACCCATGCACATGCCCTAAAGGTCAAGGTCACGGACAAAGAAATTTCGTATTTAAAGTTTATTAAGAGCTCATACTCACCAAACCATAAAGATTTACTTCATATTCGGTATGATGATAGTTACAGGTCCAAAGTTGTATATACCCCCACCCCTAACCTCAAGGTCAAGGTCACAGACTTAATCTTATTATGCTTTTAAAGTTTTAGGGCTCATATTTATAGATTGGCTTCATATTTGGAATTATGATAGATACAGGCCCCAAGTCTCATTCACCCATACCAACGACCCTGCCCATGACCTCAAGGTCAAGGTCACACACTTAGAAAATTTTGTTGCAACATGGATTTTCTGGGTGAGGCGGGGCCCTTGGCGGGGGCATCTGTGTCGTCTGGACACATTTCTAGTTTAGATTAAAGTGATAGCTGTATTCAAGATTGCCATTTGGGAGGTAGATTGGCGGTTTTATGGTTGGAAATTTTGTTTTACAGTGACACATCGTCAGCGGAATTTGCAACCATAAAACGGATGATTTACCAACCCAAATGACAATTTTCAATAGTAATCCCCATCCTAATGCATTTATTCGTCTGTTTTGTTTAAAAATTGTCCTGTTTTCTCAAAGCGGCCAGCGCAGTGAGCTACTTAAATCTAAATGCCAGCCAATGAAAAGCAACATTACGTGATGTTAGATTTCTGACAGTGAATCGCAGAATATACTGCGAGGTATTCCATGTAAAGTCTGGTCAGAGTCTTTGCTTATCTTCCTTTCGATAATCCAAAGGCTATAGGAGGTACATGTGAACAGCAAAGTCTCTGATCAGTCTGTACATGCTTACCTGAGTCTTCACTTGTTGCTCTTGTCATGACTGCTTTACCATGCAAGAGTGACGTACTGCTCACTTTCTGGTGCAGACGGCATTTACAGATGTTCAGCTATTTCTCAAACCTTCATACACATATCGGCCATATTGCACCCTGCCTACTGCCAGCGATCATTACTGACCTTGACCTACTCTTCATGCTTGGCCTGTCTGTACAATCTCGTAGCCCAGTCTATTAGTTTGTGTAGCCTTTTTAGCTCACCGTCACTTAGTGACGAGGTGAGCTTTTGGGATCACTTTTTGTCCGTTGTGCGTCTTGTGCGTCCGTGCATGCGTAAACAATTTCTTCAAACAACATCTCCTCCTAAACCACTGATCAGATTTTGACCAAACTTCACAGGAATGATACTTAGGTGGTCCCCTTTCAAAGTTGTTCAAATGGTTCCGGTCCGTTGCACATATAGGTCACAGGAGCCAAAAATAGATTTTTTTCACCGAAAAGTTAAAAAATCTTCTTCTCTGAAACCACAAGGCCCAGGTCTTTGATATTTGGTATGAAGCTTCATCTAGTGGACCCCTACAAAGATTGTTCAAATTATAGTGCTGGGGCCAAAAATGCCCCCGCCCCGGGGCCCTTTGGTTTTACATGGGCTTATATAGGGAAAATCTTTAAAAAATCTTCTTCTCTGAAACCACAAGGCCCAGGTCTTTGATATTTGGTATGAAGCTTCATCTAGTGGACCCCTACAAAGATTGTTCAAATTATAGTGCTGGGGCCAAAAATGCCCCCGCCCCGGGGCCCTTTGGTTTTACATGGGCTTATATAGGGAAAATCTTTAAAAAATCTTCTTCTCTGAAACTGCAAGGCCCAGGTCTTTGATATTTAGTATGAAGCTTCATCTGGTGGATTCCTACCAAGATTGTTCAAATTATAGTGCTGGGGCCAAAAATGCCCCCGCCCCGGGGCTTTGGTTTTACATGGGCTTATATAGGGAAAATCTTTAAAAAATCTTCTTCTCTGAAACTGCAAGGCCCAGGTCTTTGATATTTGGTATGAAGCTTCATCTGGTGGACCCATACCAAGATTGTTCAAATTATAGTGCTGGGGCCAAAAATGCCCCCGCCCCGGGGCCCTTTGGTTTTACATGGGCTTATACAGGGAAAATCTTTAACAATCTTCTTCTCTGAAACCGCAAGGCCCAGGTCTTTGATATTTGGTATGAAGCTGCATCTGGTGGACCCCTACCAAGATTGTTCAAATTATAGTGCTGGGGCCATTAATGCCCCCGCCCTGGGGCCCTTTGGTTTTACATGGGCTTATATTAGGAAAATCATTAAAAATCTTCTTCACTGAAACTGCAAGGCCCAGGTATTTGCTATTTTGGTATGAAGCTTCATCTAGTGGACCCCTACCAAGATTGTTCAAATTATAGTGCTGGGGCCAAAAATGCCCCCGCCCCGCGGCCCTTTGGTTTTACATAGGCTTATATAGGGAAAATCTTTAAAAATCTTCTCTGAAACCACAAGGCCCAGGTCTTTGATATTTGGTATGAAGCTTCATCTAGTGGACCCCTACCAAGAATGTTCAAATTATAGCCCTGGGACCAAAAATGCCCCCGCTCCGGGGCCCTTTGGTTTTACATAGACTTCTATAGGAAAATCTTGAAAAATCTTCTCTGAAACCACAAGACCTAGGTCCTTGATATTTGGTATGAAGATCTAGTGGACCTCTACAAAGATTGCTCAAATTATAGCCCTGAGATCAAAAATGGCCCCGCCTCATGGCCCTTTGGTTTTACATAGACTTATATAGGGAAAATCTTTAAAAGTTTTCTTTGGTGAAACCACAAGGCCTGGGTCTTTGATATTTGGTGTGAAATTTCATCTAGTGGACCTCTATCAAGATTGTTCAAATTATAGCCCTGGGGCCAAAAATGCCCCCGTCCCGAGACCCTTTGGTATTACATAGACTTATAAAGGGAAACATTTAAAAATCGTCTTCTCTGAAACTGCAAGGCCCATGTCTTTGATATTTTGGTATGGAGCTTCATCTAGTGGACCTCTACCAAAATTGTTCAAATTATAGCCCTCTGGCCACAAATGCCCCCGCCCCGGGGCCCTTTGGTTTAACATTGACTTATATAGAGATAATCTTTGACAAATCTTCTTCTCTGAAACAGCAAGGCCCAGGTCACCGTCTTGAATATTTGGTGTGAAGCTTCATCTAGTGAACCTCTATCAAGATTGTTTAAATTATAGCCCTGAGGCCAAAAATACCCCCGCTCCTGGGCCATTTGGGTTTACTTAGGCTTATGTAGGGAATATCTTTAAAAAAATCTTCTTGTCTGAAACCACAAGGCCCAGGTCTTTGATATTTGGTGTGTAGCTTCATCTATTGGACCTTTGCCAAGATTGTTCAAATTATAGCCTTTGTTGATATTTGGTATGAACCTTCACCTTTTTAGACCTCCCTCAACATTATGCACATTATAGCCCTGGTGTCAATAATGGCCCTCCCCGGGGCCCACTTTATATTACTCTATGGATCAGGTGAGCGATCCAGGGCCATCATGGCCCTCTTGTTTCTTGAATCCCAAGAATTCTAGCCTACTGAACCTTCATTGGCCCCCGCCCATCGGGGTTTGGAGAAATAGATTGGGCTGCATGATGCTTCCACACAGAGCAGAAACTGACAGTTCGAGTACTGGTAAACTGCTTAGAAGGTATAAGCCTGCCCAGGCAAAGTGGTGTGAGTCGGGCCGTCCATGCATATAAGCCCTGTTGGTTTCATTGAGCCTCATTTCATCTCAGTGTCAGGTAAGAGTCCCACAAAATTGGAAGCAACGTCTCCAAAATGACCTAAATAGTGTTGACTGGGACATTAAACCTCAAATCAAACAAACAAACAAACTGAACCTTCATACACACATCCCACATAATGCACCCAGTCGACTGCCATGGATGGCTATACCTACTTTTCATCCTTGGCATATAAATCAACAACCAAGACACCCAGGTTGGCTGGTGTACATTTTGTTGAAAACCATTTGATGGAATGGTCATTTAGTTGTCGAGACACATCTTCAGTGGCATGTAATACTGAATGGGCTATGTGGTTGAAAACTACCAAAAACAGGCCAAATGTCTTACTCATTGCATTGTTGACGTTTCTTTAACCAAATGCCTTCAGTGTTATGTGGAATGGAATGGTTTTCAACTAAATGTCATGGATGGATATTTGGACATACAAATAAATGTAGAAGAGCTCTGACTGGATGCTAGTTGCTGGACACGGCTAAAATTTTGTTGGTCATCAGCTTTTGCTTGTGACCAGTGATCAATACAGCATTGATCAATGAGACAGCTAAAATGTAAATAGCATTGTAAATTTGTTCTTTATTTTACTGGTTTTGATATATAATAGAGTTGGAAACTTGTTTGTAAAATGTATAGATTATATAGAAAATGACCATAAATGGTCATTTTTTCTATATAAGCTATACATTTTAAAGTAGCAGTCAGACATGGTATAGTGTATAATGCAAATATTCTTTAGATACTAACAGAAGTATAAAATGAGCTTGCTATGTCTTTAGAGACAACAATTTTGTGGCTCATGGAAAAGATCATGATCTGTGATGCACTAGTTGCCATAACCCTTATCCTGCTGAATAAATTAATTTAGTCACACCCATTCTGACTATCAGCCAATCAAATTACTCAATTTAGTATTCATTTAATTCACAAACTGCATGGTGTAGATCCAGATCATATGGCTTCTTCAGAAGCCGTCTAATCTGGATCTACAGTTTGCAAAGGTAGGGTGTTATCGTGTTCAGCAGAACAGGCGTTAAACAAGAATCCATCAAATAATCTGTAAACCTTTTGTGGGTGCATTTATGCCTACAGGGAGAGGCAAGGGTAATGAGTTTGTGTTCCACATCTCAAATGAAGTTCTTCCTATCTTGCAGGCTGGTATGCAGGCAGTGCGAGAGAACAGATATGTGGTATTAGCGAAAGACTTCGAGAAGGGTTACAAGAATAATATCAAGAAAGATGAAACAGAACATGAGTTCTACAAATAAAAAAAATCATCTTGTGCTATGTTTAAGAAACATTACAATTTAACAGATAAATGGTGGCCATTAAACAACAACATGGTATAGCTTCAACTGAACTGTAAACCCAGTGAATTCTTTCTGTACTGAGGTTTTGAATAGGACTGTTCCAGCTTTGAATTTGGACACCCTTTCTTGTAGTTTGGGGGTTTACTCAAAATCATTGACAGGGTGACAGTGTAGATCCTGATGAGGCTACGGTACTCATTATGAGCCATTGCCCCCCCCCCCCCCCCCCCCCATCGGGCTCGGAGAAATAGATTGAGCTGCATGATTCTTCCATGCAGAGCTCAAACCGCCCGCTCATGAGTACTGGTAGACAGCTTAGGTCTAAGCCTGCCCAGGCAACTTGGTGCGAGTTGGTTTCATTGGGCAGCAGGAATTGAGATGTCATTTCATCTCAATGTTGGGTAAAAGTCCAACAAAATTGGAAGCAACCTCTCCAAAATGATGTAAATAGTGTTGGCGGGGATGTTTACCCTCCAATCAAACAAACAAATCATTATGAGCCATCGGGCCCCCGCCCATAGGGGCTTGAAGAAATATATGGGCTGCATGATGCTTCCACGCAGAGCTGAATCCGGCCCGCACACTAGTACTGGTAAACCGCTTAGAGGATCTAAACCTGTCCAGGAACCGCGGTGCGAGGGGGACCGTCCTTGCTAATAAACCCTATTGGTTTCATTGGGCGACAGGGCTTGAGATGTCATTTCATCTCGATGCCGGGTAAAAGTCCCACAAAATTGGAAGCAACGTCTCCAAAATGACCTTTACAGTGTAGACGGGGACGTTAAACCTCAAATCAACCAACCAACCAATATGAGCCATCTCATCTGGATCTCCACTGGTTGCATAGCTGTCTGTATGTAGGAGTCTACAGGGTTGAAAGAGTTATCGGATGAAGTTTCATATTTGATGGCCTGTAGCTTTAACACAAAAATATGCTGTTAAAACACAAAACAGAGAAACAAGATAGAGACATGGTTTGAAAACTGAAAGAACAGTCTGAGAAATAGACTAAACTCCATTCAAAACTCAATTGGTATATATCGTTTTCTTCACAGACTGGTGTCATTAGTTTTACTGGCATAGATGTGTCTTCGAATGCCACCACGGTCATCTTGTGAAGCATTAATTTGATTTATACTTAAGGGGAATGGGAACACCTAGCAGATTTGTCCATCATTTTTCAAAGGGAGACAACTTTCAGAACTTTCTGTTTGCTTTTCTATAAATGCTGTCTCTAGTGTTGACCCTTTTGACATGGGAGACAAAAAAACTTATGAAAGAATTGCCTCCCCTGAAGGTGTTCCCATTCCCCTTGTCAAATGTCAAAAAAGGTTATTTTTTGTGTCCGGTCAGTAGCTTTCTTATTCCTTGATGGATTTTGAAATTACTTGGCAGAAATGTTAAGCATCATGAAATGATGTGCCCATGCAAGACACATGTCCAAGGTCAAAACACACAAGACACACCTCCAAGGTCAAGGTCATACTTAGAGGTCAAAGGGAAAAAAAAAGCCTTTTTTATTCGTGTCCGGTCAATAACTTTCTTATTTCTGGATGGACTTGTTAAAGTTACTTTGCAGATTAGATGAGGTGCCGCACACAAGACCAAGATCAATACCCCCAACGTCAAGGTCATACTTAGGGATCAAAAAGTGGGGAGCTATCTGTGCTTTTGTAGAAAAACAAATTCTAGTTATATCCTGGCAGTTGAAGGATTAATGATAACAATAAAGAAATTGTTAAAATGAAAAACTTTGTTCATAAAATAATAAAACAGATTTAAAATCACTTGTTGTATTTGTGTATAGGACCCACTGTCTTCTTTACATTTTCTTAACTACTGGATGTTAAAAATTTTGAATCAATAGGTTTCGCTGATGTGCCATCAAGTTTCAAGTCAGTCGGTTCAACGCATTGGAAGGAGTTGTCGGAAATGTGAAAAAGGCCATGGCATAAGCTGACTTGGTGCTAATGAGGGAGATAACTTTCGTGACTTCCTGTTCTCTTTGCTGTTGACAGTAGCTTTATAGAAAGGGCTGTACTCTTAACTCTTTATCTTGCTGTTCATGACATCCCGTCTTTGCAAACAGTGTAGATCCAGATCAGATGGCTTCTGAAGAAGCCATCTGATCAGGATCTACACTGTTTGACATTCAATTTATGAATTTGTAGGAATAAATTACATCAAGTAATCTGATTGGTTCAAAATCAGAAATGGGTGTGGCTAAACTGAATATTCAGCAAGAGAAGGGTTAAAGGAAAAGAATTTCTCCGTAGCAATAAATTCTTTTCCTTCTAAGGAGCAAATTCTTTCCCTTTAGAGTGACGGGTTAACCCCTTTCTATTGGTAGTAATGGTAGCAGTTGTAAGTAGTGGTGTTAAGAAGTTTGATCTGATTTTCAAGACGGTATCTGTCTTGAAAATCTAGATTCAACCTCTCCCAAAGCAAGTTTGAGTTGAAACATGATTGCGGTATCAGGTGTGACTAGTAGAATTTCACCTCCCTTGGTTAAAACTTGATCTGATAACCACAATTAGTAAGAAACAAGTTCACCTCTGAAATTACAGATATTCTGAGTTCGAACAGGCATCACATAAATACGTATTTACCCACACTACACCAATTTTCATCAATGTCCATGAAATAGAATAAAACAAGTATAAAACAAGCCATGTTGACCTCTGGATTCAGTTTTAGATCCCTCCAACTACTAAGATCATAATGAATATGGGACCACAGTTTAAAGACTCATACGAAAGACAAAGACCCATGGTTAATGAGACGAGTAGCCTACCCACACCACCACTGAGGCCCCTACCCAAAACACAGTGTGCCCATGTTAAGACTTATCTGGAAATGCCCTTTGTGTGCACTTATAGGTTTGTGTTGGTAGATACCTTCAGTCCTGTTTTTCTGGACAAGCTATTGATTTTATCAGAATGTTTCACTGTTAAGAGAATTTTTCATCTATCACACAACACTATAGATAATGGTGACACTTGCATGACACAATGGCTCATTTACCATGGCTAATGTGAACCCTTAGCTGTAGAAAACAAAATATTTAAGATTTTTCTTTTTATATCTTGAAAATTTATGTCATATGTACTCATTGGAACTCAGCAAAAGCGATTCCAATAATAACATATGTTTATCTACTATAGAAGATCAAAATGATACCCTTGCAACAGAAGGTCAGGTGGTTTTTCTTCGGGTACTCTGGTTTTCGCCAAATTCCGATTAACGTTCTGCTCGATATGAGTGAAATAATCTTGAAAAAGCTGTTAAACAAAACAAACAAAAAAAAAAATGATACTCTATATTAAGCTCATTATGCCTATGATAAACACTCAGTGACTCAATCAATAGAACAAATTTCCATAGTTCCAAAGATGTTAAAGCCACTGAAGTGTGATTGTAGTAAGATTGTTAACTACAAATCCACCTTGTCCAACCTGCAAAGATCTAAATGTCCTGGGCCCAGTTGTTCAAATCTAATGATACCGTTAGTGAATCGTTAAAACTTTGATCATTTAATATGGCAAAAACAGTCAACTCTCGTTATCTCAAACTCCAAGGGACTGGAATATTTGGTTTGAGGTAACAGTAGGTTGAGATAAAGGAGTTGAAATCTAAGAACATATAGCAAAACTAACATAACAGTGCACAAAATTTAGCTCGACTTCAGCCATTGTTTGAGATTAGAGAGATAACGAGTCTTCTGTATACTATTTTTTGCTGAAAAAAATGTGAGTAGCTTTTGCATATGCATTTTTCAGCAAAAATACAAGAATTATAGATATTGTGAGTGTTTGAGTTTTACGTCCCACCAACAGCTAAGGTCATACGGAGATGGGACCTCGGTTTAAAGACTCATCCGAAAGTCTGGAGAAGCCCGGGATCGATCCTGCGACCCTGGTTTACAAGGCGAGTAGCGTAACCACTACACCACGGAGGCTTCTATATAGATATTGTACCTGCTAGAATAGTTAACATTTTGACGACTAACAAGCTTGTTAAGATAATGCTTTGAACAACCAAGCCCTGAAAGTTATCCCCTTTGTTTGATTTGATTTGAGATTTACATCCCCCTCAACACTGTATAGGTTTTGGAGACATTGCTTTCAATTTTGTAGGACTTTTACTCGACACTGAGATGGAATGTCATCTCAAGTCCAATGAAACCAAATGGACAGTTCGACTCGCACCTCTTTGCCTGGGCAGGCTTAGATCCTCTAAGCGGTTTACCAGTACTCTTGTGTGGTCGGTTTCAGCTGTGTGTGGAAGCATCATGCAGCCCATCTATTTCTTCAAGCCCCAATGGGTGGGGATCACTATTCCCATTGTAAAAAATAAAAAAAAATGTCAGGTGTTTCTTTTTTGTCGCATCTGCTTGAAGCATAGGATAGGAGTCTGGTTTACTGTACCTTTGTTTGTCCATTTGTCTGTCTGTCAACATTTTGACAACTCTAGCTTTTACCCAAAGAAGAATAAAACACAAGCTCGACAACTAAATAAAATCCTGCAATATCTCATGCATCTTTGTTAAGAGGCAAGTGGTTGTAAGAGCCGTGCGAGATTTCTGTTGCTAAGACAACACAGGTAAATGTCATTATGAAAGCTTAGTAGAGTGAACATTGATATTCTTGATGGATTTCATTGTCATATATCTACATAAGCAATTTACCAAAGATGTAAAATGCTTATTATTATCCACTTTTATAACTTGTAATAGGTAATGAGAAACACATCTCGTTCCATTATGAGAAACTTCAAAGAGCTGTGCGACAACTGACAGCCATCTTGTAGTCTTTGAATAACTAAATTTATAAAAACTGACCATTTTGTAGCCTGGAAGACATTTCTGTTTTTTTTTCTGGTGCTATGTAATAGAATTAACATGTACAGCTATGTCTGATCTTTTGCTAACCCAGCACTGCAGCTAAAAAATTGCATTTAAGTTGCAAAATAATTTTTAGGAGTGTCATACTTAAGGATTAAAAAGATATCTCAGCCAGCCTCGGTAGCTTAAGTAAACTGACTGGTCAATATGACTCGGTGTTGACTGGGCCATTAAACTCCAAACACACAATAAAAGCTCCCCAGCTCGCATTGCCTAACCAGTAGTTCTGGTTTGAGATGCTTTCTGCCAGTATCATTATTATACATTAACCCATAACTAGTGGACTCTTCCATTGTTATATGATGGACAAGTCCATTTGTCATATAAGGGATGTCAGGCCTATTTTTTGTTTTTATTCATTTTTTGACAGAAAATTCTGTTAGCAAATAGTGCAGGCCCTGCTGCGGTGTCTGATCTGGGCCTACACTGTTTGCCAAGGTACACCTTTATGGGTTTCCCGCATGCAATGGGTTAAAACGATGCCTGATCTTTGGAAAGCCAGATCATACAAGTTTCATTAATGATATTTGGTTCAAACTTGCATCTAGGGATGGCAACTAAATGCAAACATCCATATTTAAACTTTACCTACATTTCATTGTTCACTGACTTCCTGAACTAATGCAACTAACCTGGCTTATACCCTGATATTCAAGTCCATGTCTCAAGATTTTTTGTTTGGGAGCATGGCCCAGACAACACTAGCTAGTCAATTTACCTAACCACACTTCCTTAGCAGGCTTACCAGTATACATACTCGATTAACTAGTATAGTGCATATTCTTTCACCAGAAACTGACAACTGCTCTTCTTGAATTAGCAAAAGGGGGCAAATGTCTAGAAAAGATTTCATGATCAATTTCCACAAAAGAATGTTGCCGACCCCAGCAAGTATCAAACCCACGACCTGAACAGTCACATACACATTCCACTGAGCTATGGAGGCCAGCAACCATTTCTCAGGAACTACGTGTAGTTTCATTAATGATACTTGGTACAAACTTGCATCTAGAGATGGCAATTTTAATAGAAGCATCCTATTTGACCTTGACCTACATTTAATGGGTCACTTCTTTTGTGCCCTCACAGGTGCAACAGAGCCTTCCGTGGACTTAAGTTTCTAGATGGAAATAAAAAGACAACAGAAACAAAATATCAGCAACTTATTTACTGAGGCCACATATTTAACAGTATTTAAAATGTTACACAATTACTGAAACAGTTATTTATAATTAAAGAAAAATATATAAAAGAGATTTGTAGAAATGATTAAGTGATAAGGTTTATATCACAGACAATTGTAAATGTATGATTGAAAAAATATGTCAAAAATGTTTCACAAGAAATGTTAAAAGTGTTCTAAGAGGAATGTGAATGATAAAAAAGAATAACAATACACTACAACAACATGATGACACTTCATTATAACATGGGTTTTGATATGCATGTAATAGTTTAAAGATGGATCCCCAAAACACAATTATATAGAAAGGAGACCTTAACCCTTATCCTGCTGTTCACGACAACCCCTATCTTTGCAAACAGTGTAGATCCAGATCAGATGGCTTCTGAAGAAGCCATCTGATCAGGATCTACACTGTTTGACATTCAGTTTATGAATTTGTAGGACTAAATCACATCAAGTAATCTGATTGGTTCAAAGACAGAAATGGGTGTGACTACATGTATATTGAATATTCAGCAGGATAAGGGTTAAATGGTAATTTTTCTATATAAGCCACATATTTTTGTTTGTATATAATTTTTTTTTTTTAACTATTACATGCCCAAATAATTCTTCCAAGTCCTCCCTCCAACAACATGGATTTCTTAAATAAATGTGCAACTTCTTCAGGTACATTCAGTGGCCATAAATGAAATCCTAAAGTCAAATCCCATTGCCTGCAATGCGTTTCCAAGTTTGCTTGATAATGTTGAGATTGAAATTGGTATGGTTCAAAAGCTAAATAACCAGAGAATAGTATTTTATACATAAGTTGAAAGCGATGGAAAATGAAGTTTTTTTTATTTTTTTTAAAATTGCTACATTTTTCAAATGTATCTGTGAAAAACTGCAGTGAAAACAACCATTTTCCATACAACCATTTTCCATAACATATGCATGAATTTCGTTGACTTAATAAAGTTTAACCTATGAATGCCTAGTGACCCAAACAAGGAACACTGACAAATAGTGAATACCCAGTTCAGGTGCAGCAGAAAGCAGCATCTGATCAGGGTCTTCACTGTTTGCTTAAAGTACAGAATTTTGGTGAAGAGTGCAAAGATACAATTACACAAGTATTGCAACTAAGAAATGGACGTAACCAAAGCTACTGGGAAGAGGATTCCATTGGTCATTGAGTTAAAGTTGTGTAACTAATGTGATTTCCAACTTCAGGAAAATCCATGCCATGCCATGTTTCAGTCCCCTACCATTGACAGTTTCTCAGATACGCTTTCCTATAAAACCTTGTCAAAAAAATACTTTCCATAATTGGACACTGAAGGATGTCCAAAATATGCCAAAATCTGAACACTATAACATCCTTGCCATACCTCAGATGGCCTGGCATGAAAAGTATACAAATGTAATTAACTAGAAATGTGTCCAGACGACACAGATGCCCCCGCCAAGGGCCCCGCCTCACCCCGAAAATCCATGTTGCAACAAAATTTGTCATCAGGAACATTTGTGAGAAGTTATATTGAAATTGGTGAAAAAATGTAAGCGCTAGAGCAATGACAAAGTTTTTCTAAAAACAGCCACAGTGACCTTGACCTTGAAAGTCGAACTCGCTCGAGATATTGTCATAAGGAACATTTGTGTGAAGTTATATTGAAATCAGTGAAGAAATGTAGTCGCTTGAGCGATGACAAAGTTTTTCTAAAAATAGCCACAGTGACCTTGACCTTGAAAGTCGAAATGGCTCGAGATATTGTCATAAGGAACATTTGTGTGAAGTTATATTGAAATTGGTGAAGAAATGTAAGCGCTGGAGCGATGACGAAGTTTTTCTAAAAATAGCCACAGTGACCTTGACCTTGAAAGTGGAACTTGCTAGAGATATTGTCATAAGGAACATTTGTGTGAAGTAATATTGAAATTGGTGAAAAAATGTAAGCGCTAGAGCAATGACAAAGTTTTTCTAAAAATAGTCACTGTGACCTTGACCTTGAAAATCAAACTCGTTCGAGATATTGTCATAAGGAACATTTGTGTGAAGTTATTTTGAAACCAGTGAAGAAATGCAGGCACTAGAGCGATGACAAAGTTTTTCTAAAAATAGCTACAGTGACCTTGACCTTGAAAGTCGAAATGGCTCGAGATATTGTCATAAGGAAAATTTGTGTAAAGTTATATTGAAATCGGTGAAGAAATGTAAGCGCTAGAGCGATGACAAAGTTTTTCTAAAAATAGCCACAGTGACCTTGACCTTCAGGTCATGACCTTGAAAGACGAACTCACTCGAGATATTGTCATAAGGAACATTTGTGTAAAGTTATATTGAAATCAGTGAAGAAATATAGACGCTAGTGCTATGTTTGTGCGAGAGGATAATTAAAAATTTTTAAGTCTGTGACCTTGACCTTGAGCTCATGGGCAGGGGTGGGGGTATTGCTGAATAAAATGGACAGGTATCTAACATCATACCAAATATCAACTCAATCCATCGCACGATTTGGAAAATATCAACTCTTAATATATCTAATTAAAAATTTCTAAGTCTGTGACCTTGACCTTGAAGCCATAGGCATGAGTGGGGGTATTGCCAAATAAACATTTGGACCTATATCTATCATCATAGCATACATAAGCGAAATCCATAATATAGTTTGGAAAATTTGAGCTCTTTAAAATCTTTCACATTAAAATTGTCTAAGTCTGTGACCTTGACCTTGAGGTCATAGGCATGGGTGGGGGTATTGCTGAATAAAACATTGTACCTATATATCTATCATCATATGAACCAAAGCCATCATAAAAGTTCAGGTTCTACCAGGTACAAATACCTTAACTGGAGTCTTTAACATGGGAAATTTTTAAGTCCATGACCTTGACCTTGAGGCCATGGGCATGGGTGGGGGTATTGCTGAATAAAACTTTGGACCTATATCTATAATCATACCAAATATGAACCAATTCCATCGAATGGTTTTGAAAATATGAGTTCTAAAATGTTCAAGTCTACCTGTTACAAAAACCTTAACCTGAGTCTTTAACATTGAAAATTTCTAAGTCTGTGACCTTGACCTTGAGGTCACAGGCATGGGTGGGGGTATTGCTTAATAAAACTTTGGACCTATATCTATCATCATACCAAAGATGAACCAGTTCCATCAAATGGTTAGGAAAATATGAGTTCTAAAAGTTCAGGCTCTACCTGTTACAAAAACTTTAACCTGAGGTTACAGGATCACGTACGTACGTACACACACACATACAGACGGACATACACATGTACGCACGTACGCACGTATGGAAAACCGAAAAACTATATGCCCCCGGCATCATATGATGCGGGGGCATAAAAATGGAATTCTCGTACATCAGAAGCTTCTCGCACTCAAACTGATGTCCAAAATATGCCAAAATCTGAACACTATAACATCCTTGCCATACCTCAGATGGCCTGGCATGAAAAGTATACAAATGTAATTAAAAATGGAATTCTCGTACATCAGAAGCTTCTCGCACTCAAACTGATATACAACCGTAATGATCCTAAGCATTGGGGCATACAGGGCAGACGCAGATGAGGGACTACACCATTTGCCATTTTTTTGGACACCTTGCTGGATCACCAAACAAATTTGTTAAAATTTTAGGAGAATTACAGCAAGTTCTCAAGATGTCCGAATATTTAGGAATATTACAGTATCTGAGGCTGGTAAAAATAACCAGTAGTTCCAGATACCCACTGGCAAGCTTTAAGTATGAAGGGAAATGGGTGCATTTGATATCTGACACCTTTATTAGGGAGACAACTTGCAGGACTGTCTGTTTGCTTTCTTGTAAACAGAGCCCTTCTGCAAAAGGGGATCTACTCTTAAGGGGCATTGGAAGATCTGGCACATTTTTCTGCCTTTTTTTTTAAGGGAGATAATTTTTGGGACTTCCTATTCGCTTTTCTATAGGTTCAGTCCCACTGAAAAAGGGAACTACTCTTAAAGGAAAGAATTTGCTCCTTAGGAGCAAATTCTTTCCGTTAAGAGTTGACCTCTATTGCCACGTGTGACAAAAATACTTTTGCAGAAGTTGCCTCCCCTGAAAGTGTATCCATTCCCCTTAAAATGAAAGAATTTGCTATTCTTTGCTATAAGAGTGGGCCCCAACCAATTGGACAAACATTTACATTTGGTCTCCCTTTGTGTATCCATTCCCCTAAAAATGATATGTTATTATCATGGTCACATACAGAGAAAGAAATGATTGAAATCTGATAATCTAAGATATTTTCAAAGCTGGTACATGTGCAGTGATATGTTAAATTTGAGGTAAAAAGTAAATATTGTTTCAACAGAGTGCATTTTCAGTTTTCTAATCAATTTTACAGTTGTGTTTGACCAACAGAGAAGCTCTTCTGTGCAGTACAGAAATGGTTTCTAGTTCTGAAAGCTTCAGTATTGTTAACACGTTTAAAAGCTTAAACCCACTACCCTAGTATTTTGCCCAGTTATTGTCGGTCTAAAGATGGTACATTGCAACATAGCTCAATTGACCCAAATTAATGATAAAGTTTTGTATACATGTGCCCAGTTGTTCATTCATAACTAATGATGTCATTAGCTAACACATTGTTAATGGTTAATTAAGACACCAATCACAATTGTTGCCTGCTTTGATGTCTGCTCGTTGCTTTAAAAGTTATTGTTGCAACAGTGTGGACCAAGATCAGACTGCTCCTTAAGGAGCAGTCTGATTCTGATCAAGGTTCACACTTTAGGCCAGTATGCAAAAATATTTTCAAAAGTTTGCCAGAAGATGCAGCAAATGACATAAAGAGAAGTTTTCGGATGTACTTATGCCTGGCATCTTAAGCCTTAGCATTAAAACTTTGATCCTTTAATATATCAACTACAGTCGAACTTCGATGGCTCGAACACCGATGGCTCGTTTACCATGGCTGAGTCGAACCCATTCTTGAGCCCCTAGGGAAATCCTCTATATAAGAAATAGTGGGGGTATTTAAGGAGATTTTTGTCTTTTATCTTGCAAGTGTATGCTGTGTCTACTCGTTAGAATCGCCTCGATGAGGCGATTCTAATGAGTACACACATCATACATTTTCATTTTAGAACACCAAAAAGGTGTCTGAAGTATCTCGTTATTCCTCCTGACACTAACCCTCAGTGGCTAGAACTACCCCTGTCTCGAACAGATTTTCGAGGTCCCAAAGGTGTTCGAGCCATTGAAGTTCGACTGTACTATTTTTTGGCTGAAAAAATAAGAGTAGGTTTTGCAAATGCAAAAGCTACAGGTATTTTTGCAACAAATATACCAATATATTAGATATTGTACTTGCTAGAACACTTTACATTTTGACCACTAAAGAGTTTGGTAAGCTAATGGTGCTTTGTACCACTTGACTCAGGTATTGCAACAGTCATTTGTATCAGAACAATTTTATTATCATCCAAATATTCTAGAAAACATTGTTTTAATATATAAAATTTTGAATGTGAAATTTATTAAGGTCTGAAATTCTGGAATGCTAATAATTGTGCTATGTTATTCAAATATACTAAGTTATTCAAATGAAAGACCAGTGAATATCAGATTAAAAATTAAAAAAAAAAATATAGGTCAATTTTATGTGTATTCTAATTTGAAGCATTTATTATGGATGTTGCCATCTGTTTGGGAAAGAGCTGCTAACTCTGCCTGTCGCCTGTGATTTTGTTGCTCGTTAAACTGTGTTTGTCCCTGTTTGGGATAGGCTTTGGGTTGATTTGATCAGTTCCTGAAGTATATTATCTCTACTCATTTGATTTACTTTTTGTAACATGTCTTGATACTAATGTATCACCTACACTGTTGTTTGACCATGCAAAAAGTACCCAACCAAGAGCCCCTCTGCCCTTAAACCTTAGCTCTAGCACTGTATAGGTACCAACAGATCTTCTTCTTTTTTCTTTTTTTGCTTTTGGTTTACCGGCCCTTTCATGGTTATTTCACTAATATCGAGCCGATCGTTAATCAGAGGTGGGCGAAAACCCGGAGTGATCCGGACCTTCAGTTGTAGAACTTGGCGTCTCACATGTGACAGGAGCAAGGCTCGAACCACAGCGATGAGAGACCTAATGATCAAGAGTCAGCACTCTTAACCACTAGGCCACGGAGGCCCGTTCAGATCTTTAGTTGGCAAATAGTGCTGGCCCAGATCAGATGCCGTGGAACGCGGCATCTGATCAGGGCCTACACTCTTTGCAAAATGTTTTGCCAATTTCCAAATAGTTTTTGAAGAAAACACAACCTGACATGCCTAAATTTTGAAATGAACTCCTGCTATATATGAGGAAGATTCCATTTGGTACAAAAGGGTTAAGCTGTCATTGTTTGAATGTGGTAAAAAACATTTTCTCATGAATTGACAAATATATCAGGGAACATGCACAGAAATCTGTATGAGAACCAGCTCGTAAAAAGTAATATTACAAAATAATATCAACCAGCTCATATAAAGTGATATTACAAAATATTATCAACCAGCTCATAAAAAGTGATATTACAAAATATTATCAACCAGCTCATAAAAAGTGATATAACAAAATATTATCAACCAGCTCATAAAAAGTGATATTACAAAATATTATCAACCAGCTCATAAAAAGTGATATTAAAAAATAATATCTTAACCCTTTGACCACTAATCACAACTGACAGAAAACATTTTCAATATTTATTATTCTTTTTTTTTCAGCAAAAATAAGGCTTGACATTACATGTGAATCATCTGCAAAGCAGACGATTCACATGTAATGTCAAGCCTTATTTACAATGAAAACTACTTTTAAAAATTAGTCATCTGCTCCAGGAATTTATGTAGATTAATTTGTGAACAAATAGAATATTTATCACATCAACTACAAATGTAATCTCAATATATAGAACAAAACAAGTACAAATAATACCATAACACTGTTCATTATAACACGATTTTGGATATAATACAGTTTAATGATTGGTTCCAAAACTTAAGAACCAGAGGACTAACGGTTGTGAACACTCACCTGAGTGCTGCATGCATGTGGAGCCATACAAAGTTTCAAAGAAATCGCACCATTGGTTCCGGAGAAAAGGTTTTTGTAGTATTTTACCATATATGGGTATGGCAGCCGTATATAAGTCACATGACCAAAATCATATTAAATTAATTTCCTTCCAAAAGCTTTCATTTGAAATTTGGTTACAAATGGCCCAGTGGTTTCTGAGCAAAACAATTCTTATCTGAATAATCGCCGAAATCTTATCAAATCTGCGCTATGTTGTAATGATATACTGTACCAAGTTTGACTAGAATTAATCAATTCATTAATGAGACAAGAGTACAGACAAGCCATTTTTGGCCAAAAAAATTACTGTTTTGGTGGGGGCCTGTGACCTTGAAAATGAGGTTTTTTGTTTGTTTGAGTTGTGGTTTAACATCCCCGTCAAGACTGAATAGGTCATTTTGCTTCCAACTTTGTGGGACTTTTATCTGATGAAATGACATCTCAAGCTCTGTCGCCAATAGGGTTTATAAGCACAGATGGCCCAACTCGCACCGCTTTGCCTGGGCAGGCTTAGATCCTCTAAGCGGTTTACTAGAACTGGTGTGCAGTCAGTTTTAGCTCTGCGTAGAAGCATTGTGCAGTCAATCTATTTCTTCAAGCCCCGATGGCTGGGGGCCATTGAAAATGAGGTCAAGGTCATCATAACCATAATGACTGTTTTAACCCATCCAAATGATATAACTAAGCAAGTTTGGTTAGAATTCATCCATAGGTTCAGGAGATATAGTGCTTCAAACAGGCTACGCCGATGCTGTTGCAAACGGATCTGCACCAAAAACAGTATGTCCACCTCTCCTCCAGTGGGGGGAGGGGGGGGGGGGGGCAATAAACACAATTTACTTATGTTCATTGAAAAGTAGCAAAGAGTTTACATGAAACCCAAAGTGCCCTGTGGTTTCAAAGATGAAGATTTTTGAAGTTAATCCATTATAAGTCTATGGGAGTTAAGGAACCCTGGGGCATGGCCAATTTGGATTCCAGGGACATGGTTGGCAGGATTTATGTAGGAGACCACATGACATTGCAAAATACTAAATATCAAACCTCTGGGGCTTAAGGTTTCAGAGAAGAAGATTTTTTAAGTTTTTTTCCAGTTTAAGTCTATAGGAGCTAATGAGCCTTGTGGCGTGGCCAATTTTGACCAAAAGGCATGGTTGGCAGGATTTATGTAGGCGACCATTTTATGTTGCTATATACTAAATACCTAAGGTCTGTGCTTCATAAGAAGAAGATTTTTGACGCCTTTATTCCATAATAAGTTTATTGGAGTTAAAGGGCCACAGGATTTGGCCAATTTGAACCCCAGGGGCATGATTGGCAGCATTCCTGTAGGTGACCACTTGACGTTGCCATATGCTAAAAACCTAAGCTCTGGGCCTTAAGGTTTCAGAAAAGAAGATTTTTGAAGTTTTTGTTTCCACTTTAAGTCTATGGTAGCTAGTGGGCCCATGGGTTTGGCCAATTTTGACCCAAGGGGCATGGTTGGCAGGATTTATTAAGGTGACCATTTCATGCTGCTACATACTAAATATCTAAACTCTGAGACTTATGGTTTCAGAGGAGAAGATTTCAGTTTCCCCCCCCCCCCCCCATTATAAGTCTATGGTAGCTAATGGGTCCTTGGGCATGGCCAATTTTGGCCTCAGGGGCATGGTTGGCACTATTTATGTATGTGACCACTTGACGTTGCTACATGCTATATATTTAAGCTCTGGGCCCTGTGGTTTCAGAGAAGAAGATTTTTGAAGTTTTTCCAATTGTAAGTCTATGGGAGCTAAAGAACCATGGGGTGTGGCCAATTTGGATCCCTTTACGTAGGTGGCCAAGTGATGTTGCTACATACTAAATATCTAAGCTCTGGGCCTTATGGTTTCAGAGAAGGACAATTCTGAAGTTTTTTCCATTATAAGTCTGTTGAAACTGATGAGCTCGGCATGGCCAATTTTGACCCCAGGGGCAGGGTTAGCAGGATTTATGTAGGTGACTATTTTAAGAGGCTAGATCCTAAATATCTAACCTCTGTGCTTCAAATTTACAGAGAAGAAGATTTTGACGCTTTTTTCCATTATGAGTCTATGGAAGCTAAGGGGCACAGGGCCCATTTGGACCCCGGGTAATGATTGGCAGGATTTATGTAGGTGACCACTTGCCGTTGCTACATGCTAAATATCTAAGCTCTGGGCCCTGTGGTTTCAGAGAAGAAGATTTTTTAAGTTTTTTCCCTTATAGAGCTGATGAGCCCGGGGAGAGGCCAATTTTGGCCCCAGGCATATGGTTAGCAGGATTTATGTAGCAGACTATTTTATGTTGCTACAGCACTGTGCTTCATGATTTCAGAAAAGATTTTTGAAGCTTTTTGTTCCATTATAAGTCTATGGGAGCTAAGGGTCGCCAGGGTGTGGCCAATTTGGACCTCAGGGGCATGATTGGCAGGATTTATGTAAGTGACAACTTGATGTTGCTACAAGCTAAATATCTAAGCTCTGGGCCCTGTGGTTTCAGACAAAAAGCTATTTTAATTTTTTATGCCCCACCACCAGAAAGTGGCGGGGTATTGTTATACCCTCCGTCTGTCTATCCCTCTGTCAGTGCCCCACTCCATTCTTGTGTGCGCAACTCCTCCTAAATTTTTTGGCCAATCCTTCTGAAACTTTACAGGTGCTTTTAGGATGGTCTGAAGATATGAATATTGTTTTTTTTATCAGAATTCTTGAATTATTTTTTATCACTTTTTTAGCATTTTTAACTTAGATGTTTTTCGCACCCTAATACAACAGAAGCATAGGGAGTATGTACCTTGTGTGTGCAACTCCTCCTACAGTTTTAGTCCAATCCTTTTGAAACTTTATATGTGATTTGAAGATGGTCTGAAGGTATGCATATTGTTTTTTTTTTCAGAATCCTGAATTTATTTTTTATCACTTTTTTGCATTTTCAACTTTGACTTTTTTTGAGCCCTAATACTATAGAAACGTATAGGGAGTATGTATCTAGTGTGCGCAACTCCTCCTACAGTTTTTAGTGAATCCTTTTGAAGCTCTACAAATGCTTTTAGCATGGTCTGAAGATATGCATATTGTTTTATCAGAGTCCTGAAATAATATTTATCACATTTTTGCACTTTTAACTTGAGCCCTAATACTACAGAAATGAATACAGGTGCGTGCGCAACTCCTTCTTCAGTTTTAGGCCAATCCTTTTCAAACTTTTCAGGCCTTTGTAGGATGGTCTGAAGATATCCATATTGTTATTTCCAGAAACATGAAATTCTTTTTTTATCCCCTTTTTTGCATTTTTAACTTCAACTTTTTTCAAGCCCAAACACTACAGAAATGTATACAGGTGTGTGCGCATCTCCGCCAATCCTTTTGAAACTTTACATGGGCTTTTAGAATGGTCCTAAGATATGCATAATGTTATTTCAGAACCTATGGTTTAAATTGTATGATTAAATGGATTGAACCTTAAACATTATTACATGTATATGCATCAATATTATAATGTTTAAAACAAGACCATGATGCAGCGTCCCTTTGATTTCTTATTTGATAAACATATGTCACTTGTTTTTTATATAAGTGCAGTGGCGGGGCATGGTGCATGGCTTGCAGTTTTATTCCCATTGTAAGTCTATGGGTGCTGTATGTTGCCATGGCAACCAGAATTCCAATCCGATCAGCCCAAAAACCTTATGCAGCCTTTCCCCCTACCTGCTGATGCTTTTATCAAGATTGGCCATGGGGTATTAGAGATACACTTATTTGAAATTGTTACGGACGGATGCATGGATGGACGCATGCATAGATGCACACAACGGGCAAAATGTGATCACAAAAGCTCACCTTGTCACCAGGGCTCTAGAAATTTTGAAATCCCAATCGGTCCAGAAGGTGACCGATGACGTCATCACTGACTTATTTTTTGCAAGTTTTTTGCTGCATGCTTCGTTTTTCGTTTTGCATGTTTTTTGTTTGATTGTTTGTGCATGTTTCGTTTAGGCATGTTTTGATCATTTGGTGTATATTTATCTGTTGTTCATTATGTAAATAAATAGTTGAAATAAAGAGAAAGTCGGGTCATCTAAAATTTCTTGCCATACCCGCAGATGCTCTAGCCTCTTGCTAGATCTACTAAAGAAGGAATGTATTGCATGAAGCATTCCTTCAAAATATTTTACTTCTTTGACTTGCCTGCTTCCATCAAGACATGAAAGAGCAAGTTTATGCGCAACGCAGTGCATTGCTAGCATATTATATGGGTTCTCGGACTTTAGTCGACTGGCTACCCCATTCTGTTTTCCAGTCATTACTGCTGCACTGTCTGAGCTGAATCCAAATATCTTAGACACATCAATATTGCATACCCGGAGGTAACTTACAAGTGCATTGTAGACGACATTAGAATCGGCCGCTGTCAATTTGGTAAGTGTCAAGAAACTAGTGCACAGTATTCCATTTACCGTATATTTTATGTACACTATTAAATGTTTCTCCATACTAAGATCAGTACTCTCATCAATCATGATCCCTAAAGCGGGGCTTTCTCTGATTTTCTCTAACAGACGGTCATCCAAATTGATACAAATAAGGTTTATAAACTCTGCACAAGCATTTGGATCTTGGTACATGCTGGTCGTCAATTTTGTGTCATTACACACTTGTAAGGTACACAGGTTTGCATACTTTGTTAGAGGCAGATGAGTCTTTGCGACGGTATAAGCAGTCCTGATGAGTCTACACACGGCTGCCTCAATCTTATCAGACTCCTTGGAAATGCATGCTGATAAGGAAGGCATTCGCTTTGCCTTTATGTCTGAGCCCAGTTTTAATGCTTGAAGATGCCCTGCGCTGGATTCATGCTCTTTCAAGTTTGACATGCGGAAATTGGCCGAGCCATTTTCAGAAAACTTGCATTTATTTTTATGCATGATGCACAGCGAGCAGAACATCGCTCCATTCTCATATTTCAACCATTTAAAGTCTTCCAGCCACCGTTCTTGCCACTGTTTAGTGGAACTACTGACATCAAGCTTAGCCGTTTTGTTTTTCCGCTCAGAGGAACTTTCCCAGCTCCGTTTCCTTTTCCTCATTTTTGCTGCGGAAATGGCCTTTGGTGTCAGTTCCTCACTCCGACCCATTTTGGGCGGTAAATATGCCGATACTGAATTATTATCCAGTGCCAGGTCCACGCCCCGACTTTCTGATTCGTTCAGTTCCTGATAATCTATCAGTGTCGGGTTGCCAGTCCGACTTTCTGATAGTATTTCTGTCAGTTTGCCAGGCTGACAGTTCATTTCAGGATCCGGTTCCCCATGCCGGTTTTGTTCCTGTTCATGTATCAGTGTCGGGTTGCCAATCCGACATTCTGATTGTTTTTCAGTCGGTTTGCCAGGCCGACAGTTTATGCCCTTATCCGGTTCCCCAAGCCGGGTTTTGTCTTGAACCGGGTTGCCAATCCGGTCGTTTGACTTTTTGAACATCGATAAGATGCTACGTTGGGCCATTGCAATAAAATTGAACAGGTAAAACCAAATGAAAATCTGCAACTTATATACCCCAAATTTTTTAAATTACTTCCAAACATGATAATGTTTTTTAACTGCTCCAGTGCTATTGATCAATCGAGCCATTTAAAGTGCCGATATAATTAACACACTTTTAATTCTTACAAGGTTAGTTTAGTATAACAGTTTACGAAAACAAACAAACAAATTATGTTTGATTGCCATCAGATCAAACACGATCAAGGCTTCTTTGATATCACAATCACGCACCGCTTAATCACGTTTTGGCTGACTGACTGTCATTAGCCTTAATCCCGCGAGAGTCTGCGATACCTGGCGAGATCTCGAAAACGTGTTTACTGTCAAACTCAAATTCATCCCCGAGAGAGATAATATTGGATTATATTACTGGCACAATAAACAGTTTGACACCTAACCAGGTATAATTTCTCTGTTTTTTCACTTCGATTTTAGCTTATTGGGGGTTTTTTTCGGACCGATTTTTCAGCAAAATTTTTCAGCAAAATCGGTTTTCATTTTCAAAAAACGGTCTGGACCGGTGAAAAATCGGACTTCTAGAGCCCTGCTTGTCACTATGTGACAGGTGAGCTAACAAAAAAAAGGGTAAGATTCCTGAAGCTGCAGCTCCAAATTCATTCCCGTTTACTAGAACAGCAACCATATATCAAACAACGTGTCTTGTATAAAATGAACATCTAAATAATGCCCAGGGAACACTCTATCAACAGGAAGTACTCAATCATGAACACTGTTTTTATAATCAAGGATACCATCTAGATAAGTACACATGACTTGGAAGTTTTCTTGTTTGATTTTGTGTCTTCTTTACCCTTCCTGTAAGTTGTTTCATCATTTTCAGCACTTTTTACCTTCATAAGCTGAGATTCTTTTACATCATTTTCATGTTTTTCATTTCTTCCATTTTCCTTTTGATGTCTTGTTCCAGGATGTTCTAGAATTTCCTGATGTTGATTACCTTGTCTGTTCTCAGTTCCACTGCCAATCATTTTGCTACCAGTCTTTTCACTGGCTGCTGTTAGTCCTCTATCTTGTTTTTCATTGGCTGTTTCAGGAGTTCCTGCTCTAGGATGTGATATTTCAGGAGTTCGTGCTCTAGTATGTGATCCTTCTGGCGTTCCTTCTCTAGGATGCGCTACTTCAGTAGTACCTGTTCTAGGATGGGCTATTTCTGGAGTACCTGCTCTAGGATGGGCTATTTCTGGAGTACCTGCTCTAGGATGGGCTATTTCTGGAGTACCTGCTCTAGGATGGGCTATTTCTGGAGTTCCTGCCCTTATCTTCTTGGAATCCTGTGTAGTCTTCTCTTCTGAAGTGTTGCTTGTGAGGCATGGTGTTTCCTTTAAGCACTAATTACAAGAAAGAAAATAGAACCTCTTAAAAACAATATATTTGTATATATCATGGTAGGCAGGGTGTATCCAAATGTTTAGATTTTATCATTATTTTTCTATTAAATCTACAAAGAAATGAAACAGCTACAGTCCTATGTCGAATCTATTTGGGCACTGAGGATGCTCCAGTTTAATTCAATTCATTTCAAGGATTTGTTAAAAAAAATTCTGGTTTCAAAACTATGGGAAAAAATTTTGAATTCATAATGTAGAAGAAAAAAAAGTATACATGGTAAATAATTTTTGTATGAGTGGGGTGACAATTTCTTTTAATACTAATCTTTTAATACTGGCACTATCAACACAAATGATTTTCAAAAACGGAATCTCAATTGACAACAATGGTGATGTTGGCAAAACTATGACCTAAATGTGGCCTTGTCATTAACACTCTGCAAGTACATATGACTTGGTCCAAACATTAATAACTTTCTGAAGAAACTAACATCAAATGTGTCCAAGGAACGTGGATGCCCCAGGTAGAGAGTAGTCTTTTTTTTTACCTCTGACCTCTAAGTGTGACGTTGGTCTTGGAGCTAACATTTCTACAATTTAATTTCTAAATCCATCAAGGAATAACAAAGTTACAGGTTGTACACAAAAAAATAGTCCCTATTTTTTACCTTTGATCTCTTAATGTGACCTTGACCTTGGAGCTAAAGACCTGAGCTTCGTGTACTACATATTGTCTCATAATGTTTAACATTTTTGCCAAGTAATTTCAAAATCCATCAATGTCCATATTCTTGATCTTTGACCTCTAAATTTGACCTTGACCTTTGAGCTGCAGAACTGAGTTTTGAAGTGAGACACTGACCCTTTATTTGAACTTTGTCTTTACGTTTGACCTTGACTTTGGAGCTATGGATCTGAGTCTTGCATAGGAGGACGCATTATCTCATAATGGTTAACATGTCTGCAAATTAAATTCTGAATCAATCAAGGAATCACAAAGTAACGGACCCATCTTCAAAAATAGTCTCTATTTTTGACATAGAACCCTTAATGTGACCTTGACCTTTGAGCTTGAGACCTGAGTTTTGAGTGTAACATATTGTCTCATGATGCCAAGTAATTTTATAAATCCATTGAGGTCCCTATTTTTGACCTTTTACCACTAAGTCCTTGACCTTTGAACTATGAACAAGAAAACTAGACCCTAATTGTGGCCTTTGACCTATAAGTGTGACCTTGACCTTTGAGCTATAGACCTGTATCATGTGCAAGACATATTGATTTATGATGGTTAACAGTTCTGCAAAGTAATTTCTAAATCTATCAAGGAAGGACAAAGTTATGGATTGGACATGAAAATGCTCTCTTTCTTTACCTTTGAACTGAAAGTGTTACCTCCACCTTAAAGCTATAGGCCTGGGTCTTGCGCATGGCACATCATCTCATGATAGTTAATATTTCTTCCAATATATTTTCAAATCCATCAAAGACTAAACAAGTTTCAACCTAATATCATCAATAAATGGTCATATTCTACATTGTAACATAAGTACACACATAAGTTTTCATACAAAGTTTCAAGTTGCTATCTTAAATAACAAGAGGGCCATCTAGGGCCAAGATGGCCCTGAATTGATCACCTGATTTCAAGATGTCACATAGCTTCTGAGAGTCATTTGGATAACTGACAGCCATCTTATTCCGTGAAGCGTATCTGTTGCACTTCCATAGATGGTCATCTTGGCAACAATCTTACAAAGTTTGGAAAGAAGCAAATTGTTTATGTTTTTCTATTATTAGCTCTGGCAACCATTTTGCCCATCAGAGCAGAAGTGTTTTAGCTATTTTGGTAGAGGTCACATAAGCAACACTCTTATGAAGTTTGAATCAAATTAGCCCAGGGTTATTGGAGGAGTAGTCATTTAAAGAAACTTCTTTTTTTTGGCTCTGGTGGTCATCTTGTTCATCTGAGTGGAGCCATTTTACCTTCTTTTGGTAGAGAGCCACCTAGGCACTATCACTGTGGCCCAAGGGTTTAGTAGACTTATAAGTTGGTGATTCCCTTTGACATAGAGCTGACTTGTATTTCACTATCTGGGCACCTTGTGGACATTGACAGTCAGGTCCTAGTGCACCAGATGGAGATGAACAGGCTCACTCTAACTAACAAAATCTTAACTCTATATTAAAACAGTGGGGCCCAGGGCTGGTACATTTTGGCCCCAGGGCTATAATTTGAACAATCTTGGTAGAGGGCCAATAGATGAAGCTTCATTCCAAATATCGAAGACTTGGGCCTTCTAGTTTCAGACAAGAAGATTTTTTAAGGTTTTAAAATATAAGTCCATGTAAAACCGGTGGCCCCCAGGGCTATAATTTTAATAATCTTTGTAGAGGTCCGCTAGATGAAGCTTCATACCAAACATCAAATCCCTGGGGCTTCTGGTTTCAGACAAGAAGGTTTTTGAAGGGTTTTCCTATGTAAGTCTATGTTAAACAGATGGGCCCTGGGGTGGGGCCATTTTTGGCTTCAAGGCTATAATTTGAACAATCTTGGTAGAGGTTGCCAAGATGAAGCTTAATACCAAATACCAAAGGTGTGGGACTTTTGAATTCAGAAAAAAGACAATTTTTAAAGGTTTCCCTTAGTCTATGCACAACATGTGGGCCCCAGAGTGGGACCATTTTTGGCCCCAAGGCTATAATTTGAATAATCTTGGTAGAAGTCCATATAAGTCTATGTAAAACTGGTGCCCCCCCCCCCCCCACTTGCCATTTTTGGCCCCAGGGCTATAATTTGAACAATCTTGGTAGCGGTCCATTAGATACAACTTCATACCAAATATCTAACACCTGGACCTTCTGGTTTCAGACAGGAAGATTTTTAAAGGTTTTCCATATATAAGTCTATGTAAAACTGGTGGTCCTTGGCGCAGGGGCATTTTTTGCCTCAGGGCTATAATTTGAACAATCTTGGTAGAGGTCCATTAGATACAACTTCATAACAAATATCAAAGACCTGGGCCTTGTGGTTTCAGAGGAGAAGTTTTTTAAGTTTTCAGTAAAAAAAAAATCTAGTTTTGGCTCCTGTGACCTAGATGTGCAACGGACCAGAACCATTTGAACAACTTTGAAAGGGGACCACCACAGGATCATTCCTGTGAAGTTTGGTCAAAATCTGATCAGTGGTTTTGGAGGAGGCGTCGTCTGAAGAAATTGTTAAGTGACGCCCGGACACATGCATGAACGGGGACAACAGACAAAAAATGATCACAAAAGCTCACCTTGTCACTACGTGACAGGTGAGCTAAAAAAATAAGGTTCTACGTGGTATAAATGCCTTAACCTGACAGGATCATGTACAGAAAACCGAAAACCTATATGAACCAGCATCATGCCAATGGCAGGGGCACAAAAAAGATTATAAAGACCTAATGCCATAGGCTGCTTGTTCAGTTTGGTCTTCATTTTCCCATTAGAGTAACAATAAATGTCTTCTAGCATGTGTACTCAACAGATTAAAATCAGCATGTTTCCAACTCAGTTGGAACACATTCTGGCCCTGAGGAGACTAAACTGGTTCATGCTCAACTCACAAGAGCATGAAATTCTAAAATGCCAACAATGTTGGCATTTTAAAATTGTTGGCATTTTAAAATGACACTCTCTTCTGATATGAGCCGGAAAAATTAACTTGTTTGTTTTTATTTTACTTTTTATGAGCAGGGTAAATTTCAAGCTTGATTTGAAAGAATATATACTTGGCAAAATGTTACCAGCAAAAGTTCAGACAAAATTGTGAAATATGAGCATGTTCAGTGCCAAAGGTAATAGGTGCAGAAAAATTTAAACAACTTGGATGAGGATCAAACTTGGGCTGCTGGAGTGATGAGCAAACACTCTACCATGTCACTATCAAAGCTGGCTTGTATGGTGAGGGAGTACGAGTATGCTATATAGCTATAACTAGTGACATAAAGGATGCAACATTTTTGACATACCTGACTGAGAGGTAAACTTTGATTGAGAAGGTCTTTCTTGTCTGCCTGTAACTTCATCTCCACCTCTACAATGTTGATCTGATTGGGCCGGGGCCTATCTGCACTGTATAAGCAGAAACAAGATACATATGAACCACAATGTGACAAAATTTACCCTCACACATATGCAGACAGTGAAACCCAAAAGCAAAGGTGCCCCGTGTTGACCTGGGCTTTCAATGTCTGCCAATATTAAATATACTGTCATATGAACTTGACAGCACAAAAGTAGTTGTGTGATAAAATACACAGTTTGGGCAGTTGATCTTAACATGGACCGTAAAAATCATAAAAATTTGGACACCTTGAGGAATTGCTGTAATTATCCTAAAACTCGGAGTTAAGTGTTGGTTTTCTTCTGCTCCAGCATTTCAGTTGTTACTTGCTGTCGAGTCATCATTGTTTTATGTCTGCGGTTGTTTGATTTTTGTGTTCTCGGAGATGTTGCACTGATGAGTTAGGAGGCCTTCATGCGGACTGAACAAATTATTTGTCTAAGTCGGGATGGAAGAAAGGGCAATGACTGTGGCCGCGTAAAATCGATTTAAGCACCCCAGTGGAATTCGTTCCACTGACAATTCCAAGACGGTTTCTCTGCTGTCGCAGTTTATTTTTGTTATGGCTTGTCTTTGAGTGTGTGTGTATCGCTTATACTATTTTGCTTTGGATAGCCAATTGGCCATTTTGTGGGAAAGTAACTGTCCTTTTAGCTTTCCGCTATTGATGTTTCCATTAGGGTCTAGTTGTTTCATGTTTGTGTTGCTTTCCCTTTGGTGTCTCTGATTGGAGCTGTGGGTTAATTGCATTGATGCCTGATCATTGCCTTCACTTCTTTTTTTTCAATGTCTGCCAATATCGAATACACTGTCGGATGAACTTGACATCACAAAAGTAATAAAATACACAGTTTGTGCAGTTGATCTTAACATTAGTACCGTAAAACTCATTTGGCCCTAGCCCTTAGGGGCTTGAAGAAATATATGGGCTGCATGATGCTTCCACGCAGAGCTGAATCCGTCCCGCACACTAGTACTGGTAAACCGCTTAGAGGATCTAAGCCTGTCCAGGAACCACGGTGCGAGGCGGAACGCCCATGCTAATAAACCCTATTGGTTTCATTGGGCGACAGGGCTTGAGATGTCATTTCATCTCAATGTCGGGTAAAAGTTCCACAAAATTGGAAGCAACATCTCCAAAATGACGTTTACAGTGTTGACGGGGATGTTAAACCTCAAATCAACCAACCAACCGTAAAACTCATAAAAATTCAGACACCTTGAGGAGTTACTGTAATTATCCTACAACTTTAACAACTTTGTTTCACAATCCAGCAAGGAGTCCATAAAGTGCAGATGGAATAGCAAACAGTGTAGACCCTGATCAGATTGCTCCTTCAGGAGCAGTCTGATCTGGGTCTACACTGTTTGCTTAGGCCTGTCTGTCCCAATACTTAGGATCATAACAGTAGTTTACATTGCCTGAAAGTTTGTTTTCTTGTGTAATAGCCTTACTGCAGCTGGCATGATAGTAGTTTATATTTTATTTTCCTTTTGGGATCAAAGACCTCATTTGATCTTTAACCATTAACCCTTGTCCTGCTGAGCCCGGATATGCTTTGTCTTTCAAACAATGTAGATCCAGATCAGATGGCTTCTGATGAAGCCATCTGAAAAGGATCTACATTATTTGTCATTCAGATTGTGAATTTGTTGCAATAAGTTGGCTGATAATCAGTAGTGGGTTGGTTGGTTGATTTGAGGTTTAACGTCCCCGTCAACACTGTAAAGGTCATTTTGGAGACGTTGCTTCCAATTTTGTGGGACTTTTACCCGACATTGAGATGAAATGACATCTCAAGCCCTGTCACCCAATGAAACCAATAGGGTTTATTAGCATGGACGGTCCGCCTCGCACCGCGGTTCCTGGGCAGGCTTAGATCCTCTAAGGGGTTTACCAATACTTGTGTGCGGGCCGGATTCAGCTCTGCGTGGAAGCATCATGTAGCCGATATATTTCTTCAAGCCCCTATGGCGGGGGCCGAATCAGTAGTGGCATATTTAAATATTCAGCAGGACAAAGGTTAAGATGCCAAGAAAAACTGCAATTGAAAATGTGTCTGTTCATTTCATCTGTTACATCTTTATGCAAAGTTTTCAAACATATTTTTCAAACATATTTTTGCATACAGGCAAATGCTGGCCTCGGTTGCTCAGTTGGATGCGCATCTGACTGGTGATCAGGATGCCTGTTCAATACATGCCAGGGTCCGAAACATTCTTTTGTAGTGACTGATCATGAAATCTTTTTTTTACGGTCATTCCCTCCCTTCCACTGATTCCAGAAGGGCAGTTGTCAGTTTCTGGTGAAAGAATGTGCACTGTACTGGTTAACCGCTTATGTATAAGCCTACCCGGGTAAAGTGTCGATAGGAAAACTGACCAGCTCAAAAATGACCTAAACAGTGTTGACTGGGCTGTTAAACTCCAATAACCCTTGAGATGCCAAGAAAAACTGCATCTGAAAATGTGTCTGTTTATTTCACATGTTGCATCTTTATGCAATGTTTTCAAACATATTTTTCCATACAGGCAAATAGTGTGGACCCTGAACAGACTGCTCCTATGGTAGAGGTCTGACCCAAGTCCACACTGTTTGCAATGATGACTTTTAAAGCAATCAACAGACAACAATGCAGATGTCAACTGTTGTGATTGGCATCTCAAGGGTTAAACAATGAAGTTCTGCTCATATATGCACTAGAGCGTGTAGCCAAGCTCCGAGGTTATAAAACTATTTTCACGCTCACTTGTGCATGAAATTTATCCTGCTCATAAATTTTAAAATGCCAACAAAAGTTGGCATTTTAAAATTTATGAGCAGGATAAATGACATTCTATGCTGATCTGAGCAGGAAAAATGCTAGATTTGTTTGTATCTAAATAGTTATGATCATTACAAATATCATGCTCAGCCAAGCTGAGTATGTAATTTTTTATAACCTCAGGGCCAGTTTGGCAAACTCCAGTACTATTTATGAAGAGTCACAATCAAACCAGGACTTCCATTTTCAGTGTTCTCACCAGCTGTTTAGTTTTACCACATTCTGTCACTTTCTTTTCAGATTAATTAAGTTTCATGTGAAGCTATGCCGTTCCAAGTCAGTGCTTTTGCTGTGGTTCTTTCATGTTTTGTGTTGGTGGTTCTGAGTCTCTCCCTAATCAGATATCTTGTTACGTTGATTTTCTGATTCTTCCCCCTTTTTGGTTGTTTATTTTTAGTTATGTTTGTCCTTCCAGTTTAATGTTTGTCATGTTGGTGATTCTGATTCTTTCCCCCATTATGTATATTGCTCCTTTTTGGTTAGGTTTGGATATTCTGAGTCGCCACCTGTTTGGGAAAGAGCTGCTGACTCGGTTTACCTGTTGTCCATTTTGTTTACTGTCCTCTCTCCATGTTTTGACTTCTTCCCTAGTGATATTGTGGGAAGAATTTGGTATCTGATTGTATCAGTTCCTAATCATTTCTCATTTCAATTTGCATGCAATCATGAAAACTGACTGAAGATTTTCTCATCTCAGTCACAACTCTATCACAGACTTTATTAATCTGAAGGGAACACTGTATCACACCTGACAGCTCACTAAAATCACCTCAAATAGTGTTTAAGTCACCTCATGAGACAATGATGTCTGTATGGAACATTGAGATCATTTCAACATACAGGCAATGAATACAGTCGAACTTCAATGGCTCGCACACCTTTGGGACCTCCAAAAAATGTTCGAGACAGGGGTAGTTCCAGCCACTGAGGGTTACTGTCAGGAGGCATAACGAGATACTTTTAGACATCTTTTCGGTTTTCTATAATGAATATGTATGATGTGTGTACTCATTAGAATCGCCTCATCGAGGCGATTCTAATGAGTACACACAGCATACATTTGCAAGATAAAAGACTAAAATCTCCTTAATTATCCCTCACTATTTCTTATGTAGAGGATTTCGCTAGGGACTCAAGAATGGATTCGACACATCCATGGTAAACGAGCCATCGGTGTTCGAGCCATCGAAGTTCTGCTGTATCATTTTATCATGATATGTCTGTTTGTTGATATACTGATTAAATCCTGTTTCAATACTGTACAGTCAAACCTGTCTTAGTGGCCACCTCTATTAAGCAAGCAACCTGTCTTAAGCAAGCAGGCATTCAGTTCCCAAAAAAGGAAAATGCATTAAAATTCACCTGTGTTAAGCAAGCACCTGCCTTAAACAAGCACTTTTTGTATATCCCAGAGGTGCTTGCTTAATACAGGTTCGACTGTATGTGCAAGTCAAAAAAATGGGATGTGACAAAAAAAATCTGTCTTTATATGAGTGCTCAGTGAAGACTTAGATCAGACTGTACAGATGTGCATGCTGATCTGAATCTTTACTATTGGCACATCTCCAATGAGACATTTTCACTTGTCATTGCTCCATTGGCTTGTGATGGCAATTAAGATATGTTTGTTTGTTTTTAGAGTTTAATGGCCCAGTCAACACTATTGTCATATCAATACAGTCAGTTTACCTAACATATACTTAAGCAGCTGACCAGTACTGTGCACATTCTGTCACAGAAACTGACAACTGATGAGTCTGTCCTTGAATCAGTGGAAAAGGGAGAGCGACAGTAGAGAAGATTTCATGATTATTCACAATCAAAGAATGTTGCAGTCTGAGCAGATATAGCACCTGATCCCCAGTCAGACACAAATCCAACTGAGTTACCGAGGCCAGAAAGGGGAATGGATATACCAGGCACATTTACAAGAATGACATCTTTTGAAACTTCCTCTTCATTTCCTATCAACTGGTCCCAATGAGGTCTACTCTTAAAAGAAAGAATTTGCTCCGGAGGAGCAAATTCTTTCTTTAAAGAGTAGACATCAACTGATAACGGAAACAAAATCATTTCCAAAATAACTGGCTCCTCTGGACGAATATCTCTTCCCTTCAATAACACACATAGGCGAGTAAAACAACATAAAGAATAGAAATTTTCTTGGCCAAACTAGCTGGTTTCAGCTGTAAGACATCACCAGTAACACTCATGTCAATTTGAATAATAGAAGTGAAGGCAATGATCTTGACTTGATACTGTTACCTCACACCTCCCATCCAAGACAACAAATAGAAACATGGGCACAGTATTTCAAACATATCGCTAGATTAAAAAACTCCTCAGTGGTAAAGAAAGTAACTGTTCTAGCAAGTACAATATCTAAAACATAGACATTTTTGCTGAAAAACTAAGGGAGCAAAAGCTTCTCAAATTTTTTTACAGCAAAAATATCAGTGTTCTTGCTGTTCTGTATGATTAAAGTTTTAACTCTTGACCCTTTTTTTACCAAATGAAATCTTCGTCCTTATATATGGTAGGCGTCCATTTTTAAATTATGGTGTATCAGGTTGTGTTTTCTTCAAAATATGGTTGGAAAATGGCTGAACTTTTTGCAAACAGTGTAGGCCCTGATCAGATGCCAAGTTCAGTGGCATCTGACCAGCTGATCAGATGCCGCGTTCTGCGGCGATTGACATGGCCCTGCACTGTTTGCCAGGGTCCCCGTTTTGGGGTTTCTGGTACTAACTGGGTTAACTAACAACTTCTTTAGCTTAGGACAACTGGGTCCTGGAAGTGAAATTCTTGCACACCAGACAAGAAAATCCGCGATTTTACCCTAGGATAGAAATTTATGTTCTGACCCTGGTGTTCCGACCCCAAATCGAATATAATCGCGTGTTTGATAAATGCACTGGTTGTTTACAACCTCATGCGCGGCGTCGTCATGTGTGACGTCACTAAACATTCCTGTTGTGTCAAAACAAAATGGGGGACGTCGGTAACCGAAGTGACAGCAGCATTAAAAATTCGCAGTAGAAATGGAAGGTATGCAAGAAACAGAATCCAATCAAACTTTATGATTCCTTTGTTTAGGTTTCCATTATGGTCTGGTCGCTTCATGTTTGTGTTTCTTTCCCTTTGGTTAGAAAAATCCGTCCCTCGGGATCACTGTCTGGCATTACTCGGCAAGCCTTGTGATGCCAGACAGTGTCCCTCGGGACGTATTTTCCAATCCACCCCTCACACCCATATAAGATTCTTATAAGATCACAGGGAAAAATTTAAACCACACCACAGTAATTTGGCACCGGTCCATCGGGGCTTGGAGAAATAGATTGGGCTGCATGTTGCTTTCATGCAGAGCTGAAACCGACTGCATATTAGTACTGGTAAACTGCTTAGAAGGTCTAAGCCTGCCCAGACAAAGTGGTGAGAGTCCGACTGTCCATGCATATAAACCCTATTGGAATCATTGGGCCGCAGGGCTTGAGATGTCATTTCGTCTCAATGTCAGGTAAAACGAGCAACATCTCAAAAGTGACCTTAATAGTGTTGACAGGGATTTTAAACCTCAATCCAAACAAACACCACGGTAACAAGCAACTCACCTCTGGCTGAGTATTGAAGCCAACACATCTTCTGCTGCCTTAGTCATAGCAAAGTATTCTGCATAATCACACGAGAAATTACCCGCAAACTCCATTCTTGAGGTAGACACAATCCTCTTTGTTCCTGAGGTCTTATTTCCTTTTATATACTTCTTCTCGAGGTCAAACCAAATTTTGTCTGTACCCGACAAATCATATGGTAACAAGTTTGGGAAAAAGGGATGATGTGGTAATTTGTTAACTTTGATTAAATATAGAATTCTTCTTTCTTCTGGTCTCTGTCGGCTAAGAGCTTGGTGAAGCTCCTGCATAAAATGTTCGGTTTTGATGAAATCTTGTGACAAAAATATTACAACCCTTGTAGCTGAGTCAAGTGCTTTGAGACGTGCATGGCTACTGTGGGTAAAAACACTGATATTGAGACCATTGTAGAGTTTGTCAATGAGGTAGCAAAAAGCTCCGGCGAGGTTTATAGCATCGTTGGCATAACATAAGGCAATATCAAAGTCTTCAACATTTTCTTGGTCTTGATCTAAAACCTGGAAATTAGAAATGTCACTGAGCTGCAACAGCTATACTGTACTGTACCAGTAATATTAATTTTAGGGGAACAGTTCCATCTTTAACCCTTGTCCTACTGAGCCCGGATATGTCTTATCTTTCAAACAATGCAGATCCAGATCAGATGGCTTCTGAAGAAGCCATCTGATCAGGATCTTCATTGTTTGTCATTCAGTTTATGAATTTGTTGCAATGATTTGCATCAAGAAATTTAATTGGTTGATAATCAGTGGTGGGTGTGGCATATTTAATTATGTAGCAGGTCAAGGGTTAAGGGGAGTAGCTCATTTAGATCTTGACTTGCTGCCCCTCTCAACAGAAGTCCACTCTAAGGGAAAACAGTTTGTTTTATTTTTCAACCATTTTAATGCTGTAGACCTATGCAGAAAAAAGTATACCGTATTCGATCTATTTACACCTAATTGCAAATTTCTAGCCCCAAATCGCATTTTCAAACTCAAAGCGGTGACCTTCGAAAACAATATCTCAAACAAAACGGCATCCTTTCATGCTGCACCCAGTAACACGAATCGTTGTACGCAAGCGGTTCGACTCAGCCAATATGATTACAGCAAGTCTTAACACCGCCCATCACGTGTACGTGACATTCATCACTTCAACTGACAGGCTTACTTGACGTTCAAGATGACCGCATGACTAAAAAAAAATAAAAATAAATAAATAAATAAATAAAAATGGAATGAAACGAAAATCAATCGAGCGATCACCTCCTTTTCTTGAATCAGAATATTTACTGACATTTTGAGTTTACATCTGGCGGACACTTAGAGATTACGAACTGAAGTTTATGTCATAAAATTCTAAATTGAATTTTAATAATCCAAGCGGCGTCACGCAAAAATGTCTTCAGCGTATCTCCGTAAAGTCAAAACATAAAGGTGAAGGCACAGCCTCTTATGAGGGCAGCGCTGTTGCTCTTTCTGGTGTGCGAACATTGAACACTGACGAGACAGCATGGGTGCGCAGGATCATCTGAGTCTTCGCTGATCGCAAATACGCTAATGATCCGTTCTGCATGACAAAGTGTTGCCGATAAGTTCATGACGACACATTCATTTCCACCCTCACGCGTCCATCCCAATGTAGATCTCGGGAAAAACAAGAATTTTTACATGACTGGAACACAGTTTGTTTGCATGACCTGCAAGAGCGATATGAGCCGGGGCACAGCACTTCCTACAATATTGTATGTGTGCCCAGAGAAGACTAATCAGCCTGCGCATACACGCAGTCTGATCAGAGACTTCGCTGTCTGCCTGCTTCGCTGGACGTACAGGCGATCTTATAGGAAATGCTCTGCCCCGGCTCATAATCGGAAACACTGTATGCCAAACAATTTTGTTCTGTGTACATACGGATTCATTCAGCCGCTTCCTTTATTCGGCGCATATTAAAGATTCTCCAAACCTGGTCGGTTTGATGTCCCCTCACAGTTTTTTTTTTTGTTTTTTTTTTTTGTTTTGGTTTTACGACCCTTTCAAGATTATTTCACTCATATCGAGCCGATCGTTAATCAGAGGTGGGCGAAAACCGGAGTACCCGGAGAAAAACCACCTGACCTTCCGTTGCAGAACTTGGCGTCTCACATGTGACCCGAGCGAGGCTCGAACCACAGCGGTGAGAGACCTAATGATCAAGAGTCAGCGCTCTTAACCACTAGGCCACGGAGGCCCGTTCCCTCACAGTTTGGACAAGTCTATTTCCAATTTTAGGAAAGAGGTGTCTATTTTATATTATGTGCCCCCACCAGCGATGAAGAGGGACATACTGTTGTCGGTGTGTATCTCGTTGGCGTTAGCGTGGACGTGACAATTTCTTGTGCGCACATTAACTCTTGAACGGGTTAGCGGATTTTCATCAAACTTGCAGGAATATATCATTGGAATTAGCGTAGGAGGTGATCAAATTTTGTTTACATTGACTTTTTTTTTCAAGGTCACCATGGGATTAAAATGGGCAAACTTCAGCCAAATTAATCTTGTATGTATCTGTTGAAGGATTTTCATTAAACTTGCAGTGACACTTCATTGAAATATGCTTAAGAGCTGATTAGAGTTTAGTGACATTAATCTCATTTTCAAGGTCACCACAGGGCAAATTTAAGCCAAATTAAGTGTGTGTGTGTGTATTTTATATCAGGAACCTTTTGGAAGATTCTTTCCAGACTTGTTTGTATACATCACTGTGACAAGTCAAATAGTTGAATAGGTTTGTGATCTTGACCTTATTTGTAAGGTCAGCAAAGGATTAAAATCATTAAATTTCAGTCAAATCCTACATGAGTGCGCGTTATCGCAGGAAACGTTGGATAGATTCCCATCAGAAAGGCATAGCACTGGAATAGATAAAGGGTTGATTCAGATTTGGAGACCATGACCTTTTCAAGGTCAGTTTGGGTCTAAACTTGTCAAATTTCAGTCACGGTAGGCTTGTTTGCAAAGTATCTTAGGGGGATTCTCATCAAACTTGCATAGATCTATCATTGCTACAGGTCAATGCATTGAATAAGTCTGAATGACCTTGATCTCATTTTAAAGGTCATGTCTTAAAACATTCAGGCTGGCTGATTGGGGACAACTGCTTTCTTCGAAAACAATTATAGGTATTATTATTATTATCATTATTATTATTAATTTATTATTATTATATTATAATTAATTCATGTATTTCGTTAACATCGTGGCAACTCTGGTCATATGCCGTGCTTTGTTGCGTAAACTTTGTTTGCTTTTGTACTTATATGAGCCCTCAGATCATTGAGTCACTTGATGGTGAACTTGGTGGACATTATAATCATTCCAGAGTCTTTGTTTGGTGCAAACCGAGTTACTCGTCATGGGCATCCAAAAAGGGTATGCTTTTCTGGAACTCCTGTTCCGTCTTGTTCCGAATGTTAACGTGACGCATTTTAGAGTCTCATTTCACAGTATTCCTTTATGTTCTTTTTTAGTCGGAGAACGTATCAGTGTCCCCGACTAAAACGTTTTCATGACAATGCACCAATACATCTGCCGGCCCCCGCCCATCGGGGCTTGGAGAAATATATGGGCTGCATGGTGCTTTAACGCAGAGCTGAATCCGACCCACACACGAGTACTGGTAAACTACTTAGAGGATCTAAGCCTGCCCAGGCAAATCGATGTGTATCGGGCCGTCCATTCTTATAAACCCTATTGGTTTCATTGGGCGACAGGGCTTGAGATGTCATTTCATCTCAATGTCGGGTAAACGTCCCACAAAATTGGAAGCAACGTCTCCAAAATGACATTTACAGTATTGACTTGACCCGTCATCCAGTTCAATCATAAGTTTTCACTAGGGGTAAGAAAGAATATGGCGTGTTCCATTAGGATAACGTACCTAAGCAATACACTGTTTCGTTCCATGGCTCTAGCAATGGCATTTATCGGATGACAAAGTTCTTAATTATCCTCCACACATAGGTGCTCGTTAGGACCTCCGTTAGAACCGCCTCAGTGAGTATGTGGCGGTTCTAACGAGCACCCACATCGGAGTAGAAACATTATGTTAACAAGTCAATGAAATCTATACTCTGGTAAACCCCACTTAATAGAGGGAAAAGTGGGGTTTACAGAAGTATACATCGTTGTCTTATCTCTGCCCCAAAACAGAGATTGTGGATACTCGTCAATATCGCAGTTATAAAGGCGTATCCACAATCTATGTTTTGGGCGGACAATGAGGTGGTTATAACGAGTACCCACAATTTATGTTTTGGACAGAAATAAGAAAACTATTACCAATTATCACTTGATACATGCCATTTTCTTGACCTTATCTCATAAAGGCAAGCTATCCTAATGATAAGAAAAGTAATGTATACCCGTGTTAACTCCACTTTTTCCCAATATAAAGTGGGGTTTGCCGGGGGTGGTGTTAATGTGGTGTGTGCATCGGGTACTCCTCAGCAAATGGCAAAAGTACATCACTCGGCTGGGGTATTTCGGGCCAACCTATTCCACCCCCTGCTTATCCGAGCATGAAATTTGAAATGGTGACATAATCTAGCCTGTGTAAAAATATCCTGATAAGTCGAGTTGAAATTCAAAGACCTGAAACAGTAATGGCAACCGGCCCCCGCCAATAGGGGCTTGGAGAAATATATGGGCTGCATGATGCTACCACGCAGAGCTGAATCCGGCCCGCACACTAGTACTGGTAAACCGCTTAGAGGATCTAAGCCTGTCCAGGAATCGGGGTGCAAGGCGGGCCGTCCATGCTAATATTAAAACCCTATTGGTTTTGTCACAGGGTTGGAAAAAGAACATGGCTCGACCGGGACTCGAACCCAGGGCCTTTCGCATACCGTGCGAACACTCTACCAACTGAGCTACCGAGCCACACGGTCGACCTGCTACATTTTCCCCCTGCTTAATTAGATTCGTCCCGAATCTCTTCTCATGAAATTCGTCCCGAATCTCTAAGTCCTATCCAGTCCGGATGCGAGACTTATTTTCATACTATTTCATGCTCTCAGACGCGGTGCTGGACCCCCACACTGGCCACCAAATGTCACAGGGTTGGAAAAAGAACATGGCTCGACCGGGACTCGAACCCAGGGCCTTTCGCATACCGTGCGAACACTCTACCGACTGAGCTACCGAGCCACACGGTCGACCTGCTACATTTTCATTGGGCGACAGGGTTTGAGAAGTCATTTCATCTCAATGTCGGGTAAATGTCCCACAAAATTGGAAGCAACGTCTCCAAAATGACCTTTACAGTGTTGACGGGGACGTTAAACCGCAATTCAAACAAACAGTAATGACAGCTTGCGCACCTTTGATCAATGGCTCATATCAAAGATATTACAATAGGTAGCAGTAAAATGACAAAAGAAATGATAACACGGATCAGAATCAAAACTGGGTGTGCAAGTGGTCATAAGTGTTTGATTTATTTCCCAACATTTTTAAACATCAGGTGAGATGGGCACAAAAAAAACAAAAACGTTTGAGCCTCGCGGCCTTTTAAGTTTAGTTAGTTTGTTGGATCCCGCTGCGATCTTATAGCCTAAAACGACAAGCGTGCACTTTCAATAGGTCTTTGAATCATAAATGATAAAATCGTCAAATAAAGTCAATCGAACAAGTGATTTAGTTTTATTTTTAATAATACTAATGTCAGAAAAAAAATAAGTTATTTTCTTTCTACAAAAAAAAAAAAAAACATATTAATTTAGGTACAATATAGGCAATCGATCATCAAAGCAATCGATCATCTTAAAAAGTTTGATAGGCGCTTCAGAGGGAAATTATTCTAGACAACATTCACCCTGAGCAGGCATAACAGACAAAGTGAATCTTTGATGAGACTTAGTAGGTTGGCAGGCTTATCGGAGACTTTGCTGGTCGCAATATCACTTTGATGAAATTATCATCAATTGGTGTGGTTCATGTTACACATGTCCCGTTACACATGTCCCAAGTTGGATCTACCTTTTAGTTTGTCTTTCTTTTACTGTAGAAAATTGCTAACGCAAAAGTAAATGCGATTTCACATTTTCTTATCCACTCACGTGGTTAGTTTTTGTAGGCGGTTCTTTGTCGTGTCAGTCAAACTGTGGCGAAATGGTTTGCTAGGCGGCGGTTCTTTCATGTAAATAAGAGGTAGCGATGACGCTATTTTCGGAACATCTTGACAGCTCTGATGTGTTTTGTTTCTTTGAAGTTTACTCTTGACATCATCTAACTGTTGTGACGGAAATCGTACTGGCGGGCTTCTGAAGGTCACCGCTTTGAGTTTGAAAATGTGATTTGGGGCCAGAAATTTGCAATTAGGTGTACCACACCGTGCGCTTAGTTTTTTCATATTTTGTTAAAAAAATATTGTGGTGAAAAATCTACCTATTAAGCGCACACTCAATACGAAAAAAATTTGAAAAAGAAAGCTTCCGATATGATTATTTTATACAGTTGAATTTCAGCATAGGGATTCACCACATACATATGATTGTCTGGGTCAAAGATGCAGCAAAACTCAATATGAATTTGTTGGGAGGTTACTGTAAAGTGTGCGCTTTTGTATTTTTTCCAGAAAAAATTTTGGGTGTGCGCTTATAGGAGCATGTGCGGTAGATAGGTCGAATACGGTACATCAAGATGAGATAACTTAAATGAGCCATCTCATCAAAATCTACACTGTATGCCATCCTGTTAATGGTTATTGACTTAAACCCTTATTCCTAAGAATGGACATATCCAAATACCTGATCATGCAATGCACAGACAATCATAGAAGCAGATGAGGCTGGTATTTGGTGATAATTAAAGAACATTTTTTGTTAACCCTTTTCTTGCTGAATACATGTATTCAGTTTAGCCACACCCATTTCTGTCTATCAACCAATCAAATTACTTGATGTAATTTATTGCTACAAATTCATAAACTGAATGCCAAACAGTGTAGATCCAGATCAGATGGCTTCTGAAGAAGCCATCTGATCAGGATCTACACTGTTTGCATAGATAGGGGTTGTCGTGAACAGCAAGATAAGGGTTAATTCACCATAAAAACCTATGTTGTGGGTATTCACTGAGGTGGTTCAATGCATACACACACTGAGGTGTTTCAGTGGTTATTCACAAATGAATAACCACACCAAAGATTTATTTGCAGAAAAAAGGAATATTAGCCTTCATTTATTATTTGCAGAAAAAATGTGAAATGCAAAAGCTACTCAAATTTTTTTCAGCACAAATACCAGAGTACAGTCGAACTTCAATGGCTCGAACCCCTTTGGGACCATGAAAATTTATTCGAGACAGCGGTAGTTCGAGCCATTGAGGGTTACTGCCAAGAGACATAACGAGATACTTTTGAACATCTTTTCGATGTTCTATAATGAAAATGTATGCTGTGTGTACTCATTAGAATCGCCTCACCGAGGCGATTCTATTGAGTACACACAGCATACATTTGCAAGATAAAAGACTAAAATCTCCTTAATTATCCCCCACTATTTCTTATGTAGAGGATTTCCATTGGGACTCAAGAACGAGTTCGACTCAGCCATCGTAAACGAGCCATCGGTGTTCGAGCCATCGAAGTTATCCTGTATTAGATATTGTACTTACTAGAACAGTAAACAATTTGATTACTAATAAGCTTGTTAAGCCAACAATGATTTGACTAGGGTTGGCTAATCAGAGCTGAAAAAATAATTGATTATCAGTCCTGTCATTGCGATTGATAATCGATTAGTAATTGCTGAGGTTTTTGTCATAATTTTACCTATCTGGCTTTCTGTCTGAGCATGACTCTTACCATATGTTGCACTTTACCATATGTAGATTTGAACAGACAGGCCTGAGCAAACAGTGTAGACCCAGATGAGATGCCGCAGAATGCGGCATCTCATCAGGGTCTGCACTGTTTGCCACTCATCCAGCTATTTTAGGCATAACTTTGGGTAGTAAATTGTACCTATCAAGCAATCGATTAAAAGCAAATCAGAAATGATAATCATTTTTGTGGAATTTATCAATCAATTAATCGATTATATGATTAATCGTGTCAGCCTTAGATTTGACCAATGGCCCCTGTATACTAATTTCACTCATATTACACACTGAACTTTCCACTCAATGGCTTTGTATCATTACCAATTTATGGTGTGCCAGTCCTGTTTTACAAACAAGCTTTATCTTAGCAAGACCTTTATCAGATGCCGCATTCTGCTGCATCTGATCTGGGCTTTACAATGTTGGTCAGTGTCCCATTTTTGTGATGCTAGGCACAAACGGGTTACAGATTAATTTTGCTAGAAGATTTTTCTGATTCTTTCAAGGACAAAAACATCACTAAATTGCCAAAAAAATATTCAGCCGAACACAACAATAGTCAGCCCAACACAACATCAATGCTGCAGTCCTGAGGTCTCATGAAAATTTGTTGCAGCAAAATAAGCTGAATGGATAGACCTAATACAGTCGAACTTCAATGGCTCGAACACCTTTGAGACCTCGAAAATCTGTTCGAGACAAGGGTAGTTCGAGCCACTGAGGTGACTGCCAGGAGGCATAATGAGATACTTATAGACATCCTTTCGGTGTTCTATAATAAAAATGTATGGTGTGTGTATTCATTAGAATCGCCTCATTGAGGCGATTCCCTCATTGAGGCGATTCTAACGAGTACACACAGCATACATTTGCAAGATAAATGACTAAAATCTCCTTAATCATCCCCCACTATTTCTTATGTAGAGGATTTCGCTAGGGGCTCAAGAATGGGTTCGACACAGCCATGGTAAACGAGCCAACGGTGTTCGAGCCATCGAAGTTCTACTGTATGTTTACTGATAATTTAAAAGGGAGACAACTGTTGTGACTTCCTCTTTGCTTTCCTGGTAGTTATGTCCCTTTGCGAAAGAGAAGCCTCCATGTTGTAGTGGATATTTGACTCAAAGTTTGATTCCGGGCTTTGCCAGACTTTTGGATGAGTTTTAAAACTGAAGTCCCAGCTCCATATGTCCTTAGCTGTTGGTGTGATGTATAACTCAAAAACACCCACCCCTCTGAGAAAAGGGCTGCTCTTAAAAGAAAGAATTTGCTGCTCCTGAGGAACAAAGTCTTTCCTTTAACTGCTAAAGCATTAAGCAAAATTGCCAAGCACACAACAACTTAAACTTTTATTTTTCTTGATTGAAATATAATGGCCATGTTAACACTATTTATGTCATGTTGAGTCAGTCAGTTTACCTAACCACACTTTCCTGAGCAGGCTTATACATAAGCTTGTACTAGTAACAGTGCACACTCTTTTCCCATAAACTGACAACTGCCCTTCTTGAATCAGTGGTAGGAAGAAAGGAAGAGGCTGACCATAGAAAATATTTTATGATATAACTCAACACGCCTATACAAATACATTGTAAATTTTAATGCTCAAAAAACGAAAATTTGAATATGAAAAATATTGATTTTATTCTTATTTTTGCTCAAAATATAGATGGTGGTTACATGTTAGAACTGCCTCGATGAGGCAGTTCTAATGCATATCCACAATCTATAGTTTAGAGCAGAAATAAGAAAATAAGGTTTTACCATATACAAGTGGGGTTCAATGGGGTCAACATTATATAGACGTGTTTTCATGATGATGAAAGAAAGTATTTAGTCCCAGCAAGCATAATTTTGCATAAGGAATTTGCTTAAAGTAAAAGTACCCGGTACCTCCTGAGCAACAATCAGACACATATCCAACTGAGCCACTGCAGCTAGCACAGTCTGGCAGAGTACAACGAAACCAACAAGATGACCTATAGACGGATCCAATGCGCAAATTACTTCCCTTTGAAATCTGTCATGGATTATCATTCGTCGTGGTTGGCGAAAAGCGTCTGGCTCCATATAAACACAATGCAAATAGGGGTTGTGTTCCGCGTTTATTTCAGTTGATTATCGCCGATAATCTATTAAATTGCACTATAAATGGGTTCTTAAATATACTCTAATACTAATTCATGCATTTTCTGCTTTAGATCATTAGTTATACGCATTTTTTATGGAAAAAGAACTAAGACCTTCTCGCCTTTTTACCTCCGTAAATATGGCCATTAAATATGATCAAAACAGCCCACATTCTTCTAGAAATCATTAATTACAAGCTTAGACATGTTTATTTTAATTGTTTAAAGGTCTAGATCATCGTTTCAAATCCAAATAAAAGGCCAGTTTACAGAAAATTCAATCATATTTACAATGACGTTAAATGGCGAAAGACGTTTTTTGCCAACCACCGGTAAGTCCCGGCAAATAGTATGACTTGGTGATAACGTAGTGCTTGGATGTCTCTATAGGGAGCAGCAAGAAATACTGATAGGACAGTGTGGCTGAACATCCACAGTCCTATCAGTCTTTGCTGCCCTCTCTACAGGCAGCTTGAGTCCCATTACAATAACACATCCGTGTGACATAGTGCTTTTTTTTACATCCCCAGAATGGCTACTTTTCTCTGTGATATTTTCTTACTTATACTGCAAACATAGGTTGTGGGTACTCATTAGAACCACCTCATTGAGGTGGTTCTAACGAGTACCTACAACCTATGTCTTGGATCAGAAATAAGAAAAATAATGTATACCGCCATAAACCCCAGTTTTCTCTATATAAAGTGGGGTTCAGGGGGTGTTCATTTCATGGACTTGTTCTATGTTGATGATAGACTGATTGCCCATGCTAACAGCAGAGGCTCTGATCAGAATATAAAAACATGCAAGCTGATTATAGACCTTTTGTATGCTCATAACATTTCGTTAATCTTATTTGCACCAGCTAGAAGAGAATGTATGTCTTACTGTTGGCCTTTCATCCTTGTTATCAATCATCAATGGTGGATGTCTCCGCAGACCATTTTTCTGTGTCACTGTGTACTGAGCAGCAACCTCAGCTGACCTCAGCTCATTCAACATGTCCTCCATTTCATACGCAACCTGAAATCACAAAATTTTATTGACTTTCAAAACAAGGGGAATACGGTCTCAGAAAATTTGCTGAAAAGAAGTTTTTAGTTGTAACTCAGGGGGACTTTTACTTTAAGCAAATTCCTTGTTCAAAATTATTTAGTTAAATTGTATGAGCCGGCATGTAATGTAACCTGAAGTAAGTCCAGTGAAGATGAATCAATCTGTGCAGTCTGGTCTCTAAGCCATTTAAAGAGCAAAAGTGGAGACTCTGGGTAGACTGACTGGGTGCCCAGGTTGATCGGAGTCTTCACAAATCCCACAAGTTTTACTGTAGGTTTTGCAGTGTGCCAACTATGAAATGTCCTTTCTTTTACAAAACAAGGTCCAGCTGTTCAAAGCATTGTTAGCTTAACAAACTTGTTAGCAGTCAAACTGTTAACTGTTCTAGCAAGTACAATACCTAATACAGGGTTATTTTTGCTGAACAAATGAGTTGCAGTGTTTCCCTGTATGCAGAAATATTTTTGAAAAGTTTGCAAACAAATTCAGCAGTCGACATAAGCAGACAACATTTTCAGATGTACCGTATTCGCCCTTATTACCGCACATGCTCCTATAAGCGCACACCAAAACTATTTTTGAAAAAGAAATTAATAAGCGCACACGTTACAGTAACCTCCCCCTGGAAGCTCTCACAGTAAATCTATTAAAAACGTACCGTTATTTCTTCAACAGTGAAGGCAATGCTTGAGTATCCTTTTCTGTCCCATTAAATATCAGTATGCATCATCTCGGAAGCTATTGTTTTCGCATCGAGTGTGCGCTAATTAGGTAGATTTTTCACTGTGATCTTTTGACACGATTTTGAAAAAACTAAGTGCACTGTGCGGTAATTAGGGCGAATACGGTAGTTTTTCTCGGTTTCTTAAGGGTTAAATTCTGTTATAAAAGGTGTCTGAAACTTGCCTTTCCTGAAAAATGGAATAGTCTTAAAAATGGAATAGTCTTGTCATGCTTTTACTTTGAACTCTCATATGTCATTGATTTAGTATATATTACAGCAGTTATAAAATCACTATATTCATGTATGAGGTAGGTCACATGAAAATGTGTCTTTGGTGAAACTGCCCCCGCCCATCGGGGCTTGAAGAAATAGATGGGCTGTACGATACTTCCACACAGAGCTGAAACCGACCCGCACACGAGTACTGGTAAACCGCTTAGAGGATCTAAGCCTGCCCAGGCAAAGCGGTGCAAGTCGGCCCATCCATGCTTATAAACCTTATTGGTTTCATTGGGGGACAGGGCTTGAGATGTCATTTCATCTCAATGTCGGGTAAAAGTACCACAAAATTGGAAGCAACGTCTCTAAAATTACCTTTACAGTGTTGACGGGGACGTTAAACCTCAAATCAATCAAATCAAGTCTTTGATGAAACTCAACTCAGCCTGTGCATCAAGACACTTGGAGTCAATGGCTTTCACAACCTCTGATCAGACTGTCAAGAGTCTTCACTGGGAGCATACACATGTATAATCAAAGATACGTCACATGCTTGTTGCAGTTCATACATATTCCACGCTGCTCAAAACAAAATGTGCCATCACAAAGTATTTTCTAAGCACAATACATACAGCATTACCACAGATTATACCTTGGGTGCAATGTATTTGTTTGAGAAGAAACTGCTAATTCTTATATTGTTGCAAATGCACTCTCAGTGCGACAGTCACTGATAGAGAGATGGAATTTAGCCTAAACTAGAACTGTCAGAGAATCTGACCATACCCCCACTTCAGCCCATTTTTACAGAAATGCTTAACCTCTTGTTCACTAGTCAGAAAGCCCAGTGTCTCTTGCATGATATTGGTAATCATTACTACCAGTACATTTCATACTAAGTTGATGGCTTCCAGAACAGATTAACAAAAACAAAGAGAAAATCAACCATCTCTACCATGATGTAAGTCATCATTATTGCATTGCATACCAAGTTAGAGGAATCCAGCTTTTGTATTTCCTGAAAAATCTTTGACAAAAAATTTAATGTGGCTATATGGAATGAAGAATGAAAGAACAAATAAGCCAAGAAAGCCCATTGTCTCTTATACCATATAAGCCATCATTACTGCATTGCAAGCAAAGTCTGAGGCTTCTGGCTTCTGCAGTTCCTGAGAAATCTTTGACAAAAAAATTAACATTGGCCTATATAGAGAGTTGAAGAATGAAAGAACAGACAAACAAACTATAGTAAATATATGGTTAGTGTCTTAAATAATAAAATATAATTGGTGAGCCTTAAACAATTTTATAGGGGCGAGCTTTAGCGAGCCCCTATAAAATTGTCACAGCGAACTGATTATATTTTATTATTAAAGACATTAATCATGTATTTACCGCAGTTCAAAACAATCAAGGGGTTTTGCAATAAATAAGCAAATTTAAGCAAAAAGACAGTAGACAGTGTGGCATGTTAAACAACATTCAGTGCCATGGCGTGCACCCAAATATAACGTGACGTCAACGAAGGCAAAGTTTCTGACGTCACCGCGCCACAAAGACATGGGAAACCACACCGACGCTCGAATAAAAGTTTCACTGCGCTACTTTCTGCATGAAAACCTGCAAATAAATAGTTTACGAGGGTAGGCTGAAAAGTTCTGAGCCTGACCAAGATCCAATGGTTTGTCCATGCTGAAAGTGCCTTATTTTTCAACATAGTCTCCCTTCCTGTCCACCCACTTCCTCCAGCGATGCTGGAGTCCTTGGATCCCAGTGGTATAGAAGGTCTCATCTTGGTCCCTGAAAAACTCCTCCACAGCAGCTATCACCTCCTCGTCTGACCGATAATGCTGCCAAGCCAAGTGCTTTTTCATGTTTGGAAACAGAAAATAATCTAATGGAGCTAGATCAGGTGAATACGGAGGGTGATCGACAAGTGTGAAGCCACAGTCATGCACAGCAGCCATTGCGACAACCGATTTATGAGCAGGCGCATTGTCCTGATGGAACAAGACCCCTTTTTTTCAATTTTCTGGGTCGTTTAGCCTTAATTGCTTTTCGCATTGTTTTAGCAGATCTGCATAATACTCCCCATTAATTTTTCTGCCCTTTTGATGGTAATCTATGAATATTATACCCTTGGCATCCAAGAACACTGATGCCATCACCTTCCCTGCAGAGGAGGCGACCTGTGCCTTCTTTGGAGGGGGTGAGCCAGGGTGCTTCCATTGCATGGATTGTCTTTTGGTCTCTGGCTCAAAGTGATGAACCAAACACTCAACCTGAGTGACAAAACGGTCAAGAAAACCATCTTGGTCTACTTCAAAAATAGCCAAGTTGGCTTGTGACAGAATCAGTCTGGTCAACTTTTGGTCAAGCGTCAAAAGCCGTGGCACCCATCTGGCGGAAACCTTCGACATTCCTGATTCACTGTGTAGAATGTTCTCTACTCGTTCACGGGAGATGCCAACAGTGTTAGCTACACAGTTAAACGCCTGTCATCCATCACGGCCCTGTGCACTTGGCTGATGGTTTCCTCAGTTGTTGCCGTTGTGGGTCGTCCACACCGGTCATCATCTTCAAGGCTGTCCTTGTCCATCTTAAAATTTGCTGCCCACCTTTTCACGGTTGCATACGAAGGAGCATCATCCCCTAATGTAGCAACCATATCGGCATGAATGTCCTTAGGAGCTAACCCCTTTTTATGGCAGTACTTGAATCAATGATGACACCACGATGCCAGATTTTGTCCATTTTCTCAAAAACGTGCTAGTATCAATTTTCAAAGTCTAGAATTTATACGTTATTGCAGGTAAACTTGGAACTCATTTGAGTCAAATCAAGTAATAAAGGTTTGGATTTAATGAATACATTTCATGGCTGTTCGATGCCTGCTTCTTGGTCAGGCTCAGAACTTTTCAGCCTACCCTCGTATTTTAGCTTTAAAAATTATTTTTGAGGTTGAGACGCAACTGCAGTAGCAATGCGCAGTTATTCCAACAGGCCATTGAAACAAGGGAAGGTCGAAAAGGTAAGAATTTAGCTGAAATTTCTGTAAATTTATTCAAATAAATATTGCAAAGATTTTAACTTGCAGTTTCTTTGTTTTCTCATGTATACAAGAGGGCCCAGAGGGCCCTGGTTCGCTCACCTGTGTGTCACTGTCTCGAGTACATTCTATTTTTAGCTTTGGTGGCCATCTTGTTCATCAGCAGAGTGATTTTAGCTTATTTGGTAGGGAGTAACCTAGGCAACATTCCTGTGAAGTTTGAATCAAATTGGTCTTAGGGTTTAGGAGGAGTTCACGTTTGAATCAAATTTACAATATTTTTCCATTTTCAGCTCTGGTGGCCATTTTGTTCATCGGAGCGGGATCGTTTAAGTGTTTTTGGTAGAGGGTCATCTAAGCAACATTACTTCGAAGTTTGAATGAAATTGGCCCAAGGGTACAGGAGAAATTGTCGTTTGAAGATTTTTTTTTATTTTTTTGCTCTGGCAGCCATCTTGTTCATTGGAGTGGAATGAGTTTTAACTATTTTGGTAGGGAGTCAGCTAGGCAACATTCCTCTGAAGTTTTAAATCCAATTGGCCCATGGGTTTAGAAGGAGTTTGCATTTGAAGCAAATTTACAATGTTTATCTATTTTTAACTCTTGTGACCATTTGTTAATCTTTTATGCTATTTTCCTAGAGGGTCATCTACACAACATTCCAATGAAGTTTAGAAGCCTTCATGGTGAAGTGGTCATGCTACTTGCCTTGTAAACCAGGGGTAGCAGGATCTATCCCTGGCTTCTCCAGACTTTCAAACCCAAACAAACGGACAGTGCAAAAACTATATGCCCTCCTACGGGGACATAAAATACGGGGGCATAAAAATACTTAATCTGAGCCTTCAGGATAAAGGTCAGTAAATGAACTTGACCTATGGAATTGATCAACTTGGATTCAGCTGATTGCAAATATCATTTCTGATGCCACAAGCTACCATGCATTAAAAAAATCCACTGTTGTGCCTTTTTTCCATACAAATGTCTGAGTAACCAAATTTGACCTTGCCATAAAGCAGGTCAAGGTCAACCAAAGGTCATCATTTAAAAAACTTGGAAGGGCCCCCCAAGTCTCCGATGCTGGATACCAAGTTTCAAGGTCATCGGCCGCTCGGTTCCTGAGAAGATTTTTAAAGGTTTTTACCAAAAATGGGCAATTTGTAGTTGCTTTTAAATTTAAGTTTATGTTCCTTTTAGTTTTGTTCCGCTTTAGTGTGCTTTATGTGTTTGTTTTAGTTGCTTACTAGATCATTTTATGCTTAAATTTTGTGCTTTCAGTGTATTGAGTTTAATCCCCATTAGTTTTGTTCCTTGTAACCTTTTAGCTCTACAATCCTTATGTTTTATACTAAACATGTGCTTTTAATATAGGTATACTAAACCTGCTTATGAATAATGACACTCTTATCATTACATTATGAAACCTCTCCCTGCAGTCTACTCCCAATTTTTCGACCCTTTCGCTTCTGTAGGCTGTGGGACAGGGTTCTCTTCCATGCTCAATATTGCTGAGTACTTGTATACTGTCGGTGCATATGCATGTTGTGTCTTTGTACATATGACATGTGTATGTACATACAGTATATTTAGAGGGAGGGAAGGGCTTGTGCTGGCAAGTTTTCCTTTATTTTAAGGAAAACTGAAATTAGTTGGCATGGCTCTTCTGTCTGCCCTTTTTGAAAAGCTAACAGTCTGTGATGAGTTCCTCTAAATTGTGATATGTTGTTCATATACATGTACAGCTTCTTACTTCTTGTTCTGTCGGTAAAATAGCCAATATGGCTAATGTTGTGCTTTGTTTCATGTATGAAAACCGACGTTAAATAAAGTTTCTTATGTCTTATGTCTTATGTCAAGGTCAAAATCACAAATCATTTTTGTATGAATAGGAAGCCCTTGTCACAAGGAAACTACATGCCAAATATGAAGGCCCTATCTCAAATACTTCAAAAGTTATAATAAAATATGTCAAATGTCAAGGTAAAGGTCACAGATCATTTTTATGTATGAATAGGAAGCCCTTGTCGCTGTATCTCAAATGCTTCAAAAGTTATGACAAAGTAGGTCAAAGGTCAAGGTCATGGGTCAAAAGTTTTGAATGGTTCAGGAAACCTTGTCACAAGGAACATACATGCCAAATATGAAGGCTCTATCTCATATGGTTCCAAAGTTATGATAAAGTAGGTCACAGGTCAAATCTTTATATGAGAGGGAAGCCGTTGTCACAAGGAACCTACATGCCAATTATGAAGGCTTTATCTCAAACGGTTCAAAAGTTATGACAAAATAACCTTCTGATCTACTTTTTGATTTGACATGACCCATATTCGACCTTAACTGAGATATTGTCCAGATGATCATCCTGAGCAAGTTTTATGATGACCTGACTAAAACTGTGGCCTCTTATGAGTGTTCAAAATGTTTTGACCTGCTGACCTACTTTTTGACCCGACATGACCCATATTCAAACTTGACCCAGATATTGTCAAGATGATCATTCTGAGCAAGTTTGATGATGATCAGACCAAAACTGGGGCCTCTAGTGTGTTTACAAGGTTTATCAACAATCTGACCTACTGACCAACTTATTGACCAGACATGACCTATATTCCAAATTAACCGAGATATTGTCAAGTTTGATGATGATCGAACCAAAACTGTGGCCTCTAGTGTGTTCAGAGGGTTTTTCTATGATTTGACCTACTGACCTACTTTTTGACCTGACATACTGTACCCATATTCGAACTTGACCATTCTGGGTAAGTTTGATGATGATCGGACCAAAACTGTGGCCTCTAGAGTGTTCACAAGGTTTTTCTATGATTTGACCTACTGACCTACTTTTTGACCCGACATGACCCGTATTCAAACTTGACCGAGATATTGTCAAGATGATCATTCTGAGCAAGTTTGATGATTATCGGACAAAAAACTGTGGCCTCTAGTGTGTTCACAAGGTTTTTCTCTGATTTGACCTACTGACCTACTTTTTGACCCAACATGACCCATATTCGAACTTGAGCGAGACATTGTCAAGATGATCATTCTGGGCAAGTTTGATGATGATTGGACCAAAACTGTGGCCTCTAGTGTATTCACAAGGTTTTTCTATGATTTCACCTGCTGACCTACTTTGCGATCCGACATGACCCATATTCGAACTTGACCAAGATATTATCAAGATGATCATTCATAGCAAGTTTGATGATGATTGGACCGAACCTGTGGCCTCAAGTGTGTTCAGAATGTTTTTCTATGATTTCACCTACTGACCTACTTTTTGACCCGACATGACCCATATTCGAACTTGACCGAGATATTGTCAAGATAATCATTCTGAGCAAGTTTGATAATTATCGGACCAAAACTGTGGCATATGGTGTATTCACAAGGTTTTTCTATGATTTGACCAACTGACCTAATTTGTGACCCGACATGACCCATATCCGAACTTGACCCAGATATTGTCAAGACGGTCATACTGAGCAAGTTTGATGACCATCGGATCAAAACTGTGGCCTCTAGTGTTCACAAGGTTTTTCTATGATTTGACCTACTGACCTACTTTTTGATCCGACATGACCCGTATTCAAACTTGACCAAGATATTGTCAAGATGATCATTTTGAGCAAGTTTGATGACGATCGGACCAAAACTATGGCCTCTAGAATGTTCACAAGGTTTTTCTTTGATTTGACCTACTGACCTACTTTTTGACCCGACATGACCCATATTCGAACTTGACCGAGATATTGTCAAGATAATCATTCTGAGCAAGTTTGATAATTATCGGACCAAAGCTGTGGCCTCTAGTGTATTCACAAGGTTTTTCTATGATTTGACCTACTGACCTTCTTTTTGACCCGACATGACCCGTATTCAAACTTGACCTAGATATTGTCAAGATGATCATTCTGAGCAAGTTTGATGATGATCGGACCAAAACTATGGCCTCTACAGTTTTCACAAGGTTTTTCTTTGATTTAACCTACTAACCTACTTTTTGACCCAACATGACCCATATTCGAACTTGACCGAGATATTATCATGATGATCATTCTGACCAAGTTTGATGATGATTGGCCCAAAACTGTGATCTCTAGTGTGTTCACAAGAAAAGTTTACGGATGGACGCACGCACGGACGCACATCGGACAGAAAGTGATCCCAAAAGCTCACCATGTCACTACGTGACAGGTGAGCTAAAAAGGTTGCATGTTATCGTTTACACTTGTAAATTAGTGACTTGAAAAGTAGGTCCAGTCTGTAAACGGTCACTAAACGTATAATAGGTCAGTAGAAGGTATTATAGGTCACTACTGATAATAGCGTGCAGTTATTCAACTGTTACCTCCCTTCCATTATCTACCTAGGTAGTTCATATGCATAGCTTCTAGGTTAATAACCACTCTCAGACAACTGCGTCAGGGAGTCAACTCTTTGGCTCAGTGGTTAGAGCACTGAACTATCACCCGAGTGGCCCGGGTTCGAATCCCACCATAGGCGGGGATTTTTTCAGGCTATGCTTCTTTTCCTTTGTTACGGCTTTCATGTCGTAAGACGACCCCCTTTATTAGGTAACTAGAAAGTCTGATTGCAGTATAAAAGCAGATAATGCCAATTGCATCTTACACAATACAAGTCATCATGATTGGTTAGTGTGCCAAGTTAGAGGTTTCTAGCTTTTATGGTTCTTGAGAAAATAATCACAGATGGAAGGATGAAAGGAAGGACAGATGAAAACCAGTATAACACCCACTTTTTAAAAAAGGGGATATAATTAGAAAGTTTGGCCCAGAAACCTTGGACACTTTAGCTATTTATCTTTACTCCTGTGTGTGTTCACTGGTCTCAAAACTCATCTTAGTCCATAGCTCTGGATAAGTTGCACAATGAGGATAATTTTGATATATCTTTTCTTATTTCTACATATCAGTCAACTCATTATGAAAACACACCTTTACAAATACATTGTAAACTTTACCGCCAAAAAAACCCCGAAAATGTTAGATAAAAAATTGTGATATTTTTCTACTTTCTGCTTAAAATATAGATTGTGGGTACTTGTTAGAACCGCCTCATCCATGAACCCCACTTTTATAAAGTAAAACTGGGGTTTACAGGGGTAAACTTATTTTTCTTACTTCTGCTTACTCGTTAGAACAGCCTTGATTAGGCGGTTTTAACACGTGCCCACAATCTATATTTTGAGCAGAAATAAGAAAAATATCACAACTTTTCATCTGAAATCTTTCATTTTTATCGCAGTCAAATTTACTGTGTATCTGTATAGGCGTGTTTTTGTAAAGAAAAAAAAATATACAAAAAACTGGCCAGATAAAAAGAAATAAAACTGGCAGGCAGCTTTTCAAGAAAGATTCACTGACAAAGCACTTCAAGGTAACATGTAAAACTTTTCAGAATATGAAGCAAGTTGTAAGTCTAACAATATTCATGTCACATCACCTTACAGGCTTCATCAACAAATATTCATGCAACACACTTACTTGCAAACAGAACTGAGCCAGCACATGATAAAACATACAATAACACTCATGTGACCAGCAGTCTGATCAGTCTTCACTGATAACATAAACAACAAGAGGGCCATGATGGCCCTGGATCGCTCACCTGATCCTATTGTACAAACGGTATTGTGGGTAATATATGGTGGAGTGGAGGGTTTGAGCAATTTTGGTTAGACCAAAAGACCATTTCTGTGAAATTAATTCAAAATCAGTCTGCCTGTTTAGGAGTAGAAGTCATTTTGAGAAGTAAAAGTCATTTTTGATGAAATGATATCTGAAGCCCTGCCACCCAATGAAACCAATGGGGTTTAAAACTATACAGTTTGAGCAATTTTGGTAGAGGATCCCCCAAGGAACCTTCCAGTGAAATAATTTTAAAATCCATCCACTGGATAAGGAGAAAAAGTCGTTTAAAGCTTTTTCTATTTTTAGCTCTGGCGGCCATTTTGTTCACCCGAGCGGAACGGTTGGGCAATTTTGGTAGAGGGTCACCGAAGGAACATTCCTGTGAAGTAATTTCAAAATCCATCCACTAGTTAAGGAGAAAAAGTCGTTTAAAGCTTTTTCTATTTATCTGGCGGCCATTTTGTTCACCCGAGCGGAACGGTTTGAGCAATTTTGGTAGAGGGTCACCCAAGGAACATTCCTGTCAAGTAATTTCGAAATCCATCCACTGGTTAAGGAGAAGAAGTCCTTTAAAGGTTTTTCTATTTTTAGCTCTGGTGGCCATTTTGTTCACCCGAGCGGATTGGTTTGAGCAATTTTAGTAGAGGGGCACCCAAGAAACCTTCCTGTGCAATAATTTCAAAATCCATCCACTGGTTAAGGAGAAAAAGTTGTTTAAAGGTTTTTCTATTTTTAGCTCTGGCGGCCATTTTGTTCACCAGAGCTGAACGGTTTGAGCAATTTTGGTAGAGGGTCATCCAAGGAACATTCATGTGAAACAATTTCAAAATCCATCCACTTGTTAAGCAGGAGAAGTCGTTTAAAGAATTTTCTATTTTTAGCTCTGGTGGCCATCTTGTTCGACCGAGCAGAACAGTTTGAGCAATTTTGGTAGAGGATCACCCAAGGAGCATTCCTGTGAAATTAGATCAAAATCTGTCCAGCAGTTTTGGAGGAGATGTTGTTTAAAGCAAAAGTTGACGACGGACGGACGCACACACGACGGACGACGGACAAAGACTGATCCCATAAGCTCACCTTGAGCACTTCATGCTCAGGTGAGCTAAAAATGTGAATCACAGCTTCAGATAAGAAATAATTGGAACAAGAGGCTCAATGAGCCTAAACCGCTCACCTGAGGAACTTAAGTTTTAACAATTCACAGACTTGACTACTAAATCTGCTAATAGAATCCAGCCCATTGACCCTTACAGGATATAAGTCATGATTATTGCATTGCATTCCAAGTTTGAGACTTCTAGCTTCTATAGTTCCTGAGAAATCTTTGACGAAAATTTAACATTGGTCAAAATGGAGAGAAAGAAGAATGAAAGAACAGATGAACAAATAAGCTGAGAAAGCCCAATGTCTCTTACACAAAATAAGTCATCATTATTCTATTGAATACCAAATTTGATGCTTCTAGCTTTTATAGTTCCTGAGAAATCTTTGATTAAAAATTTAACATTGGTCTATTATCTGTATATGGAGAGAAAGAAGAATGAAGGAACAAATGAACCAGACTAGCTCCAAAACCTAATGCAGCCTTTCCCTTTGCCCAATGGTGCTACACATAAAATTTAAACAAGATTGGTCGACTGCCTTCTGAGATATGCTTCATTGAAAGTGTGGACGACGGATGGACGGACGACAGACGACGGACTCCGGAGCCTTGGTATACTATCGGCTCACTGGAGCCTTTGGCTCAGGTGAGCTAAAAATTCAAGTCGCTATTTCTGTCACAACATTTTCCCTACGTTAAGTCTATGGGCAAATTTTTTTGTCTCTCAAGGTCACGTAACTCCGAGGTCAATATTCCGATTCGGCCCAAAATCGAACTTAACCGAGATTTTATGCCTGTCCTCGTTACCTGCAAGTTTGAAGCTGATATGAATAAAAATAAAGTTGCTATCGTGGTCACAACGTATTTTTTTATGCTCAAGGGCAGGTAACTCCAAGGCAAATATTCCGATTCGGCCCAAAATCGAACTTAACCGAGATTTTATGTCTGTCCTCGTTACCTGCAAGTTTGAAGCTGATCTGAAAAAAATTCAAGTCGCTATGGTAGTCGCAACATTTTCCCTAATTAAGTCTATGGGCAAATTTTTTGTCGCTCAAGGTCACGTAACTCCGAGGTCAATATTCCGATTCAGCCCAAAATTGAACTTAACCGAGATTTTATGCCTGTCCTCGTTACCTGCAAGTTTGAAGCTGATATGAATAAAAATAAAGTTGCTATCGTGGTCACAACGTATTTTTTAATGCTCAAGGACAGGTAACTCCAAGGCAAATAATCCGATTCGGCCCAAAATCGAACTTAAACGAGATTTTATGTCTGTCCTCGTTACCTGCAAGTTTGAAGCTGATCTGAAAAAAATTCAAGTCGCTATCGTAGTCACAACATTTTCCCTATGTAAAGTCTATGGGCAAATTTTTTGTCGCTCAAGGTCATGTAACTCTGAGGTCAATATTCCGATTCAAACTTAACTGAGATTTTATGCCTGTCCACGTTACCTGCAAGTTTGAAGCTGATCTGAATAAAAATAAAGTTGCTATCGTGGTCACAACGTATTTTTTTATGCTCAAGGGCAGGTAACTCCAAGGCAAATATTCCGATTCGGCCCAAAATCGAACTTAACCGAGATTTTATGTCTGTCCTCGTTACCTGCAAGTTTGAAGCTGATCTGAAAAAAATTCAAGTCGCTATCGTAGTCACAACATTTTCCCTATGTTAAGTCTATGGGCAAATTTTTTGTCGCTCAAGGTCACGTAACTCCGAGGTCAATATTCCGATTCGGCCCAAAATCAAACTTAACCGGGATTTTATGCCTGTCCTCGTTACCTGCAAGTTTGAAGCTGATCTGAATAAAAATAAAGTTGCTATCGTGGTCACAACGTATTTTTTCATGCTCAAGGGCAGGTAACTCCAAGGCAAATAATCCGATTCGGCCCAAAATCGAAATTTACCGTGATTTTATGTCTGTCCTTGTTACCTGCAAGTTTGAAGCTGATCTGAAAAAAATTCAGGTCGCTATCGTAGTCACAACATTTTCCCTATGTTAAGTCTATGGGCAAATTTTTTGTCGCTCAAGGTCACGTAACTCCGAGGTCAATATTCCGATTCTGCCCAAAATCGAACTTAACCGAGATTTTATGCCTGTCCTCGTTACTAGCTACAACGATGACAACATTTTCCCCATGTTAAGTCGATAGGCAATTTTTCGGGCGCTCAAGGGGACGTAACTCTTGAGTGAATTATCTGATTTGGCCCAAAATCGAACTTGACCGAGATTTTATGCCTGTACTGGTTATCTGCAAGAATGAAGTCGATCAGAAAAAAATTGACGGAGCTAGAGTGATGACAAGCTTTTTCCTATGTGAAGTCTATGGGAGCTAGATGTTGCCATGGCAACCAGAGTTCCACTCAGATCTGCCTGAAAACCTAATGAAGCCTTTCCACTTGCCCAATAATGCGACACATGAAATTTGATCAAAGTTGGCCAAGTAGTCTTTAAAGGTGCATTATTGAGCTATCGGGCTTCAAAAATGAAAAGCGTGTTTTTCGGTTTTATTTCTTCTATTCATGTAGCTTTGTAATTTGTAATCTTCTGAAACCAAATACCACTTCAGAACTTTGTGAAAATCGTCGTTTTCATTTTTGTTTATTTGTTGTTTTTGGGAATTTATATCTAAAAATATTCCTGTCACGTGACAAAAAGCCGGGCAACATCTTTGCGGCGCACAATAAGATGGCGACCTCCGGTTCATCTGAGGAAAGTAGAATTTTTAGTCCAAATTACAAGTATTTGACTTTCAACGGCACTGACACAATACTATCATGCATGTTAATCTGTTATCAAATGCTAACGCATCAATTTACAGGCAAGGCGATCGTTTTGCCCTCAATATCTAAGGATGAATTTCTGAATCGATGAGAATTGACATGGGGTCGTTTCAAAGATACACAAAAACCGCATACATGTGAGAGTACATGTATGATGTGGGTATTTGTTAGAATTAGACGATACTAGCAATAACCTTTTGATTTGAGGTTTAACGTCCCAATTAACACTGTTTAACGTCCCCATCAACACTGTATAAGTAATTTTGGAGACCTAGCTTACAATTTTGTGGGACTTTTATATACCCGACATTGAGATGAAATGAGATCTCATTCCCTGTCGCTTACGGGCCTCCGTGGCCTAGTGGTTAAGAGCGCTGACTCTTGATCATTAGGCCTCTCACAGCTGTGGTTCGAGCCTCGCTCGGGTCATATGTGAGACGCCAAGTTCTGCAACGGAAGGTCAGATGGTTTTTCTCCGGGTACTCCGGTTTTCGCCCACCTCTGATTAACGATCGGCTCGATATGAGTGAAATAATCTTGAAAGGGCCGTAAAACCAAAACCAAAAAAAAAAAAAAATCCCTGTCGCCCAATGAAACCAATAGGGTTTATATGAATGGGCGGCCCGACTCGCACCGCTTTGCCTGAGCAGGCTTGGATCCTTTAGGCGGTTTACCAATACTCCTAAGCGGTCGGTTTAAGCTCTGCCTGGCACCATCATGCAGCCCACCTATTTCCTCAAGCCCCGCCACGGGAGCCGAGCAAGAACTTTTTAATACCGAAACAAAAGAGAAACACTATCCATATTCGCACCGCCCATCGGGGCTTGAAGAAATATATGGGCTGCATAATGCTTCCACGCAGAGCTGTAACTGACCCGCAAACGAGTACTGGTAAACAGCTTAGAAGATCTAAGCCTGGGAAAGCAAAGCGATGCGAGTCCGTCCATTTGTTTCACTGGGCGACAGGGCTTGAGAAATCATTTCATCTCAATGTCTGGTAAAAGTCCCACAAAATTGTTATCAACGTCTCCAAAATGACCTTTACAGTGTTGAAGGGGACGTTAAACCTCAAACCAAACAAACAAACATGCACCAGGACCTTTCTACTCACTGATACTGGGATCGGCCACATTTTACCATTACTTGCAGATTTACAGCACACATCAATCTTGCAATTACGGTAGAGGTCTTAACCTGCACAGCGCTGGCCTCGGTAGCTCAGTCGGATGCGCGTCTGACTGCTGATCATGGGGAAGCAGGTTCGATACCTGCCGGGGTCGGCAATATTCTTTCGCGGGGATTGATCATGAAATCTTTCCTACGGTCATTCTCTCCATTCCGCTGGCTCAAGAAGGGCAGTTGTCAGTTTCTGGCGAAAGAATGTGCACTCTCCTGCTTACCTCTTACGTATAAGCCTGCCCAGGAAAAGTAAACCGACAGGCTCAAAACGGCCTTAATAGTGTTGACGTCGTAAACCCCCAAACAAACAAACAGTTAACCTGCATAGGGGATGACTCTCCCTGAACAGGGCGCCTCCTGTTTGTTTGTTTAATTTGAGGTTTAACATCCCCGTCAGCACTTTATAGGTCATTTTGGAGACGTTGCTTCCAATTTTGTGGGACTTTTACCCGACATTGAGATGAAATGATATCTCAAGCCCTGTCGCCCAATGAAACCCATAGGGTTTATTAGCATGGGCGGTCCGCCTCGCACCGCGGTTCCTGGACAGGCTTAGATCCTCTAAACGGTTTACCAGTACTAGTGTGCGGGCCGGATTCAGCTCTGCGTGGAAGCATCATGCAGCCCATATATTTCTTCAAGCCCCTATGGGCGGGGGCCGGTGCCTCCAGTTAAACGTTCCGATCCAAAGGGCGGTGAGCATTTTGACATTCATCGCTGTAAATGGTGTTCAGACACCGAAATAATCATCGCCGGGTCGAACCGAGGGCCTCTGGCATCTGAGTCAAGTGCACTAACCACTCTGGGCTTAACCACTGAGCTGTCACGCTCAGTTTATTACATAAACTCCAGGTTTGCAGGATGAGACTCTGCACAGTAATCGGGTCTTTCGCTGTACATTGGGTCTTTCTCCTGCTCGGGGGGGGGGGGGGTCATGTGAGTACCAGCTGATAGCAAGCCGGCGGAATGAACAGCTGACAGCGCATAAATGTCATCCTACTAGATTTCAGTAAGGCCTTTCACGAGGTTCCGCACAATTTCATTGCTGATGGATACCAGAAAGTCGTAATTGATGATTTCTTCGTCTGCGCCCGTTACTTCTGGTGTTCCACAGAGTACAGTGCTCGGCACTCTCCTCTTCCTCATATACATCAACGACTTGCCACCACGCGTCTCCCCTGTCCGCTGATCACTGCCTGTTGTACCGAGTTGCTGTCGCTCAAGAGGACTTTAATCATTTACAAGCATGGGAGAGAGACTGATAGATGCGTTTTCACCCAGACAAGACTTAGTCTGAGTACATCAGAATCGGCAACAAAAGCAAGATAATGGAGTCATCATACAACATCCATTGCCAGAAGTAAAGCAAAATACCTGGCTATAGACAGTACACTGGTGTGAAATAGTCACACTGACATGCTTAGACTACCTTCTAGTCGGATATCATATTTTAAAGTTAATAAGTAATATTCTTCTACCCCTTATTTGATCTTGGGAAGATATACTCTGACTAAAATGCCAGTTTGCCTTATCAGTTGGTGTTCGGTAAGGGGTACAGAAAGGCAATAAACATTTCATGCTTGTAGCTGTAATCAATCCTTTACCAAGGATCTTGCGAGGTAAAATTCGCATTGTACTAGACCTTGGTGTCTGAGACAAGATTAAAGTCTAACAAGGTTTCATATTTGATAAAAACACACATGAAGGTTGGTAATTGGTTAATATGACATCAAGGTCTAGTAGCTAGACTATGACATGCTATCTACGACAGACAGCCAGACAGTTGCTTTCCTATCCTACGCAGGAATCTCTCTGCATGCCCAAAGGACATCAAGGCAACAGCATACAAGTCACTAGTTAGACCTAAACTAGAATATGCTGCCACCCCCTGGGACCCCTACAAACAAACTAGTCCAGTTCAATCGCAATCTTCCGCTCACATCGTCTATCTTACTGATCATATGCATATTGGAAATGAAAAAAGGGAGGTTGGTAAAACCTAGTATTCCTTGAATTTCTCGAATCAAGGTCTGCTTGAAATTGCGTAATCCCGAATCGTTTTGTTATTGACGAAGAGCTCTGTGTGAATGATCCATGTCCCTGTTTTGAGATAGATATAAGAGCTTTATTTGTTTAACCGTCATTCATGAAGGCTTACAAAAGTATTTAGGCTGATGAAATAATTATGTATACATATATATTTTACGCTTTATTCGCTATCTATCTATCTATCTATCTATCTATCTATCTATCTATCTATCTATGTATCAAAATGTAAACACTCTGTCTACATGTGCAATTTATTAAAGTAAAGACTCATGTGGACAACTTTCAGATGGTTAGAAAAGTAGTTGTGTATAAGTATGAAACGTCCGCTTTATAATGCAGTTTTCTTTCAAAAAACAAAATACAGAGGAGTACGGCAACTTGGATTTTTCAAGTACGGCAACTTGGATTTTTTTAAGTACGGCAACTTGGAAAAAAAAAGCTGAATTAACTGTACGGTTACTTGCGTCACAAAATTGTAAATTTGGAAACTACTGACACCATTTTGACATCGTTTGGAAGGAAAGGCCGTGGTTATTATCATGTTTGGTTTCATCACATAGGGATCGATTATAATGCTAATCTATTTTTGCATGAAACAGATGGAGATGTGAAATCTACACCAGGGCCATATTTCCTTTTGAGAATTCTTTGTCGTTGCTTTCGCTTTGTTTCATAACTGAAAATACTTTGGAAGAAAGTCTGTCCCCTATTGGTCTATTCAACGTAAGGAACTTTCCTTTCGTGATGGGAAGTTTTTCTTTTTTTTTTTCTTTTTGTTGTTTTTGTTTACGAAATAAAGTTTGTTTTTCAGTGAGCTGAAATAGTTTCTACTTCGTTCTTGTGAAACTTACAACTAGAATAGACGTTAGTTTATGCTTTGAGAAGTGTTTTATAACCCTTTTATAGAACATATTTATTCCTTTGACGAGAGTTTATTCAAACGAAGTTCCTGTAATATGCATACTATACTCCAGTTATTTAAGATTATGAGTGAGGCCTTAATTATAATTATTTTTATTTTTGCATTACGAAAACATGCCTATTCAAATAAATTGAACATATTTCCACTAAAAATATGAAAATGTTCAGATAAAAGATTCTGCTATTTTTCATAATTCAGCTCAAAACATAGATTTTGGGTACTCGTTGGAACCGTCTCGACCAGGCGGTTTCTGACGAGTACCAAAAATCTATGTTTTGGGCAGAAATGCGAAAAATAATGTACACCCCTACAAACCCCATTCTACTGGATTAAAGTGGAGTTTAAGAGGGTCAAAATTGCATAGGCATGTTTTCATGATGGTCTTCTGTTTTTTGTTTTTTTTTCGAAATCGGCCACGTGCACACATGTTGCAATTTTTATCTTGTATATTCTAACCATTTCACATTTGTACGGTTTAGTAACGCCACAGACAACAAAAAGCTACTTTAAAGAAGGTGATTGAAGGTTCCTCAATACAGTTATTTCACTACATTTGAGGTACTGAAAAAATCATATTTGCAAATAGTTACCCAAACAGATTTTTCATCAGATGGTAGTCCATGTAAATGTAAGAATATGAAAGCAAAATATTTTTATTGGAAAGTCACCATGTTAGTAATTTATTGCATTTTTCCATGGTTTTGCAAAAATGATATCCTAATCCACAGAACAAAAATGTGTAAAATACTATCATAGAATTGTGGCTAAAGGTTGCCTTTAGGCACTGCAAGAGTGGAATTTCAAGTAAAATACCTAAATAGTACTGAAAATTAATGATTCCTCCCCCACCCCCAAAAATGTAATTATTTCACCTGGTACTATTTTTAAATTCAGTGTATGGTAGCCAAAAATGACCAGTTCTACCAAGTTGGCAGTAAGATCACTGATTTGGTTGAGGTGTTGCAATCTCTTGCATTTAGCTTGTAAAATGATTGACCTTCTTTGCTGCTTTTAGTATTTCATTTTATATATTTCATTCATGCAATTTATAACAATTTATGAATCACTGCACCAAAGTTTCACTGTATTATTGATTGTGTTTACTGAGTGGGTGATTTGATACTGGAATAAAATCCAAAACCAAAAAAAAACAAAAAAAAACAACAAAAAAACAGTTTATCCCCATATTTGAACTGAAAGAATGAAAGCAGCCTGTTCAGCACCAGGATTTTTGTGCAAAAGGCTTCTGATCACTTCCAATAACTGCTATGTTATAGCAGTGATTTTTACCCATTGATTTGTTACATCAGAATCAGAATCAGAATTGTTACTGGTGACACGTCAAATGATATTCATACACCAGGACCTGTGATATGGGAAGTTAGTCCCTAGCTCTAACCAAAGATGTAAACTTAGCTACACAATCATCAGCACCTTCCGCCGTCGAAATAATAGAATCCGGAAGGGCATTCCAATCTCTAATGGTTTGGGGGAAGAACGATTCTTTATAAATATCCGTTCTTGCAGTAAGGGTCTGAAACGTCATTGAATGGTGCTGTCTACAGTGCCTAGCCGGGGGAACAAGGTCATCTGTTGGAATGCTGGCAGCACCCTTTAGACCTTTGTATAAGAGTATGAGCCTACTGTCTCTTCTCCTTTTCTTGAGAGACTACCATCTTAATTTTCCTAGAATTCCAGTCATGCTCCCAGTTTCAAAGCAGTAATTTCCAGTTACAAATCTAGCCGCTCTATTCTGAGCTTTTTCAATTTCTTCATTTAGGACCACTCCGCTTGGGTCCCAGATGCAACTACCATATTCCAAGATTGGGCGAACAAATCCCCTGTATGCTGTCTCTTTCACATCCTGGGGACACTGATGAAGATTTCGCCTCAGGAATCCAAGAGTTCTATTCGCCTGTGTACACATATTGCTAATGTGTGTGTTCCAGCTCAAATCGTGAGTGATTGTCACACCAAGGTGTTTAATGGAATTCACATTTTCGAGGACCGTTCCCTCTAAAGTGTAAGAAGCCTCATCTTTATTGGATCTCTTCCTTGTTATCTGCATAATATTGCATTTAACTGGCTGAAATCTCATGCCCCATTTTCGGGCCCAACATCCTAATCCATCTATGTCAGCCTGAAGTTTCAGTGAGTCATCTGTATCTCTAATTTCCCGGTAACAAACACAGTCATCTGCAAAAAGTCTTATTTCTGAGTCAATGTCAGAGGAAATATCATTGATGTACAGGGAGAACAATAGAGGACCAAAAACAGTCCCTTGTGGGACTCCAGACAAAACTGGCGCCCATACTGAAGATTCACCATTAACAACAACACGCTGTTTTCTGTTCACATGAGTCACCATAAACAAATAATTGATGTTTGGACATATTTATCTAATCCAATTAATGATCTGTTGTGTCACCTACTTACCAATGTGCGGGTTGGTAAAATTTCATAGAAGCCCAATGCTTTTAATATGTTTTGCTGAAAGAAGTTAAAAAAGAAATCTACCTTTTTCAACTTGTTTACTTGGGAACAGGGGTGAACAACACAAACAAGACAATGTTACACGTAGAAACTAGTTCAGAAATGAAGGCATACTATTCATGAATTAACGAACAAATTATGTTAGAAAGTACGTGAAATTAGGCGCAAGACAGTTTCAAATATGAATATTATGTTTTAAATTTAAAGCAATGGTGTACTATTGTTTTTTTGGGGGGAAATTAGTTCCAAGGCGTATGAAAAAGTTTCTGCATTTGGCAAGATGGAAATCTCTTCAATTTGACAGCTACACTAATTTATCAGTGATGACAGGCTTCCAAGATATGCGATTTCATTATGGTATACGCAGGAAGAAGGCTACATAGCTGACTTTTCAAGGTATTTTCATTGATGATGGAGAAAATAAAATGTGGAAGGCATAATTGATGAAATCTCAGCATTTCAGATTTACCGCAAGAAAAGGAGATGATGGCACCCATCGAGAATAAACATGTCAAAAAAATCTGGTTTTCAATTCAGGTAGCCTTTTTGATAGAAAGCTTTGTCCGAGTCGTTAGTATTTGATGTGAACTATTGATCTGCAGCTGTTTTAGTAACTTTTAAAAAGTCTATAAAGCGGTTTCCTTTTTTCCTGGTAAAAGTGAAAAATACAGAATTTCATTTATTTTCAAAGGCACAGGGATGTTGCTAATGCAAGAAAGTACTTGCTGTAATAACCGTTTATACCTCCAAACCTTTTTCTTGTGGGACATGGATTTTTAAACGGAAATCAGGATTATATTTTGGGGAAAATCAACTTGCAAATCTTTCATCTATATTTTTCTTGTGCAAATGTATTGAGGAAACTTAAGATGTCCTGAGATAAAAGTACTTTCATAAATTTCTTTTCCGTTCACAAAAGGTTACTTTCGCTGTAATATAAAGGGCAGCTAAAATAATTTTCATCCTAGTTGTAATCTAAAACTGTTAGTTTAACACTTAAATGCCAGCATTTTAAACAAGAAGTGCAGATCTGGTAAAACGCAGCATTATGCCGCCTTTCTATGTTTGGATTCCATGTCCCAGTGAGATTCTATGATGGGGCGGTCTAAGTCCCTCTGGAGGGTGACCGAATAATCAGGGAGAATTATAGTCAGGTACACTCCAGTGTCACCAGCAAATAGGCGAACCCGGGACCACACATTGTCGGGTAGGTCGTTAAGGTATAATAACAATAATATTGTGCCTAGAACTGATCCTTGTGGTACACCTGAAGTAACTGGAACCTCATCTGAGTACTCACATTCAAGTGCAACTGTCTGACTTCTCTCAATCAGAAAAGACTTAATTCACTGGATAGTTAATCCATGTACCAGTAGCTTGCGAAGAAGCTTCATGTGATTCACCTAGCCAAAGGTCATGCTAAACCCAAGATAAGATCTATTTGTAGACCATTTAATCATGATCTGGTAAGGTCATAAACAAGCAGAATCACATGAGTGTCACAAGATCTGCGCTCCCAGGCTGTTGAGTATTTTGTGATTATAAGGTATGTCCAAACCAAATCTTATGCGGCGAAATTTAGTTTCAGTTTCAACCTACAAAAATCCATTTTTTGAAGGATTTTCTGCTTGTCGGAATTTTGTAAACCTGTCCCCGTAGAAAACCTAAAGCAAATTCTTATATGCCCATTATGACATAAAGACCACATTGGTAATGGGAAATTGTTTTTAAGAAATAGGTGCGATATGGGCATAAGAGCAATTTACGATCTTACTAGTGAGGAAGTGGTATTTTATAGTTTTGAACAGTTAAAAGCGAAATGTGATATAAGGGCCACATTTTTAGACTACCACCATGTAGTAAATAGTATTTCTCAAGTATGAAATGATCAAATTCACATGAATCGTGTATTTGCTGTTAAATTTAAACAAAACGTTGTTTGTAACATATACTTTCAAGACTTGATTAGTTCAAAGAAAGGGAGTAGACTATTTATGATATTTTGGTTAGAGTAAACGAATACATTACACAAACAAAATGGCAAACGGAGATAGGAGATAAAGTGGAAAAAGAGCATTACAGACATTTCACGAGACAAAACTACGCGACTTTCAATACAAAATCAATAATAAAAATTTAGTAACACATTCATTTCTATTTACAATTAATAAAATCAGGGTTGTAGTTACTGTAATGAACAACCAGAAAAAAACCATTATTTATTTCTTAGATGCCCAAAAGTAAGAACGTTTTAGACTGAACTTTAATCATGGTTGACCACAAATGTAAATCCAGAAATATCGCTAGAGGATCGTAAAATACTATTTCCACACGGTGGTAAAGCAGAAGTGGTCAATTACATCTCTCTCTCTCTCTCTCTCTCTCTCTCTCTCTCTCTCTCTCTCTCTCTCTCTCTCTCTCTCTGTTTTAGCAAAATATTGTATATACGAAAACAAATTTGTTTCTATGAATAAAGTGCTTAGCGAGAGATACATTTCACTCATAAACAACAGGTTAGATAAATTCTTTAACATTAAAGCCCCTCTCTCACCCAGCCCAGTGGAATTCGTTTCACTGACCGCTCCAAGGCGGTTCTTCTGTCGCTGTTTATTTTTGTTATGGTTTGTCTTTGAGTGTTTGTATCACTTATTTTATTTTGTTTTGGATATCGAATTGGCCATTTTGTGGAAAAGTAACTGTCCTTTTGGCTTTCCGCTATTGATGTTTCCATTAGGGTTGTTGTTTCATGTTTGTATTTCTTTCCCCTTTGGTAACTCTGGTGGGAGCTGTGGGTAAATTGTGTCGATTCCTGATCATTGCCTACACTTCTATGTTCTACATATAACTACTTTTACCCAAACACTGATGATTCATGAGGCCTATTCCGACTTTATGTTTATGTTTGGTGTCAGGGTTCTGTTTTCCGTCGACTATCTGCCACACATATAGTGCAGTAGACTTGTACCATTAGCTTTAAAAGGCACATCTTGTAGAAAATACATGTACATTGTTACTACAGTTTGTTTTCTGCTCTCCCATGAAAGAATTTTATTATTATTATTATTATTTTTTTTTTTTCAAATTGATTATCATCGTCTATTAGCCATTACGATGTTACACCCGTATGACTTTGTGCATTCTTTCATATCTTAACAATATTTACTTTTCTGGTGAAAAATTGTGATAGTTTTCTCATTTATGCTTCAAACATGGCTGTTGCTGTTGGTGCTCGTTGGAACTGCCGCAGTGAAGTGGTTCTATCGAGTACCCACGGTGTATGTCTTGGAGCAGGAATGAGAAAAATATTGTATACCCAGTCAGACGCGCATCCGACTGAGGTACTGAGGCCGACGATTATCATACGAGATATTTTGGCCAGCAATAATCGAGTGTATGTAAACGTAAAATGCAGATAACTCCATGTCAACAGACATACAACGTCTAAACAACGTCGTGTCAACGTCAATGCAACATCACTGCGATGCATTGACGCTGACGCAGCAAATTGTATACCCAGTTACAAAATATTGTAACCCCCAGTTCTCTCTCTATAAAGTTGGGTTTAAAGGGGCGTTCATTGCACGGACCTGTTATCGTAATGAATCGTCTTATTATTAACATTGCTAGAGATACTCGCCTACCAGTCGAGGAAGACAGAAGACCAACTTCTATCGTACATGTTGTCTAAACTGAAAAGCACTCACACAACCTTTCAATAATTCCCTGTCCCCCTTTTGTACTTTCTCTCATCTACTTACTTCTAAAATATGTTCTAGAAAGGGTTGTCCTTTGGAAACAAGGAATACACCACAAAACTGTAAACTAGATCGCGCAGTCGATGGCGCGCCATCGCAAATCCCCACGTTTTGACCGCTTCCAGGGACCCCTGGGGGCTGGTCCAAAAATTAATGTGCTCTTGCAGAAGCCATTCATGTATGTAACTCACACACCAAATTTGGTTGAATTCCAATGAATGGTGTAGGAGGAGATAGCCGGACAGACGGACGGACGGACGAACGGACAGACGGAGGCGATAACAATATCCCCACTTTTCTTCGAAAAGCGTGGGGATAAATATGGAGTGTACATGTTTTCTGGACCAGACTAGCTAGTTTTGCCCAATTAGGCCTCATCAGTGACCCTCAAAAATTTCAAAATTCACCACTGGAAGGGCAAGAAAATATAAACTACACTATGATGTTGGGCAGGGAGACTTTTTACGACCTCCACACATTCCCAGACACCAGCTATAGTGACGTTAAATATGTTCTAGAAATGGTTATCCTTTGGAGTGAGTGAGTGAGTGTTTGAGTTTTACGTCCCACCAACAGCTAAGGCCATACGGAGACGGGACCTAGGTTTAAAGACTCATCCGAAAGTGTATATCCTTTGGAAGCAAGGAATGCACCACAAAACTGGAACATATGGAGTGTACATGTTTTCTGAGCCAGAATAGCTAGTTTCGGCCAATAAGGCCTCATCAGTGACCCTCAAACCTTTTCAAAGCTTTCCAAAATGTCTGCACAAGAATTTCAGAGAAAATAAGTTCAGTTAATATGGCATTAGGATAACACATCCGTGGGATATAGTAAAT